>CM040125.1:262301891-262836154 GCA_022559845.1 Amorphophallus konjac
CGTCGGATGTGCGCGGTTGAGAAACCGGCTGTGAGCTAGGGTGGTCGGCTCTCTTTTGCGCCCGGATCGGGTCACGGGATGGCTTCGCTCTCTCTCGCAGCAGTGATATTATAAATTGAAGGCGAGCTAGGTATCCCTACACATGCTCTCTAGCAGCGGCATATAAAGCATATAAAGAATTAAGCTAATGCCAAGTGTAAGGGTGAAGGCGATACCTCCACGCTCTCGGCGTGGCGAAGACGGCACCCGGCTGAAGCTCGTACTCCCGGGAACTTAGTACATTATGTTTACAGCAATGCAATTAAGCCCACTCCACGCAGGGAGGTAAAGGGTGACACAAGTGGGCCCGGGAGGACCAAGTTCGGGTTGACGGGCGGTTTCGGGCAATGATTCGGCTTCACGCGTACTCGTGCTGGTGGGGGCCCACGTGTTGACCGGAGGGGTCGTGTGGGGCCTGATGACTCCTCTGTGGTGGAGACACCTGGAAAGCGTACCCCTGGGATGGCGAGCTGCTGGAACGACCGCCGGACGCCGGGCGGCCCTCGGACGACGCTCGCGGGAACTCGGCCACGAATCTGAAAATTCTGTTTGCAGGCGCGTGACTCGGAGAAAACTGCTGCTGCGATCAGCTCCGTCGTCGGAATGCGACGAGGTTAGCGCCGTTGGAAAGCTGACTCAGAATACTTCGACATAGGGGTCTTCAAAAAAAATAATCAGATCTGTATTTGTGATCATGTATTTTACAAGCTTACTGGAATCTGGCCAGAACTGCAGGGGCAAGTTCTGACTTCTCTGAAGATCGACGTTGACCGGAAAGAAGACCTCCGAATCTTGAAATAATTTCTTCAGAAAAGTTGAAGGTCTCTGAGAGAGGAATCCGGAACTATTTTTGGTTTTCTGATTGGAGACGAAATGGATTTTCTGGGATTTCGTTACTAGACCTGGGTCGGATCTGGGAAACTATGGGCAGACTGTTCTTGGGAACTTGGACGAAATTTGAAAAATACTTGGAAGGTGAACCAAAAATTAATAAAATTTCTGGTGGTAGAGGGATGTGGACAGAGATCCTAGTAAATTTGGGCGACCCAAAAGAAATCAAAAGATGGTTAGAATGGGGTAAACTCAGAGCTGATGAACAGTAAATAGAACCAGGACAGATCTGGAACTTGGACTTGGACGAAAATCAAAAAATAGCTAAAGGATGAATTGTGACGTGATTTTTTTTTTGGGGATAAGGGTTCTAGAGGGGAACCAACCCTAAAATGTTGAGCTTCAGAGGATGAAGGGAGTGATATCAGGAATTTGGAGAAGAAGGGTCTGTCCTGGGTGGACAGAACACCGAAACCGTTGGCGACGACGCGTCGGCGGCGAGATGATGGCGGCGGCGATCACCGGAGTTGCTTCAGATGCTGGAGGGGATCAAGGGGGAGGGGATTACACTCTAGAAATGGGGCTGGAGGTGGAGGAACCAGGGAGAGAGAGGGGAGGGGCTCAAGATCCAATTGGGGGCAAATGCCTTTTCTTCCTTCATTAATTCATTCAATATGAAAATACAAGTATATATATGCAAGGGATCTAACCTATTCTAAGCCCTTGGATCAAGGGTTGATCAATGAAGGGTTGAGATGTGGTTTGACAACCACATTAAACCCCATTAAACTACTAGGTTCGCCCCCCCCCCCCCCCCCCTTTAAGAGGACAATTGGAATTTGTCTTCTTTAATTAATTCTAGGTCCAAGTCCAAGGTTGGACCATGGACCAGCCACCTTGGACCCAGGAGTCCAGGTGGACCAATAAGGAGGAGGGAGGGGGCCCCTGCAGGGCCTACATGCACATTTGCAAAGAAACCCAATGGTCTTTTGCAAATAAACCCACTAAGACCTACTATTGTGTACCTATATACCACAAGGGCGTACATACAAATACAAAAGGACGTAGATGCAAACACAAAGTGAGCGGGCTGACGTTGATGTCCCCATCAGGAGGACATAGGCTGAGGCCTAGAATGGTGAGGGTAGGAGAAGATGGTAGAAATATAGTCAGGTGGCGGAAGGTACACCACCCAAGGATAAGAGCCGAGTAGAAGAAAAGATGAATGGACGGAAGAAGAAGAGGAGGAAGTGGACCCCCGAGTACAGAACTGATGGTCCTTGAACTTATGCCGTCGCCTCTTCTTAGCAGAAATCTTCTTGAAATAACTCCGCCTGGTGCGGACTTGGACCTTTGGGCTTCTTATCTTGCAATGTTTCCTAAAGTAACGGGCCCACCTAGCAGATGGACTATCTCGGTCATGAATATGCAGCTTCATCGAGACGGTTGCCCCTAGCCGTGCGGTGCCAACCATAGAAAGACATTCCAAAATAGTCAACTCCTTGGAATGAACATCAGGAAGCAGTAGAGTTTTATCATTCAGCACTAAAACATGGGGCTTTGGCATCTTCACTCAGTAATTGGGCATGAAGCATAACTCCCTTGCTAGAAGCGTAGGATGGAACTGAGGGAGGGCGATGCGCGGCGTTGACGTGGCCGCCTCACCAATAAGACGAGGGAGATAAGACAAAAAATGTAGAATCCCCCAGGTCAATCTCGAAGACTCAGCCAATTGCCCCTTGAATGCTGAATTCATTAAACTTTTGGCGGTCGTGTGGGTTAGCACTATCCGAGTGGAAAACTCTTCTGGGCCAGTGAACTGAATAGCAATCAGGCGAGAGGTGAAATCAACATCAACAGTGAATTCTCCGACGAGCAAAGAGACTACCACCGGCCTCGCTTTTGAAGAAACTGGCACCAGTGCACAGGAACTCTTCTCAGCAACCGTCTTCATAGCAAGTGCAGGCTCATTATCCCTAGAATAGCCAGGGACCAGGACTCGGATCGGCATGTGGTAAATGAAATCATGAAGCTTGTAATGCACAGTCAAAACCTGGTTCGGCTCTTTATCTCCCTGGGGACTAGACCCGAGGGGCACCAAGGGTAGCGTGTACCTGCTCTACGAAGTGGGAAGTGGTAGAGGGAGGTTAGAAGGAGGCTTGGTAGGTGTGGGCGAAGGTAATGCGAGCGGCGGAGAGATAATGGCGATGATAGGCTCTGGTGGGGGTAAAGGTTTGTAAGGTGAAGGTGTAGGAGAGGGCAAAGGTGAAAATAGTGGCGTGGGTGGAGATGAAGGCAATGGCGGGGGTGTGGGTTTAGGCTCGGCCTGCTCGGGCTCAGACGATGATGGTGAAGGAAGCGGTGTCGGTAGCGGGGATAGCTGTGAAGGTGACGGAACAGGGATCGTTGTGAGAGGAGGTGATGAAGACGGTGGTTGTGATGGCAAGGGTGATGAGGGTGGCAAAGGGGGTGATGTGGTTGATGGAGATGGTGAAGGTGAAGAGGAAGGAGGTGAAGGTAGGGGTGGGGAAGAAGGAGGAGAGGAAGGTAGTGACATAGTGGGGGGAGTGGCAGGTGGTGGCGCTCTTCGACGTATCTTTACAACACGTCGAGAGGCGTTGGGGACAGGTGTGGTGGTGGAAACGGAGGGTGAAAGAGAAGTTGCCCGAGCGGAGGCTGGGGTAGGTAAAGGTGGTGGAGGAGATGGGATGGAGGAAGAAGTGGGTAGTGGAGCAGGTATCTTATTAACTGAAGAAACACCAGGGTGCCCCTTGTCTTGAAGTGGAGATGGTAGCCTAGGCAACCCGGCTTACTGCTGCTGCTGCTTGCTACTGAGATCTGAAATAACTTCGTGTATGACAACCCAATCAATCATCTTCTTATCTTCCAAGTTGTAAATAAGTTCCCGGAACTCGGGGCAATCCTCAATCAAATGCCCCTGTTGACGATGAAATTCACAGAAATGGAGTAAATTCCTGACCGCGGGTTGGCAAGGCATAACCGGAGGGAGTTGCAACACATGGGTGGCCATCAAAGCCCTGAAAACATCTGTAAGAGATTCCGGCAACGGGGAGTGAGGAGCCTACTTCGGGCAAGGTGGATGCTGAGGGGTATGACAAGGTAGTGGGGATGGTAATAGAGGTTGTGTAGGTAAGGGGGATTGCGTAGCTAAAGGTAGAGGGATAGTAAGTGAAGGGTGTGGAGGTGTGGAGGGAGTCGGAATATAATGGACGGCATCCACCCGCTCAGGGTGTGATGTTTCCTTGACCGGAAGTGGAGAGGTGTGGGGAAATAAAACAGCGGAGGGCTGACTTATGAAGGGATACGTAGTGGAGGCATATGGGTGTGTGGGAGCGGAAGGCCGACTCATGGAGGGATATGAGGTGGAGGGCTGACTCGTGGTGGAGGGCGGAGGGAAAGTGTATGTGGAAGGCGAAAGTGGAGGAGACTCGTGGTCAAAGGAAACTAGGAGTTGTTGGCTAACGAAGCGGGCTTGACTGTAAAGCTGTTTCTAGGAAGTGATATCATTCAGGGCTAAGATGCATCTGAGCTCGGGTGTTGCATTAGAAATAATCATCTTGATTTGTTCGCCCTCCAGAATATGCCCTGGGACTTGCGTGGCCAGGCGACGCCAGCGGTCGGCAAACATGGAGAATTCCTCGTCGGGCTTCATCTTCTCTTGGGCCAGATCGACCATGGAGTATTTGGGCCTAACCTGGTCCTGGTATTGTTGAATAAATTCTGCTTGAATGGCTTGAAAGTTCATCATCTGCTCTTGCGGTAATGTGAAGAACCAATCCTTGGCTGAGCCCTCTAAAGATAGGCCAAACAAATAGGCCATCAAGCGTTGATCATGCTGGAACTGGGCTGACTCATATAGGAAATCCTTGAAATGGACGCAAGGGTCACCAATTCCACCATAGCGACGATATACGGGGATCTGTGAACGTGGTGGAAGCTGAAGACCTTGAAAGGCAAATGGGACATTCAAAGAAGTTTGGGGATCGATTCGGCATTGCAATTCATCAAGCTGACGTTGGGCCTGAGCGAACATCTCCTCGGTAGGAAGAGTTTGAGAAGGATATGAGCCAGCCTGGGTAAGAGAGGATGAATTTAAACCAGGATAATGATGATGGGTCGAATAGAGGGACCCGGCCTGAGGTGAAGACAAGCCCATTTTGGGAATGGAGGAATACATGGGCCTTGAAGAATCATGAATGTGGGAATGGGGACTGATCGGGCCAACAGCAGCGCGGGCGGAATAAGAACGCCCGTTTAAAGAATAGGGTCTAATGGAGGAATAAGGAGATGGGCCTGCATGGGAAGAGAAATACACGCGGGGATAAGAAGATGGAGAAGTATAGGAATAAGGTACAGGGAAAAATGCTCCATGGGGAGAATGGAGACTTTATACAGTGAACTTTAAAGAATTACAATGAGGGAAATGACCCTAAGACAAATGCAACTAGATGGAGACACACAAAGATGAACTAGACCAAATGAGCTTAATCTGATAAAAAGATGCAAATGGTGACACTGCAACATACAATGGAGGGAAGAGATGAGAAAAGAATCAACCAATTGACCACCCAAGTTATAAATGATGCACGAACAATCTTATAAGTTCCTCTTTAGGACCTTAGTGGATTAATTAAGATATGAATTCACTTAACCACAAGGTACCTAAATAGGGTGGGAGACGGGAAACTGGCAGACTCTAAGGAACTCTCTCTCTCTCATGAATGCAGACCCTAGACTGGGGGGTGGTATGGTACAACCTGCCCAGCATCCGTGTGGGAATCCACGGCTCACGGGGACTTACGGAGGTCCTTGGCAAGGTCCCCTAGTCGGCTCCAAAGAGTATGGAGATGAGAGGAAACCCTACATCGGTAGGAATTCAACTAAAGTGAACGAAATGCATGAATCCTATGTGCACCGAAGTGCATGCAAGATCTAGCCTAGAAATTAGTAATTAATGGTCAATCAAATATGTAAGAAATGAAAACAAGTATGCAGCAATGATATAAGAGCAGGGGGAGATCAATAATCAGCACCAAGGGATCATGAAGATGATATAGGATGATAATCAACAATGGAAGCTCGGGTGAACTAAAGCACACATGGACAGTCTCTGGGAGGCCGTATAGGGAGTAGAACGGCTCTGTCTGAACCGTTCAACAGCAGGGAATGCATCAACTAACTAACTCACAAAACATTGAAGAACAGCCTAAATCACGAGATGCTGATGAAATGACAACATACTGTACGCTGACTGACAAAGCACTGAAATGGGGGATGAGTGTGAAGCAGGTGTACCTAGATGAACGGTCTCAAACAGACCGTATGACCTCCGGAACGGACCTGTATCAACCGCAGAACGTCAACAAACCTAATCAGCGTGAGAGTGAGAACGTACCTGTACCTGGACGATGCATGGTTGAAATAGAACCGCTCGATATAAGAACGGGCGGTGGTAGACCGCAAGACGCAGCAAGCTCGTAAAGAGATTAACAATGTCGCAGGGAAGAACGGCTGAGCCTCGACTGTACGGCACTACCGACGGCTTTGAATGAACCGCACAACACCCAGGAGTACCAGAATGCAACCTGTGAAGACTCAAAGAGGAAGAACTAGCAAAACACCATAGAGAGGGTCAGCAAACCACTAACACGATGAGCACTAGGTGTCCCACCATGATCGCCAAAAAAATGGAATGTTGCCATGTTTTTACTTACTCTTCAATACTCTACCTGGACTCCAAAGTCCTTCCTATCCCTTCTACTAAATCAATGTGAGAAATAAATGGAAAATAGAAGGGATATAGAAGCAAGTAAACAAGGGTGATCACCACCAAGGTGCCTAATGTGACTAACACACCGCACCTTGGAAAGAGAGGGAGACACTCGCCTTATGAGCAGCACTGCAGGGATGCGCGGCCTGTGAAGAACCACCTTTCACGTTGAACGGACACACGACAGACCGCTCGTCAATGCTGCAGAGGACGCGGGACGTAGAACTACTAGCAGATGAACGGCTCCAAGGTAACCGTAGTTGGAAGAAGAACGGTCAAAGATCCACCGCACCTCCTCTTGAACAGACGTAGGGGAACCGTGCAAGACCACCATGCCAGAAGTTGTAAAAGTCCAACCTCCGCCCTTTCCAGTTGGCCAGAAAGGGACAAAAAATATCTTCCTTTTGGTTGTGGAAGATTTAGACCTTATTCTGGAAGAGATGCTAAGGAAACATGTGATAGGGTTGAAATGTTTTCTCACTTGGAACAGGCTATACATGTTGAAAAAAAATAGTAGTATGATATCTATCCACATGTCAATGAGGTATGGGCTATATTGAATGCCAGTTACCTGATTTATAGAATTGTTTGGAGGGGGGTGAATATGAGTTGGTGGAAGTCATTTATAGTTCTGATTCTTTGATAAGAGTCATGGTTTGTAGTCATGGTATGACCTCCCATTGTACCTATGCTTCATACTCATATTGCCAATGCTGAGCTGGATGAAGTCTCCATTTGGTGTCCCTGCCTTTAAAGAGAGCCCAAACCTCACCTGTTGGTTACATAACATAAGAATTTCTTTTTGAACCTTTCATCCAAGAAATTAAGTGAGAGAACATATGGACATCGTCAGAATTTTCTACTCCCCCAAGCATGAAGTTCCCACAACCCAATGGTAGTTTCTCATCATACCAATCAATCTCAGCAGATAGTTCAAAATTGGGGATTCAATGACTCATCTAACTTCATTACATTATTTACTTTGTTCTTTTAATGTTACTTAGGAGCTTTCTTAAAGAAATTTCTTATCTGAGCAGATTCTTTAAAAGAGCTGGGATGCGTTTATGTTTTCTTACAAAGTAGTGCTCTTAATGCACATGACTAGAATAAGACAATCTTTAATTAAAAGATAGGGACAGATGCAGCCAAATGTAAGGAAGGGTGATACGAGAAATATAAAGTGATCTAGAAGGGGAGGGGATGAATAGATCACTATTTTCAACCGATAAAAATTACTGAAGAATGATTCACTTAAAACAAGCAATCTCGGAGTTGAACCCACAAAAACGTAGTGCAGACAATAGCTCGAGTGGATAGAAGGCACACCACAAAATCACCACAGACAATCACACGAGTACTCAGAGGTTTTTAAAGTGGTTCGGTCAGACCTCCAGTCTGCCTACGTCCACCCCTTACTTCAAATCGAAGTGAGGCTTCCACTAGCACCTGCTAGCAAAGCAAACTCAGTCTGCGACAACGGCTGATTCACAACTTCACCAGGGGAACACCCTCCCCTCTTCCTCCACACCCGGAGGGAACCCTAAGGACGCCAAGTCCCTGGAAACTAGGAAACAAGTTCCTCTTCCTCCAACCGGAGGGAACACTAGTGATCTGCAGTCACTAGAACCAGAGACCAAGGTCTCTCTTCCTCTGAATCCCAGAGGGAACACCTCTTCTACGAGACGGAACAATACTGCAACCTCTGTTGCAAGTGAACCAGAGAGAACACGTCTCTCTCTTCCCCTGAACACCAGGAGGTAACACAGAGAACTTTCAATCAAGAAGAAAAAACATATAAAAATGAAAACAAGAAAGAAGAAATCCAAATTTCAGAAACTGGAAACAATGTAGCTCAAACTGAGCAGCAGACTTCGGATTTGATCCGTAAGTCAATACCCATCTTCTGATCACTCTTCTGCTCTCTCTTCTCTCTCAACTGGATCACTCTAGTTTCTCAGGGAGGCTCTTTCTCGTCTGCTCTCACTCAAATTTCTTTACTGTAACCTCAGAGCTTCTCCTCTTTCGTAGATGGTGAGGCAGTGCTTTTATAAGCAATCAGGAGGGTGCATGCAAGGCGTGTGCTTCCCGCGCTCGATCCAGAACCTTCTTGCCACGTTCCCTTATAGTATTGGTTCCTTTAGTATTGGATCACGTGCAGCCCAGACACTGGGGAATATTCTTCCTCGGACCACCTTCTTCTTTTTATTTTTTCTTCTTCTCCTGCAAAGAAATTAAAACCATTAAAACTCAGGGCCACAAAAACTAAAACTGCATGAGGTATGTGATAGCAATACGAGATGTACTATACTAAGAACGACACGAGATACACAAGATGACTACAGTACGAAATAAAGAGAGAACGACACGAGGTACCACAGTAATAAGGCTAACACTACAAGGAGAACGACACGAAGTCAGATGAGAACAGCACGAGGTGATAAGGAAATAACACGGAGTAAAACGGTAGTAAAACACGCGATCAGAGGAAACCTGGACGAAGATAGAAAGAAGCAACACGAAGACATAAAAACAACACTAAGACACAAACACAGAAATAGCATGAAAACTCAAACACAAACATAACACGAAGACACAAGCACAAAAGATAACATGAAGACACAAGCACAAAAGATAACACGAAGACACAAGCACAAAAGATAACACGAAGACACAAACACAGAAACAACACGAAGACATAAAAGACGACTCGAATACAAAATTGCTCGAACTTACGAACGACTTGAAGATGAGGATGACACGAAACGACACGGACTGAAACCAACTCGAAGATGAAAACAGAAATCGACACGAAGTGTGGTCATAAGGCAAAAAGGACACGGGGTCTAAAAAAAAAAACAACACGAAGACAGAAGATAGGAACGGCTACAACGACACGTGATAAAATAGTGAAAGCAGAAAAATGACTCGAGTAACTACAGTAAATGACATGAAAACACAAGAGCAAAAATAAAAAAAGGATGACTCGAGTTGAGCAACTAAATACTGAAGAAACGACACGAGGTTCACAAGAAAATGACTCGAAGTTCATCAGAACAAATCGAGCTGCTTCAGTAAACAGCACGAAGACAATCAACAAACATATTTGGAACAACACGACGTACAAAAGGACAACACGAAGTGTAGTGAACATAAACAACACGAAGTATGAAAGGAACAGTACGGACATACAAGGTACTACCTCATAGCAGTTTTCATGTTTAATCATGGAAATTTCAAATGCATAACATTACGCAAGATATCTGATGAAAATGACAATATTTAACATAGTGATGCTCATCATCAAAACACTAGGGAAGTCACAAAAATCCAACAAAGGGAAGTTATTCTTTGTTGAGTGTGTAATTTTGATGATTACAAAATGTTATTCTAGTGTGATATTGAATGTTATTCTAGTGTGATTTTGTTCCATACCTTGATTTTGATACTTATACTAATTTGGTATTTCTTGTGTTTTTGCAGGGGTTATGTTGGTTCTTGACCCAAACAGGCAAGGGTCGACCCTCACTGGGTGTGGGTCTATCTGAAGTTGAAGGAAAACAGGGTGTTGCAGGGGTCGACCCCTATGGGTCGACTCTCACTGCATCTAGGGTTGGCTGGAGGTGTTTGTGGGGTTGAAACTACATGGGTCGACCCATAGGGTCGACCCCCATTGTCATGCATTCTGTTTGAGTGGCCTTTGCAGAAAACTGCCCCCCACTGTCCATGCTTTTGTTTGGACATGTCTTGAGCAAAGATTGCTCAGGGGTCGACCCCTTCCGGACAGGATTCGCAAAATTATTTCTAACCCATTTTGAAGGCTTGAGAAGTTTACCAAATTACCCCCACTTCATTTCTAACCTTGTGGAGTGACTCTTAGACCATTCTAGAAGGGGCATCCTTGTCTTTTGGCCTCTCTCTTGGGTATATATACTACTGTTGCGAATTTGGGAGATTCATCTAAGGGTTTTCTTGTTTCATGTGACAGCCAATTAGACATGCTCAATGGTGACCATCACATTTTCTAAGACAATTATTTCAAATCATTCCATGCTAAAGATGTACATGATCTTTCTTTCAATTTTCTTTCCCTTACGCTGCTGCATGCTATGCCTTTTCTTGGCTTTCTCAATCTACCAAGCCTGGAATGCATGTCCAATGCGAATACGTGTCTGAATGTCTCAAAATGCACCAGTAGTCTATTCTACTTGTCATAAACTCTACCATAAAGAATATGAGTGTAGGAAGAAATATACAGCCCGAGGGCTCTGAATAACAACTATGGTAGAGACAATTTGGTGCTCATTTTCATAGCAAATGGATTCATATAATCTAGATGCACCCACTGGGTGTGATCACATGTCAATTTTTAATTGAAAGATTTTCTGCACAAATACGAATTGTTACCTGGTCTATTACTGTTTCCTTACTCGCTACTGACGAACATGCCTGTGATTCCACATTTCTTTGCATAGCTCCATTCCCTCCCTATTTATCATATTCATACCATGAACTGTTGCACATGTTTAAATGGAATTCTTAAATGTGATTGCACCCACCTATACAGATGATTTCTCAACCTTGGCCAACCTGGCTTTCACTCGATTTTTCATTTGGCTGTTCTCAGCCTGCAAATTATGACATGTTGTTGTCCTCCTGGTTTTGATGATGACAATCATGACAAGATGAATACTCAATGCGTTTGTATCTTTTGATGTAAGTTGAAACAGGGCATAAGGTCAAAGTGCTAACGAGTGCGTCAATGCTATCAGCATGTGGCGTGGACGCAGCAGTCCAAATATTCAATACAAAGTAGCTTCTGTGATGCACTGATGCGTCAACGCAGTGCCCAAGCAGCGTGGACGCAGCCGTGCAACAAATCACCAAAGCCTCTCTCAAAGCGTCACAATGCGTCAACGCCACTATATGAGAGCGTCGACGCAATCAGTTTACTAGCTGAAGGGTGAGCTACTGGAGAACGAATGCGTTAACGCTTTGGTTTAGAAGCGTCGACGCAGTGCATATATCTGCTGAAGATTTTGATCGGTTGATGTCTAAAGGCTACGTCAACTCTATTAACGCAATGAGTTGACGCCATCTAAGGACTATAATGACAAGCCAGGTGGACTCATTCGCAAGAGACGTCATGATGCCACATCAGCCAAAAGCGTTTGTAATGTGGCGTTTCCCTCGTGACTCCAAATGACTTAAGGGGGAAGAATCAAAGGAAAGTTTAGAAATTCGATTGGGACCCACGTGAAGATGAAATCCACGAATCTGGAAACGAAAGAAAAAGGGGATATAAATAAGAGGTGCGATCAGAGTACAAAAAGGGTGATGGTACGCAAGAAGGAGAGCGAAAGAGGCTGTGAAGAACTTGAAGCTGATCGAGCGAATCTGAGGAGCCAAGACTGATCTACTGAGAAGAAATTTACTCAGGAGATCCAACCACCTCATCAAAGTACATTGTCGCTCAGATCTGAAGATCAGTCCTCCTTTTACCATTGTGTGAATTATTCATTTCTAGCTTTTGTTTGTTGTTGATCCGAACTCTGTTTCAGAACTAGTATCTCTCTCAAAGTGTTTTGTTGAGACAGAGAGATGTTTGTCTGATCTAGTGTATTGTGCTGAGATTAGAGGTGGTCAGGTTGTTGTGCCTTCAAGCTGTTCGCCAGCTGTTCAGGATTGAATCCTGGTGTAGTTGAGCCTGACAGTTCAGCTGTGTTGAGGAGATTGATCCTCGTTTTTGGCCAAGCTGTAACGCTCAGCAGTGATCCTCACTAAGTTAGTGAGGAGGTGGACGTAGGTCTCTGCAGGGAGACCGAACCACCTTAAAATCTTCGTGTTATTCTGTGATGTGTTTCTTTCTCGTGATTAGCTCAACGTTAGATGCACGAATAGGAACGGTCTTCAAACTGACTCAATCCAATTGAATCAGTTCAATTATTTGAATCTGCATCTAGTTATCTTCTTCCGATCAGATTAAGTGTTAATTTTTTAAAAGGTCAATCTATTCACCCCCTCCCCCTCTAGCTTGACTACCCTCTGTACTCAACAAGTGGTATCAAAGCTCCAGGCTCTCTTATATTGGTTTAACCACCTAGAGAGATTTAATGGAGAATAGAGGTCTCATGCCAGAGGGATGTGCGATTAATAGACCACCATTTTTTGATGGAACTAACTACTCTTATTGGAAAAATCGAATGCAAGTCTTCTTAAGGGCGCAGGATCACGAAATCTGGAGGGTCGTGAGCAAGGGACCTTATCAGATCGAAGGAGATGAGGAGCTATGGGTAAGAGAGCAAATTTGCAAATCCAACATTAATTGGCAAGCAATGAATATTATGCAGTGCTCATTACATCCAAAGGAATTCTCTCGAATATCATCATGTGCTAGTGCTAAAGAAATGTGGGACAAACTTGAGGTTATCTACGAAGGTACATTAGAGGTAAGAGAAACTAAAGCCAACATGTTAATTTCTGAATATGAGGCTTTTAGAATGAAACCTGATGAGAACATATCTGAAATGTATGCTAGATTAATTGTGCTGGTAAATGGCCTTAAAGGTCTAGGAAAGACCTATAGTGATTATGAATTGGTGAGGAAAATTCTTAGATCCCTTACACCAATTTGGCATACTAAGGCCACTATTGTAGAGGAATCTAGGAATCTTCCCACAACGACACCTGATGAGCTCATTGGGTCACTAATGGCCTATGAGTTAAATTTTAGAAAAAGTGATGAAGATTTCAGGAAGAAGAAGCCACTTGCTCTCAAGGCAGGTCCAAGTAGCTTGGAGAATTCAGATGACAGTAAATCGTCCTCCTCCGAAGATGACTCAAGTGAAATTGCTATGCTCACTAGAAAATTCAAGAAATTTCTAAAAAGGGAAGGTAAATTTGCAAGGGGTAGCAGAACCCAGGTAAGAAATAATTCAAGAGGTAAAACAGAAAATTTCAAAAAATCTGACAAGGTAGTGTGTTACAAATGCAGGAAGCAGGGGCACATCAAATCTGAATGCCCTGAGAACTTAAAGAACAGTCAACCAAAATGGAGGAACAGGAAGCCCAAGACTATGATAAGTACTTGGAGCGATGAAGAAAAGGATGAAGATGAAGAGACCAATTCATCCGAAGATGAAGGTGACATAAAGCTATGTTTCATGGCAAAAGGAAATGATCAGGATGAGGTAATATCTCCATTTGAAGATTTTAATTGTAGTGATTGGGAAGATGCTTTTAATGAGCTTTTAGACAAGTATGAAAATGTGAAGAAAGAGAACAAATCCCTCAAGAAAAAGAAAAGTCAAAGTAACCAGGAAATTTCATTAAGTGAAATGGTTAAAACCCTTGAAGCTGAAATTACTCATTTAAAGGAATCTCTAGAAAACAATGAAGAAAGCAAGGCTCAATTAATTGAGATGAAGAGGGAAAATGAATTTCTACTAAAAGTGCATGATGAATTAAAACTTAAAATGCAAAAATTGGAAAGTGATGTTAAAATTGCTGAAGAAAAGTATGAAGCTATTTGTGGAGTTAACCAGGAGCTCCAGGAAAACCTAAAGAAGTTGGAAAATGAAAATCATGACAAACAAGCTTCACTTGAAAAATTAACCCAAGGAAAAGAAAATCTTGAAGCTGTCATGGGGATAAAGTTTAATGTTGGAAAAGAGGGTCTTGGGTTTAATCCAAAAAATAAAAAGGCTCTGGGAACCAAACTTATCACATTTGTTTCAGATCAAAACACATCTAAGAAGAACCAAACATCTGAAAAGAAAGTTAATGAGAAAAGCCAAGGAAAAACTATAAAGATTGGTGACATTAATAAGGAAAAAGGCATGGAGAAAGTAATAGCTGACGTGCAAAAATCTTTATTCAGTTCATCATCATCATCACACCAACATGCATATAGGAAATCTGAGAGTCAAAAGTCTGGTATAAATCAACTGCGTCAACGCAATGTAAACACTGAGTCAACGCATACTACATTCCAGAAAGGATATCCCGGTAGAAATGCTTGGAAGAGTCAACGCAGCTCTTATGGTGAGTCGACGCCGCCGTCCATGAATCAAAGTCTTTATAGTAGGAACATTGGATGGAAGAGTCGACGCAGGTGGTTTGGAGAGTCAACGCATCCCAGAAATCAGAACATGTATTATGAGAATACTTGGTGGAGGAGTCAACGCAATCATCATAATGCGTCTACGCATCTCATGCACATTAACCCATATGGTCCAAGAAATGGTTGGGTGAGTCGACGCAATGGTCCGGGTGCGTCTACGCATCCCATGTATATCAGCTGGCCTAGATTGTCTAATGCTTCATGGGCTAGTCACAATCATTGGAATAAAAATAGAAAAGGTTCAATAAACTCATATCAAAAAGGATTTCAAGGAAATCAGAAAGCTTATAATCCAGTGAATTATAAACATCAAGAACATTCACATAAACAAGCATGGATTTCTAAAAACTTGTTATCCTATTTGGAACAATCATGTGGTTTGAAGGAACCCAAGAGTGTTTGGGTTCCAAAATCTCTTGCTTGAAATGTATTGCAGGAATGCCTTGCAGCCATACACAATCGGTGGTATCTCGATAGTAGCTGTTCAAGACATATGACAGGCGACAAAGATAAATTCTGTCTCTTGGTTGAAAAAGATGGAGGTCATGTGACGTTTGGAGGCAATAATAAAGGTAAAATCATTGGAAAAGGTAAAGTTGGCAAAAATCCTTCGAAATTTATTGATGATGTTCTACTTGTTGAAGGACTACAATATAATCTGCTAAGTATAAGCCAACTGTGTGATAAAGGAAATAAGGTTGTGTTTGAGTCCCATGTTTGTACTATTCTTGATATAGAATCTGAAAAGGTGAAATTCATTGGAAAAAGAATAAACAACATGTACATGGTGGACTTAGATGATCCTGCGCATAATAATCTCTGTCTTGCTGTGAATAAAAATGAACTTGGTTGGCTTTGGCACCGTAGGCTAGGGCATGCTAGCTATAGTGTCATGCATAAGTTAGTAAAGTTCAGCATGGTGAATGGCCTGCCAGATGTATCATTTAAACAAAATGAAAAAATCTGCAATGCATGCACTCAAGGTAAGCATACTAGAAAGTCATTTAAGTCCAGACTTGAAAATCAGTCCTCTAAACCTTTTGAACTCATTCATATGGACTTGTTTGGACCCACTAGAACAGAAAGTGTAAATGGAAGCAAATATGGATTTGTTTTAGTGGATGCTTTTTCTAGGTTTACTTGGGTGTTCTTTTTAACTCACAAGAATGATGCATTTGAAGAATTTCAGGTCTTCTTTAAGAAAGTAAAGCAAGAGGGTAAGTTTATCATTTCATCAATCATATCAGATCATGGAGGAGAATTTGATAACTCTGAATTTGATGATTTCTGCAGAGCAACAGGTATTTCACACAAATTCTCTTCTCCAAGAACTCCTGAACAAAATGGAGTTGTGGAAAGAAGAAACAGAACCCTGGTGGAGATGGCCAGAACCATGTTGATTGAAGGGGAACTCCCAAGGAAGTTCTGGGCAGAAGCAATAAATACAGCCTGTTATATAATAAACCGAGCAATGGTAAGATCTAAGTCCAAAAAGACTCCATATGAGCTAATGAAAGGTAAGAAACCATCTGTTGCACATTTCAAAGTCTTTGGATCAAAATGTTTTGTGCAAAATAATGATAAAAGAGTCTTAGACAAGTTCGAACCTAAGAGTGAACCTGCTATATTCCTAGGATATTCTAATCACTCTAGGGCTTATAGAGTCTTAAATTTAAAAACACAAGCTGTTGAAGAATCACCTCATATTATATTTGATGAATTAAATGAAAACTCTGAAATTGAGCAACATTGCAGGGACAATGATGATGGAAAATTTCTTGAAGAGAAAGAAGAGTCAAGAGCAAATGAAGATCAAGCAGAATCAAGTAATTGAGGCAATGCAGGTATAAATGAAGGTAATCCTCTAATCAATATTAGAGCATTAAAGGATCATCCTTTATCAAGTATCATTGGAAATCTGCATGATCCTACTAGAACTCGATCACAGCTTAGAAATATTGAAGAAATGGATAATATAGCTCTTGTCTCACAAGTTGAACCGAAGAATGTAGGTGAGGCTTTAAAAGATGAGTCTTGGATAAATGCCATGCATGAGGAATTAAATCAATTTGAAAGAAATAAAGTATGGCATATTGTACCTAGACATGAGAATCATGCTGTGATTGGGACTAAGTGGGTCTTTAGAAATAAACAAAATGAAAAAGGTATTGTAATAAGAAACAAAGCTAGACTGGTAGCACAGGGGTACAATCAGGAATTTGGAGTAGACTTTGAAGAATCCTTTACTCCAGTAGCTAGACTAGAAGCTGTTAGATTGCTTCTTGCTTATGCTAGTAGTTATGGATTAAAGTTGCAGCAAATGGATGTAAAAAGTGCATTTTTGAATGGTCTAATAAAGGAAGAGGTTTATGTAGAACAGCCCCCTGGATTTAAATGCACAGAAAACCCTAACCATGTGTACAGGTTGAATAAAGCCCTCTACGGGCTCAAACAAGCACCTCGAGCATGGTATGACAGACTCAGCTCATACCTCACTGAAAATGGGTATTCAAGAGGTAAAGTTGACCAAACACTATTCACAAAGGTAAGAAATTCAGACATAATTCTGGTTCAAATTTATGTTGATGATATAATTTTTGGATCCACTGAACCTAGTTTGTGTGAGGAATTTGCTAGGTTAATGACCACTGAATTTGAGATGAGTCTAATGGGTGAACTTCAGTTCTTTCTAGGTCTACAGATTATTCAAAGCAAAGAAGGGTGCTTTATCAGTCAGGCAAAATACATCTCCGAATTGCTGAAGAAATATAAGATGGAAAACCTGAAGGCCATGAGCTCTCCGATGAGCACTAACACAAATTTGGATGCTGATTTGAAAGGTAACCAAGTAGATGCAAAAATCTATCGAGGTATGATTGGATCACTCCTCTATCTTACGGCATCTAGACCAGATATTCAATTTTGTGTGTGCATGTGTGCTCGGTTTCAATCTGATTCTAGAGAATCCCACTTAATTTCTGTCAAGCGTATCTTTCGATACCTTGCTGGAACTCAAGATTTAGGGATTTGGTATCCTGCATCTTGTTCTTTTGATCTAATATCTTATTCAGATGCAGACTATGCTGGATGCAAACTTGACAGGAAAAGTACAAGTGGTTATTGCCAATTTTTGGGAGGTTGTTTGGTTTCTTGGGCTTCCAAGAAGCAACACTCAGTAGCACTATCCACTGCAGAGGCAGAATATGTCGCTGCAGGGAGTTGTGGAACTCAAGTGTTGTGGATAAAACACCAACTCCAGGATTATCAAATTAATCTTGGATGTGTCCCAATATTGTGTGATAACACAAGTGCCATAAACCTGGCCAAGAACCCTATCCAGCACTCTAGGACTAAACACATTGAAATAAGACATCATTTCTTGAGAGATGAAGTAAATAAAGGTAGCTTTAACTTGGTGTTTGTTGAGTCACAACACCAACTAGCTGATATCTTTACCAAGCCTCTGAACAATGAAAGATTTTCTTTTCTTAGAAGAGAGCTTGGTTTGTGTAATAATCATCTGATTGCTTGATTTGATAAACTGCTTCTCAAGAAATCTGCTTGTTTGACCTTGCACTAAATTGATTGAATCTCACATTCAGGGGGAGTCTAGTTTAGTTGATTGCATCATAAATAAAAGTAACTAAATTTCATTCTAATATTCTATCATGCTTAGTCTGAGGGGGAGTAAAATTGTTTGATCACAATTATCAAAAAATGTTGGTTTAAGAATGTGTTGTGAGTTCCTTGTGTCAACTTGGATAAGTTGACGTTGCTGATCAGATGAGTTGACGTTGCTATCAGGATGAATTGATTATGCTATGAGGTTAAGTGGACACTTTGATGAGGATGAGTTAACGTTGAGGGTGATATGAGTTAACGCAGTGACTCACCTCATTGCAATAGGTTAACGCAACCTTTTCGTGGAGTCAACGCAGCAATTGCTAATTGAAATCCTTCTCATGTGTCTTCTTACCTTGGAGGCTTTTCTATCTTCATTCATCTTATTATATCTCTCTATCTCTGTTATTCTGATCATACTTCTCTATGAAGCTTATGTTGACATTCTTGGATAAGAGATAATTTTCTTTGGAACTGAGATATGAAAATGATATCATAGATTCAGGGGGAGTTAATGTGATGGTTCCTAGAGAGGTTAAGATATATTCTAAATGATTCCATGAAATTTAATGATTAGAGATCTTCTGTTCTTATGATACTTGAAATTTAGAATTCTTGAACTTTATAGCTTCTTATGTACGGAAAAAATTCTGAACAATTTAATATAACAGAGATCTCTTCTTGTCTTGAACCTTATTTGTTAAATATAAAGAAACCACTGTGAGTAATGACATTTAATACGTGTATTGTTTTTAAACTTACAAAGGGCCTTATATATGCTAGAGAATTTCATACACCTCACACATGTTGTAAACCTCAGAGCAATGGCAGATATACTGAGAAACTAACTCTTTGCACCAATGAAGTACTAAAGAGGAAGTCATGAGGTTACCTGTTATCTCTGGAAAAAATCAAAATTAATTCAGTACAGAGCAATGGTCTTTGACCACTGAGAAACCACCTTCATGTACCTATGAAGTACTTGAAAGGCGTGTCATGAGGTTGGTCACCAACTCTGGTGCTTTAAGGCAGAATGGTCAGCTATGCTGAGTAACCAGGGACTCTGGTGTCTGATAAACATGTGTACCTGTGTAAAAAGGCTAGCTGTACTTAACTGTAACTGAAGATGTTGGAAGTAAGAATCAAAAATAAATGTGTGTGTATGCCGATTCTTAATGACATATGTTCTCCATAGTTTGTTCACAATACCTGTTAAATTTCTCTCTCTCAGTTGGAGTTCTTGAAATTTAAAAATACAGGTGATAGTAATGAAAAGTGCTCTCTGTATGAAAAGAGTTCATCATTTATTCCCAATTTGGACTATAAGGTTTTTTGAGTCCAAAATTCATTATCTTAAGATCACTGCACTTTCTTATCATTAAAAGGGAATGGTACCAATCTTAGTATATATTTCCTCATGAGAACTTGATCTGAAACACTTAAAAATCCCTGAACATTTATATATATTTTCATTATCTCAGCATTTCTAAGAAAACCTTTGTCCAGATGTCCCTTAAGCTCCTTATCTTGCACTTGTTTCGTTCAAAATTACTTCACTGCGTCGACGTAACATACCTCGGCGTCAACGCAATACAACAAGTGTTCAAAACCGGTTCACCGACTTAAATTGGTTGAACCGCTTCTTAATAAGGTTTTTTCCGGGACTCTTTAAAAGACTCAGCGTGATCGCACTCAGCCTTATATTTTTCGTGCTGCTCCTTGAAAAATATATATACTCTTTAAAAACCCTTTTGCCTTCCAGTCTCTCTGGTTCCAAAACTCTTGTCTCCACCTTCTTTCGCTCATCTTCGCTGCGATGGCTCCACCTAAAGGTTCTCAGCAAGGAAAGAAGAAGACAGAGCAAAGCTTGACGGCTCCGTCTGCGGCATTGTCCATGACTGAGCGGTGCTCAAAAGGAACGCATGATATTCTAGAGGCCGCGCATGATGAACAAGAGGCAAATCTGATGGAAGAGACGCTGTCACGGAAGCAAAAAGGGAAGAAGAAAATCAGGCATCATCGAAGCCCCAGTCCATCAGCTAAAAGGAGAAAGATTTCTAAATCAAGGTCAGCTGAACCGAGAACCCATCATCAGAAATCGTCATCCAGGTCTTCTGAACCCACCTCGGTCATGAATATTGAAGAACCCCTAAAGGTTTTAATTCCCAGATATATTCTGAGTACAGATGATGAGCTTTTTGCTGCTTTTCCTGAGCTTCGTCCTGCTTTCGAATTTCAAGGGTGGTGGGATTTTGTGACCAGGCACAAAACTTATTATCCTACGCTCGTTAGAGAATTTTATCATAATTTGAAGTATGAAGCACAGATTCAAAAATTGTCTTCTTCTGTTAGAAATGTTTCCTTTGAGCTAACCGGTAGCATGCTTGCTCGAGTTTGGAAGATTCCCTTGGAAGGGGCTGAACTACATTCATTCACATTAGATGAGTATGAGGCATTTGAAGTTTTGACAGGGAAACCCAAAGATACTTCTAATGTGAAGCAAACTTATCTAGCAAGTCTTAAAGCAAATAGATTTGAGTCATCTATCAGACTGCTGCATCACATATGCACATCTATTATAACTCCCCAAAGCAGTGGACGAGAAAGGGTTACAGAAATGCAAAGATTCCTGTTATATTGCCTGTTAAAGGAAATCAAGATTTCACTGATTGATGTAGTAATTCAGACAATGGGTACGTGCTTGCATCATTCTAGAACTTTACCTTATGCAGCACACCTTACTTCTCTATTTCGGTCAGTGGGAGTGGATTTGAAAAATGAAAAAAAAAGGTAATCCCCAGAGGCAACATATACTCTTTAGACTATGTTCGAAAATATATGGGATTTAAGATTGTTGATGGAAAACCTGTCAGAATTCTTCCAAGTCAGAAAAATGCCCTCTTGGAATCAAGTAAGGAAACAAGAAAAGAGACACCACTTTCTTCTGGAGTCAAGGATGTAGGAGCAGAAGGCAGTAGTGTAAGAATCCATTCCCCTAGGAGGGAACCTCCAGAAATCCCTCCAGCTCAGGTACATTCTGCGGAGCAAGCCTCACAAGAAACTTTTGAAAGGTCTTCAAGAACTCAAAAGGAAACTGGTGAACCCAGCAGTTTTACACCCACAGAGGGACCTAATTTGTGCAGAACCCTTGGATCCTGTAGCAGATCTCCTTCAGCTTCTAAAGAAATTCCAATTCCAGCAACTGTTGAAGAAATGTTTGTTAATCTAACTATGATGATGCAACGGCAAGATGCTAAGATGGACAAACTGATGGAGTTCACAAACTTTCATATCAACCGCTTGCATTCTAGAATTTTGAAATTTGAAGTTTCAGTGTTATCTGAGTGGCAGAAGTTTTTGCTTACCAAGATGGTAACTGACCAGGCTTCCAGGCAAGTACTGAAGGGTATATCCAGCCTCCTAGAGAAAATGGTCAACCTGGTGAATGATTTGCATGGAAATCAATCCTCGGTCTTTCAGTCGTTTGCCAAGATCATTGATGTATGCTATGATGTCAGAATTGCAGTTGAAACTTTAAAAGGAGAATTTAATTCACTGCCTCATAGCATCAAAGCTATTTTTGATAAGATTGAAAAAGTGATTGCTGCACTTTCCTCCATTGACAAACAGTTAGACAATTCAAAAATTGTTCAAGATGATGTATCTTCCACCATAGCTCATATGAGGAATACACTGCAACTCCAGCTTCCTGAGATATCACATGAACTACGCGCATTGTTGTCCAGAGATCGCCCTCAAGGTCAAACATCCAGGGCTCGTGGGTCCTCTTCTAGAATAGGCCGGTTCTTTAACTAGTTTTTGGCTTTAACCCCTTCTTGCTGATGTCAAAGGGGGAGATTATGAATGTCTTTGGGAATTTTATGAGAAACTTGAATTGATTGTTAGATGATTGCAATTATGTTTGATGGATGTACTTAAGCACACATGATGAAATTTTTATAACTATGAAGTAATTTCTTTTGTGATGTCTCTGTGGTGAAATGTTGATAATATCTATGATTCTGGTTGTCATATTGTCATGTGTCTGCTCAAAATCATATCAGGGTTGCCATCATCAAAAAGGGGGAGATTGTTGTCCTCCTGGTTTTGATGATGACAATCATGACAAGATGAATACTAAATGTGTTTGTATCTTTTGATGTAAGTTGAAACAGGGCATAAGGTCAAAGTGCTAACGAGTGCGTCAACGCTATCAGCATGTGGCGTGGACGCAGCAGTCCAAATATTCAATACAAAGTAGCTTCTGTGATGCACTGATGCGTCAACGCAGTGCCCAAGCAGCGTGGACGCAGCCGTGCAACAAATCACCAAAGCCTCTCTCAAAGCGTCACAATGCGTCAATGCCACTATATGAGAGCGTCGACGCAATCAGTTTACTAGCTGAAGGGTGAGCTACTGGAGAACGAATGCATTAACGCTTTGGTTTAGAAGCGTCGACGCAGTGCATATATCTGCTAAAGATTTTGATCGGTTGATGTCTAAAGGCTGCGTCAACTCTGTTAACGCAATGAGTTGACGCCATCTAAGGACTATAATGACAAGCCAGGTGGACTCATTCGCAAGAGACGTCATGATGCCACATCAGCCAAAAGCGTTTGTAATGTGGCGTTTCCCTCGTGACTCCAAATGACTTAAGGGGGAAGAATCAAAGGAAAGTTCAGAAATTCGATTGGGACCCACGTGAAGATGAAATCCACGAATCTGGAAACGAAAGAAAAAGGGGATATAAATAAGAGGTGCGATCAGAGTACAAAAAGGGTGATGGTACGCAAGAAGGAGAGCGAAAGAGGCTGTGAAGAACTTGAAGCTGATCGAGCGAATCTGAGGAGCCAAGACTGATCTGCTGAGAAGAAATTTACTCAGGAGATCCAAGCACCTCATCAAAGTACATTGTCGCTCAGATCTGAAGATCAGTCCTCCTTTTACCATTGTGCGAATTATTCATTTCTAGCTTTTATTTGTTGTTGATCCGAACTCTGTTTCAGAACTAGTATCTCTCTCAAAGTGTTTTGTTGAGAGAGAGAGATGTTTGTCTGATCTAGTGTATTGTGCTGAGATCAGAGGTGGTCAGGTTGTTGTGCCTTCAAGCTGTTCGCCAGCTGTTCAGGATTGAATCCTGGTGTAGTTGAGCCTGACAGTTCAGCTGTGTTGAGAAGATTGATCCTCGTTTTTGGCCAAGCTGTAACGCTCAGCAGTGATCCTCACTAAGTTAGTGAGGAGGTGGACGTAGGTCTCTGCAGGGAGACCGAACCACCTTAAAACCTTCGTGTTATTCTGTGATGTGTTTCTTTCTCGTGATTAGCTCAACGTTAGATGCACGAATAGGAACGGTCTTCAAACTGACTCAATCCAATTGAATCAGTTCAATTATTTGAATCTGCATCTAGTTATCTTCTTCCGATCAGATTAAGTGTTAATTTTTTAAAAGGTCAATCTATTCACCCCCTCCCCCTCTAGCTTGACTACCCTCTGTACTCAACACATGTCCCCCACAAAATAGAGGGAGCCAATCCTATCCCTACACAACGAACACGGCCAGATCTATCCTCACCAAGAACCTGAGCATATGCATCGCCTTTAACTGCAACTGGACGGGGACCGGTTGAGCTTGCATCACCTTCAGATCGCTTTTTATCCTTCAACTTTTTCTGCCATGTTTTGATCAAAGCTCATTTCTGTGACACGGACTTGCTGACTTATTTGTTGTATCTACATTTTCCTTTTAAAAACTTACTATGACAGCAACGCACTCTTCATTGACAGGCTTTCCATCTCTGCGCACGTGCGTAATTACTAACAAATCTGAGCGATCCAAAATAGTCCCTGACTTATCATACTAATGCATCAAAAAAAATTCAGTAGACTTGTTAGATGCAGCCAAAAGGAAGAAATTGATAACTAAATTATTATATAACCTCCATCTTGCGGATGTCTGCCACTGTCCTTGTGACAGCATAATGGAACCACTTTTGTTTACCCTTATTCACTTTATTTGTCACACTTTTTTTCTACATTGAAGTTAGAATAAATTAGTTAGATAACGAAATAATAATAGATCTTAAATCAGATAGGAAAAACAATAAGGGCCAGTAGACAGTGATTTACCTGCCATTCTTCTCCACTCCAAACTTTCACTACCTCCTTCCATTGCTGTAGGCTAATTATTTTCACATCTGGAGCCTTTTGCTGGCTCGCTCTCAACTTTGGATTGAAAAACCACCTCCAGAGAGTGTATTTGAAGTATTTCTACTTCAACGATAGATCTTTCATGACCCACGTCCTCCGTGATTCATCAATGTCATAATTTTGCTACAAGACAAATGGAAATAATTAATCATTTCATGCAGTGAATACAATAACAGATACAAAATTAACAGAAGTCACATTTTCACTTTTCGTAATAAAAAATGACTAAATTTGACCTTACATTGCCTTTATATAATCCCAAACATCATCTTTATTGGAGTTTGCCATTTTCTTCCAATTCGAGTAAGAAATGGGTAACTTCTCTGCATTCCTTCCCATTGTACCCAAGAAAGTTCTCAATGAACGGCCCCCAGCACCCACTGGCTGCCCAAGGTCATTCCACTCAACACAAATCAACTTGCCATCATCCGTGCCATGCACATCATGGGACGAGGTACATCCTCATTTTCTCTGACGAGCAACGCCCTCACTTTCTTTGGAATCCATTGTGTCAATATCTTGATTTCTCGGCTGCCCTTCCACATATATCTCAACTTGCTGAACTCCTTCAACTTTCTTGCCTCCATCAACTTCCTGCCCTTCCACCAATATCTCAACCTTTTTCTCGCCTCCCTCAACTTCTTGCCCTTCCACTAATATCTCAGCCTTTTTCTGGCCTCCCTCCATTTTCGCACTTCCATTGCCAAGTTTTGTCTCACCACCTCTACTAACGCCTCTAAGCTTATGTTCAAATGCATCCATATGATCATAGGTAAACCAACTCTTTTGAAGCTGAAAATGCCAAGAGAGAAAGGTATATCATATAAGTGAAAAATATCAACATAAAGTAATGTGAACTTGGCTTTGAAAACACATACAAAATACGGATAACCATCCAGCTTGAAGGGCATTGGAGCATCTTGCAAAAATAAATACATGTAGCATAGAACAAACATGCCACATTATGAACCATTCCTTTGTTGTGGGACCTGCCAATAGGTACATGCATTAGAAAACATTACTTTAGTAATTATGATGAAAATGTTATGTTCAACAAAGTATGAAATAAACACAAACCTTTGGAACAAACATAGGAATGGAATATATCTTTGCATTAGACTCTTGTCTACCCTCCACCCGAAATATATGTCAGCCTTTTTCTGGCCTCCATCACCCTGCTGACCTGCATCCTTTTTCTGGCCTCCCTCCATTTTCGCACTTCCATTGCCAACTTTTGTCTCACCACCTCTGCTAACGCCTCTAAGCTTATGTTCAAATGTATCCATATGATCATAGGTAAACCAACTCTCATGAAGTTGAAAATGCCAATAGAGAAACGTATATCATATAAGTGAAAAATATCAACATAAAGTAATGTCAACTTGGCTTTGAAAACACATACAAAATACGGATAACCATCCAGCTTGAAGGGCGTTGGAGCATCTTGCAAAAACAAATACATGTAGCATAGAACAAACATGCCACATTCTGAACCATTCCTTTGTTGTGGGACCTGCCAATAGGTACATGTATTAGAAAACATTACTTTAGTAATTATGATGAAAAAGTTATGTTCAACAAAGTATGAAATAAACACAAACCTTTGGAACAAAAATAGTAATGGAATATATCTTTGCATCAGACTCTTGTCTACCCTCCGCCCGAAATATGTCTAACACAAAACTGGGTAATGAAAATTATATTATTCAGACCACCAACATATAATAAACATATACAAAAGAGATAGGGAGCATATACCGTCGGATATCAGGTTCCATTCTCTTAGGATTAGCATTTAACAAAGAATCCAAAAGTATCATGCATAGGTCTACTGGGTCTCCAAATTTCTTGTCAAAGTTGCAAAAAATCAGTAGATTCCAATGGTCCCTATATGAATCATATTAGGATAATATACTCCCAAATTTAGTACCACCTATATAACAAAAGATGAAGATATCACTTACCAACATACAATTGGAATGAATATGTATGCCATTGAAAATAATGTTTTTGGCTTCAGCCAAAGCATCACCTTCTCAGATGAACCATCTAGGAAGATACTAAACCATAGACAATCTACATATGTACAACTTGACTTCCTCTCAATCGGTGTCTCCTCCCACAATCGCCTGAAAAAGATTATAACAGGTAAATAGTTTAACAGAAATCACCTAACATTTAGACAAGGAGTGTGAAGACTCACTCTGCAAAGGCCTGAAACATGTCAATATCAAGCTTATCTTGGGATGTTGACTTGGTGTATACTTCACCAAGTTTTTTCAACCTTCGTGTTTGCACCCCCAACCCCGGACTAGGGCCCCACATTCCTTCATTGGGAATTTCATTAACATGTTCCTTAAACCTCAACATCCTTTTGTTTTTCCAAGCCCTGCATGCACATTTAAGTTATAAAGGTAAACCAATTCACATTGGTATGCCAGAACAGTTCAAATGAAAGAACTTATGGTCTTACATGACTGTGTGCACAGGCAGTCGCTATCGCTCAGCAGCTATGTTGGCTGTCAATGAAAGAGGGCCATATAGAATGAGAAAGATAAAAGAATAACATTAATATCTGGCTTAATAAGTAGTTCATGACAGTTGGGAACTACCTTGTTACTAATGCCTAATCTCCAGTGTAGCTCAGAGGACATAAGATCCCATTGTAATCACATAATAGATATTAACAAAGGCGTCCAAAATAAATGCTCAATGTAAAGAAGACTAATAGATATTAGCATGTTTCAGCAAATATTACCTGACCATATTAGTCCAAAATAAATATGAAACATCACAAGTATCAAACCTTTCATCGGAACAGAATACATATGCATAAAGCCATAGAGAAATGTTTATAGATGAAGCCAACAGTAAGACAATGAATGCCACTACTACAAGAAATCAAACAACTGGATTACATGGGTAAATAATATATAATAAATCACCTACAGTGTCATGAATTACCTCTGAAGCCCATGTCACTATTTTCACCATTTCATATCCCATTCCTAAATTACTCCCAAAAATCAACAAAATATCACCCCGAATTCACAGAAACAGTTTCTGAGAAACTAGGTTTAGGTAAAAAACACAGAATTCTCGACCTAGGTGATAAGGAAATGCCACTTTTGCATTGCATGGGTAAATAATATATGTATGTCAACTAAAATAAGAAAATTAAAGAAAGGAAAAATAATATTTTTAGTGAACAATACAAATACATTCTAAGTTGGAACTTCTATCCCTTCAATGTCATCTCTTTTCCAATGATGTTGTACATCGTAGCCATCACTATCACTATCACAACTAACATTGTGCATTGGCTCAATGTCTAAGAGGTTTCCTTTATCTTCTTAATTTGTTGACATCTTGCACGTCAAAGATGTCTCTTGGCTTTGTCTTCCGGACAACATACCAACCGCTCTCTTTTGGATCTTCAACATACCATACTTGCTCTACTTGAGAGGCTAATATAAAAAGCTATGTAGTTTTCAATCTACAAGTGGGATTGACAAGGGTAAAGTTTCTTTCGCATTTAATACCCCGATTAACATCAATCCAATCACACTTGAAGAGCAAAATTCTCATCTCTCCTTAGTAATTCAATTCTACAATTTCATTGATGAACCCATAATAAACCAATTCACCATGAATGGGTTTTTTGTCCATTGCACTTGCAAAACTTGACGTTTGAGCAGACAATACCACCCCACTATTTTGTGTCACCCGACGAGATTAAACCTCTTGTGTGAAAAACCGAAAACCATTGATGATGCATGTATCATATTTCTTCACCATAGGTATTGGGCCATCTTTCAACCACCGGATATTAGATGATATGGCCTCTTCACATTGTTCTTGCAATTTGTGTACCTATAATAATCATGAATATATTGTATTTACAATACTCTTCATAAGTAGGTATTATTTATGGGAGAAAAAAATTAAAGTCACTTACATGCTTGGAAAACCAACTTGGAAATTTAGACATATGGAGTCGTTCAATCTCCATATTGCTTAAGCGAGGAATTTTTTTCTTAACCTCATCAAAGTGTTTACTACATGTCATAACTAACATTAACTAAAGAATTTTAATTAGATATGTGGGGTAAAACAATTACTTCTTTACTTACTTTATATACGGGGCAATTGCATCACAATTAAACAACACATATCGATGGGCTTACCTCAACTCTTCTTGATGTAAATTAACACCAACACCAACCCCTAATGGACGTGCTACTTTTGAAAATATTTCCCAACCATCCTCTATTGGAAGAGTATGCCTTTCTGCATTTCTAATTGGCCTATTTAGCCATGTCCCTACATCATCATGAAGGTATCTTGATGCAAATGTTAAGGTTTCCTCAGCTATGTAGCCCTCAGCAATGCATCCTTTTGGAGATGCTTTGTTACGCACATAAGACTTCAACTTCACCAAATACCTACATATGTATATATATTTATGATAAACCAAGTCAATAGTAAATAATATTTCACTTGTACACTTTATTCTAATAGTTAAATCATAACAATACCTTCCAACGGGATACATCCACCTGTAATTTATAGGGCCAGCCAACCTAGTTTCATCAGCAAGATGAAGGATCAAGTGCACCATAATGTCGAAGAAACTAGGGAGAAATATCATCTCCATCCGACATAACACACCTACAACATGTTGCCCAAGCTTATAGAAATGATCTAATGAAGATGTTTTAGAGCACAAGTCTAAAAAAAATGACATATTTCAGTAAGGACATCGGATACTTCCCTTTGTGAAATACCTCGAAGTGCTATTGGTAGTAATTATTGTAGAAGCACGTGGTAGGCATGACTTTTCAAGCCACAAATTTTATTATCTGGAGTGCTAAAACGCCTTGCTATATTGGAAGAGTAACCATCGTGAACTTTCACTTTCTTTAAAACATTGCAAATCATATCTTTCTCCATTTTGCTCAATGTAAATTTTGTAGGCGGCAAAACTGTCTTCTTTATACTAACTTGTTGTGGATGAAGAGATGGCTTTATACCCAAGGTTTGTAAATCTTGGCGAGCCTTCAAGCCATCTTTGTTTTTTCCATAAATTGTTAAGAGTGTTCCAATAATACTTTCATAAACATTCTTTTCAATGTACATCACATCAAGATTATGGCGCAGCAATAAGGACTTCCAATATGGCAATTCAAAAAAAATGATGTGCTTCTTCCAATGCAAATACTTGTTGACATCTATAGATGCCACCTTCTTCCGCTTCCTTTTTTCTTCTGCTTGAATACGACATTCACCTATGTAATGCCCCGGATTTTTTGAATATTTATTGGATCAGGATCCGTGGGTTTCGGATCGTTTTCGTAGGTCCCGGATTGATTTTTGCGATTTACGTGTCTTTTTTTGTCTGTCGCACCTTTGGAACCCCGTGTAGGGTGAACCGTTGCGTTCTCTTACTCCGGAACGTTACCACTGAGTTGTTCACTTTTCAAGGATCGTGGGGAGTATTTTTCCCTATTTTTGATATTCTCCAAAATTTCTGGATTTTCTATATATAAATCTCCTTTTTCTCTCTCCCTCACTCTCATTTCTCTCTTCTCTCCCTCTCTCTTCTCACGCTATCTCCTCTCTCCCTCTCTTCTCCGTCGGCCGACGGAGGTGGACAGGGGCAAGGCGGCGAGGCTCGTGGGGCGTGGAGCGGCGAGGATGGAGCGAGGATCGAGGTGGAGGCGCGGCATTCGTCGTTCGCGAGCTCGAGGCGTCGGCGTGGTTCACGGGGTGTTTCACGACGGAACGGCGTCCACGGTGCGCGGAATCTTCGGTGGAGGTAGGGGGATGGTTCCCTAGCTTGAGTACTTCATTTTCTGCAAGTTTGGTAGGCCGTGGTGAGCCGAGCGGGTTTGTTTCTCCGTCGGGGTGAAAATGTGTGATTTTGGGGTATGAGCCGGATCTTGCACTTTAACCGCATTTTGGGGGTTTAAATGGGTCCTCTTGGTGCTAGAGAGGTTGGGGACTAGTTTCCCCTTATTTTTCCCTTCGCGTGGGCGTGAACGGGGCGTGGAATGGAGTTTTCCACCGAACTCGTCATTTTTGGATTTGCGGACAAAAGGCAGTTGTACCAGGAACCGCCACTTGCATAAGGCGGCCCGCAGGAGGCCGTTACCTGGCTCCTATAGTGTCGGCAGGGTTAGCGGTCAACGAGAAGACCGTTTGTCCTATTGCGGTCTCGCGACTGACCGCTACCATATGGGTAGCGGCCGGACTCTGACCATTTTTTGTTTTGTGTTGCGTTATGGCCGTTAGGCAGGCCCCGTTGTTGCGGTCAGGTTATGACCGTTTAACTGAGGGTAACGGCCTTGTGGCTGACCGCTAGCCGATGCTTGCGATCAGGCCAGGGCCGCCACCTGGGGCTGGGTACGGTCCAGGTTGTGACCGTTTCATGTGTCTAGCGGCCCAGGGTGGACCGCTATTGTTGGCTTGTGGTCCAGAGTGGACCGCCACTTGTTGTGACGGTCTAGGGAGGACCGCCACTCCGTTTTCCATGCGGGTCATGTTCTGTTCGAGTTGTTTTTGACCCCGGTCGGTCCAGTTGGGACCCAATGTGTAAGATCCCAAATTCTTTAGAAATTTATTTAGTAAGTTATTTGTAATTATTCGGAATTTATTGGAAGTTATTCGAATTAATGAGAATTATCCAAATTAATTAGATTAATTAATTAATTAATAGAATAAATCATTTTTCAACTATTTTCTAAAAATCCCCAAAAATCACATCTTGTAGAATTAATTTTGTTTAGCAACTTTGTCTTCTACATTTAAGCCTAAGAATATCATTTATTATGCCGAATTAGTGAACTTAGTCTTCCGAACTTAACATTTAACTATTTACGGAATAGTATAAGTAATAATCCTACTACCTTAGAAAAATCTGTAAAAATAGTAAACAGATTAAGGTCGAGGTAGATAACAACTTTTCCTTCTGGCATTAGGCCATTGTAAATCCGTGGTAAGATCTATTTAGAGTTTAAACCCAAAAGTGCACACTTTTGACCCATACCTAACCCTTAGTTTAAAACACGAAATTCGACCTCAATACTCGACCAAATGATCTGAAATCAAGGGAAAATGGAAGGCCACAATGTAAGGAGCATTTACCCTCAATCAATTTGAGGTAAACCTAGCCCCAAAACGTGCTGCCGACATAGTTTGGTCAAGTCAAGGATTTCGGCGCCGTTTCTAAACACGTAGCTTGCAGCAGCGAATACTCCCAATTCCGAAGGCTCCAGAAGTTCTATGAGCTATCAAAATGAAGCCCTACGAGCCTTCTTTCATTTGGCTACTGTGGGGTTCGCTGAAGTTTCAGATCTGGAGAGATCTAGTTCAATTTGTGGAGGTGGGTCAGCAGGCCGTTGGCTTTCCTTCATCCTTCTTTGATCCATCGATTGAGGTAGGAATTCTCGACCAAATCTTGATCATGAGTATAGCAAATTGTTCCTCTCATCGAGCTCTATCCATTGGTGATAAAAGCCCCAATTTTCATTAGGTATCCGTGGAGAAATCGAGCTTTTTGTGAGGTGCTATCTAAGTGTTCTTCATCCTAGGGTTTGAGTTTTCTCTCTCCGATTTGAGGTAGGATCTAACAACCAAATTCTAATTAACTTACATGAAGTAATCAGCATGTTATTATCTTTCATTTAACGTAGAAAGACCCAAATTCCATTGAGCATGCATCGTGAATTTTGATTTTTGTAGAAGCATGTCTAGAACATGATTCATATAGTGTTCCTTAAGTCAGAGCTTGATTACGGGCTCATTTTGAGTCATGTAACTTGATCTTCATGTAGCATATCATATATGTTTGGATTCATGATCGTGTTAGCTTCCTTTTGACATCAAAATCCCCAAATTTGGTTTTATATATCGAGAGAATTCGACGATTTAGTGGAAGTATGTCCTGAACTAGGTCTCCTTGTGTTCTTCATAGAATAGGTTGTGATTCTTGTGAATTCTGATGAAATTCGTGTTTCTAAACTGTAGTTTTATGACCCTAATATGTCTAGCAAGATTCCTATGGCATGTGGCTTTGATTTCAACACAATTGGACCTCAATTGGGTGAGATTTCTCGTTTTCCGGAAGCCCCAGCCGCTGCTGTTCTTGCAGGGGTCTACCCATCACCTGGCGGCCCAGGACAGCCCGAGGGTCGACCCCAGGGGTCGACCCATCCTGCTTCCAGACCCCAGTATTGCAGGGGTCGACCCCAAGGGTCGACCCGTACACCAGAAACCCGATTTTCTTCATTTTTCGAACCGAAGATGGATCCGAATCAGTGGGGAATCAACCCATTTAACTTAGACCCATTGAAATTATATTTTGGAAGAAACTTTGACCTATTCATGTACCCCCCTTGATTTCAATTTGCATTCGTCCTTTCTCGCAAACATAGTACAAAACACGATGTTTACTATCTCCATTACAACACTTACATTGGTTAAATAGAAACTCACTTAATTAATGATTAATGGTGTAATTAAAGCCCCTGATAATGCATTCTATTTCACCGCTGTGAGAGCTTGTTCTTTACCTTGACAACTTGTTCTAGCTTGTTAGCTCTTTGGCTAATACAAATGATAATGGTTAATCATGATATCTTAACTTGGTGATTAGGATTAATATGTTGATTAGCTTGTTTGATTGCTGCTGTTTTACAGCAGCGCAGCACGATTTACTCTTGTTGTGACTTGGTTTCGATCTCCTTGATGATTATACTTACCTTGAAATTCTGGAAATGAATCTCTTTCCTACTTGAAGTTGTTATTGCTACTTAGTTTAAACCTTGGAATTCTGACCATAAATTGTGGAAGTCTAGATTCGTGGGGTCTTTGATCCAAAGAAATCAATGCCTGGCAAATAATTAAGGACTCGGTCTAATCCTGGGAAGAGCGCCTGAACACTACGTGTACCCCCGGGGAGGTGAATGACTAGGTGTGGCATTTGGCACCAGTACTTGACATGTGTTAAATCTAGGACTGTCCACTACTCTCTCCACTACTCTCTACATTACTTTCTACTACTTTTCACTTTCCACTCTTCACTGTTCTATACTCTACTTGTGGTTACTTTACTTGCTTATTACTTGGACGTGGAAATGAAATTACATACGTGCTTGACATGACTTGAATTGTCTTGATATGGCCAACTTTTTATCGTTATATCCTGTAGTAAATTCTTGTCTTACTATTCTATTCATTATATTTCTTGACCTTGCAAGATCTTTGAATTCTGTTTCGTGATATCACCGTTATCTTTTTATTATTTTTATCATTTGTAGCATGACATTTTAAAATGTAATTAAACTATTAATCACTTATACCTGTCTGTTATTTCCTACTGAGCGTCAGCTCATAGTTGTGTTTCCCCCCTTTCCAGGCTTTTCAGGTGACACGCTTACCGATGGGGAAGGGCAGGAGTGATGTCTTGAGTGTATCAGTTCTAGTGTGTTAGTAGTGTGTTATCTTTCTTTAGTTGTGTTTTTGGAGAGCTTTTAGTCTCAGTCATGTTATTGAGTTTTAGTGGTTGATTATTCCAGTTGTATTAAGTTGAACTTGAGGTTATTGTATCAGTTGTGATTTGTTAATGATCATTTAGTATTTCTATCTTGTAGCACTTGTGTATTATTTTAGATTAGTTCTCTCTCTTGCCAGCGTGTCCCTAACTGTACGTCCTGATATTTCCGCCTTGTTCAGGGCGTGACAGTTTAGTTGGTATCAGAGTCTAGGTTTCACATTCCTAGGTTTCCTAAGTTTTAGGTTTTCTTGCATTGCATCCCAATAATCGGTATATCAAAAGGTGTTGTCCGAACGTTAGGCTACGCCTATCGGGAAGGTCGCACACTTGCGCGAGTGGTCTTCGGACCGATTACCTCCGCCAGGTACCGAGTTTTTGGTCGTGTCTATGTGCATTAGATCCCTAACCTTGTAAAAGTCTAGGACCTGACCTGGTAAGAATGGGTAGAAACTTGGGTTAAGATCGTTTCTTAATCGTGTAATTATTTATCTGGATTAAACCTAAGTAATCTATTTCTCGTGTAGATGGCAGCTGATCGTGCTGAATGGAGGAACCTGCAGCGTACGGTTCAAGGCCTTACTCAGGCCCTTTAGTAAGTAGCTCAGGCAGGAGCGGCACAGCATGGCACCGGTGATCTATACCGGAACTTCCGCGGAATGAATCCGCCTAGATTCGCTGGTTCGACCGACCCTGACCAAGCCGAGCATTGGCTAGATGAGATGGGGAGGATCTTTGAAGTTATGCAATGCACCAACCAGGAGCGTGTCCTTTTGTCCACATTTCAACTGGAACATGATGCACGTACTTGGTGGGATTCTATCAAGGCAACTCTCGGTGATCGGCAAGTTATGTGGGAAGAGTTCGAAGAACTCTTCAACAGCAAGTATTTTTCTGATAGAGTGCAAGAGAAGAAAGCGGCAGAGTTCGCGGCCTTGAAACAGCGAGGTTTGTCCGTGGCAGAGTATGAGGCTCAATTTGCACGGCTTTCTCGTTATGCTACTCTTCTCATTTCCACCGAGAAGATGAAGGCGAAGCGCTTTCTCAATAGATTGAAGCTTCATTATATCAACCAATTAGCACCGATGGAGATTTCCACTTATTCTAAGATGGTAAGGAAAGCGCAAGTTCTAGAGGATACTCTTGAGATGACGGAGAGAATCCGTGGGAAAGGCACCAAGAAAGAATTACCAACGGGTTCCGGGAGTGTCAAACCCGGGTATACCAAGAAGAGGCCTGTTAGTGGACCTGGTTCGTGGAGCGGGTCCGGATCGTGGAAGGGCAAGATGTCGAGGCATGAAGACAAGAAGCCTGGCCCTATTGTTCCATTCAAGGGCGTATGCAACTATTGTGATCGTCCGGGTCAGAAGATAGAGGAGTGTTGGCGCAAGCTAGGCGCCTGTTTGTGATGTGGAAGCAAGGAGCACCGTATCCCCAATTGTCCTCTCATATCGGAGCAAGCTACACCGGCAAAACCTCTAGTCTTCAAGAAACCACAAGGCAAGCTTCAAGCTTTACATGTAGATGAAACTGGGATTTCTAATGATGGCGGACTCGTCGAAGGTACCCTTACTATAATCGATAAGCCCGCATTTGCTCTCTTTGATACTGGTGCAACACATTCTTTTATTTCACGGAGATTTGCTAAGTCATTAGTTGTGGAACCTGTTTTGATGAATACTCCGTTAGAGATTTCAACCCCTATTGGCACTAGATCAACAATCCAGTATTTCTATCCTTCTAGTAAGGTTATGATTGGTGAACAAAACTTTCCAGCATATTTGGTCTGCATGGATATGAAGGATTATGATGTAATCCTAGGAGCAGATTGGTTGGCCATGTATGAGGCCAATGTTCACTGTAGTTCTAGCTCAGTGACTTTTACTGGACATTCTGGTTTATCTTGTATGGGAGTCAAGCACCATAACTCTATACCGCTCATCTCGGCTCTTCGAGCTGATAAGCTTTTGAGGCATGGGTGTGAGGCTTTTCTAGCCTTTGTCTGTACAACTCCTGAGCAGCAGATGGAGATTAAGGACATTCCTGTTGTCCGAGATTTTCCTGATGTCTTTCCAGAGGAACCACCTGGACTTCCGCCTGAGCGGGAAGTTATCTTTTCTATTGATCTTATTCCTGGCACATCTCCTATTTCCAAGGCTCCTTATCGTATGTCTCCTGCGGAACTGCGGGAATTGAAGCAGCAACTGATGGAATTGCTCGAGAAGGGTTTTATACGTCCTAATACTTCACCTTGGGGAGCCCCTGTACTATTTGTCAGGAAGAAAGATGGTTCGATGAGGCTGTGCATTGATTATCGGCAAATAAACCAGCAGACTGTCAAGAATAAATATCCCTTACCGAGGATTGACGAACTATTTAACCAGATAGCAGGAGCTCAATATTTTTCTAAGATCGATCTTCGATCTGGATATCACCAGTTACGGATTAAGGAAGAGGATATTTATAAAACGGCTTTCCGCAGCAGGTATGGTCATTTTGAGTTTGTCGTTATGCCTTTTGGTCTAACGAATGCACCAGCGGCTTTCATGCAGTTGATGAACGATGTATTTCGGCCATATCTTGATCAGTGGGTCGTGGTATTTATTGATGACATCTTGATCTATTCCAAGAGTGAATTGGAGCATGCTGAACATCTGAGAATGGCATTGCAATTGTTGAGAGATCATCAACTATATGCTAAGTTCAGTAAGTGTGAATTCTGGCTGCAAGAAGTGTCCTTTCTCGGACATATTATCACCAAGGAAGGTATTTCAGTTGATCCTTTGAAGATTGAGGCAGTGAAGAATTGGGAGCAGCCTACTAGTGCAACTGAAGTTAGAAGTTTCCTAGGCCTGGCAGGCTATTACCGAAGATTTATTCAAGATTTCTCCAAGATTGCAGTACCTATGACAAGATTAACCCGTAAGGAGAATAAGTTTGATAGGTCAGATGATTGTCAGCGAAGCTTTCAGACTCTGAAGGAGTGTTTGACTACTGCACCTGTTTTGGCTTTACCTTCTGGTGAAGGAGGATTTGTTGTTTATACTGATGCTTCAGGTATTGGCTTAGGCTGTGTACTCATGCAGCATGGGAAGGTGATTGCCTATTCCTCTAGGCAGTTGAGGAAGCACGAAGATAATTATCATGTTCATGATTTGGAACTTGCTGCAGTCGTGTTTGCTTTGAAGATATGGAGGCATTACTTATATGGAGAAACCTTTACAGTGTTCTCGGATCATAAGAGTTTGAAGTATTTATTTTCTCAGAAGGAACTCAACATGAGGCAGCGGAGATGGTTGGAGTACTTGAAAGACTTCGACTTCTCGATTGAGTATCATCCTGGCAAAGGTAATGTTGTGGCAGATGCATTAAGCCGGAAGCCAGTAGCTAGATTGTCAAGTCTCATGTTACAAGAATGGAGGTTGTTGGAACAATTATCTAGTCTGGATCTTAATATCGACAATGATCAGGTCATGATTGCTCAGATCCAACTTAAGCCCGAATTGTTGATAGAGATCAAGTCCTTGCAAGAAAATGATCCCGAGTTGGTAGAAATCAAGGGAAACTTGAGCAGCAGACCTGACTTCATGTTGGCCGATGATGGTAGATTATTATTTAAAGGCAGAACTTGTGTTCCGGATGAGGCTACAATAAAGAACAAAATTCTTGAGGAAGCTCATAGATCCAGATATACCATTCATCCTGGAGGCACTAAGATGTACCGAGATTTGAAAAGGTCCTTTTGGTGGCCGAATATGAAAAGAGAAGTTGCAGATTTTGTGAGCAGATGTTTGGTATGTCAGCAAGTTAAGGCCGAACATTTCAGACCAGCAGGGAAATTGAAACCACTCGACATACCCCAATGGAAGTGGGAAAGCATTGGCATGGATTTCATTATGGGTCTACCTAGGACTCGTGGTGGATTTGATGCGATATGGGTGATTGTCGATCGATTGACAAAGTCGGCTCATTTCTTACCAATTAAGTCCAAGTGAACGATTGATGTATTGGCTGCTTTGTATATAAAGGAAGTGGTGAGATTGCATGGTATTCCAGTGAATATAGTATCTGATCGAGACCCCAGATTTACTTCACATTTTTGGAAGGGACTGCAAGAGTCTTTGGGTACTCGTCTGAATTTCAGTACTGCTTTTCATCCACAGACAGATGGACAGACTAAAAGAACCAATCAGATAGTGGAAGATATGCTGCGAGCTTGCATGATTGATTTTGGTGGTAATTGGAGTGAGCATTTGGCATTAATTGAATTTGCCTACAATAACAGCTATCAGTCTAGTATTCAGATGGCTCCTTTTGAAGCACTATATGGTAGAAGTTGTCGTTCCCCGTTGTGTTGGGACGAGGTAGGTGAGAAACAGTGGCTTGGACCAGATCTTGTTTCGGAATCATCACAGAACATCCGTGTTATCCGAGACCGGTTACAAGTAGCCCAGTCAAGACAAAAGAGTTATGCCGACAATAGAAGGAGAGCATTGGAATTTCAGGTTGGCGAGCATCTGTTCTTAAAGGTCTCTCCGACGAGAGAGATCCGAAGATTTGGCATTCATGGCAAGCTGAGTCCGAGGTACATTGGTCCATTCGAGATTCTAGATAGAGTGGGAGAGGTGGCATATAGACTGGCTTTACCACCGCAATTGTCTGGCGTACACAACGTTTTCCATGTGTCTATGTTGCGGAAATATGTGTACGATCCCACTCATATCATTCAGCAGGTGGATTTTGAACTGAAGGAAGATTTGACCTATGAGGAAAGACCTGTCAAGATTCTAGACCGGAAGCAACAGCAACTCCGGAATCGTTCGATACCGATGGTCAAGATTCAGTGGAGTTGGCGTGGGACCGAAGAAGCTACATGGGAGTCTGAAGAGACTATGCGAAAGCGGTATCCCGATCTATTCTAGGTGAGCGATCTTTTTCTACTCTCAGTTTTAGTGCAGTGAATTTAGAGGACCAAATTCCTTTAAGTAGGGGAGGGTGTAAGACCCCAAATTCTTTAGAAATTTATTTAGTAAGTTATTTGTAATTATTCAGAATTTATTGGAAGTTATTCGAATTAATGAGAATTATCCAAATTAATTAGATTAATTAATTAATTAATAGAATAAGTCATTTTTCAACTATTTTCTAAAAATCCCCAAAAATCACATCTTGTAGAATTAATTTTGTTTAGCAACTTTGTCTTCTACATTTAAGCCTAAGAAAATCATTTATTATGCCGAATTAGTGAACTTAGTCTTCCGAACTTAACATTTAACTATTTACGGAATAGTATAAGTAATAATCCGACTACCTTAGAAAAATCTGTAAAAATAGTAAACAGATTAAGGTCGAGGTAGATAACAACTTTTCCTTCTGGCATTAGGCCATTGTAAATCCGTGGTAAGATCTATTTAGAGTTTAAACCCAAAAGTGCACACTTTTGACCCATACCTAACCCTTAGTTTAAAACACGAAATTCAACCTCAATACTCGACCAAATGATCTGAAATCAAGGGCAAATAGAAGGCCACAATGTAAGGAATATTTACCCTCAATCAATTTGAGGTAAACCTAGCCCCAAAACGTGCTGCCGACATAGTTTGGTCAAGTCAAGGATTTCGGCGCCGTTTCTAAACACGTAGCTTGCAGCAGCGAATACTCCCAATTCCGAAGGCTCCAGAAGCTCTATGAGCTATCAAAATGAAGCCCTACGAGTCTTCTTTCATTTGGCTGCTGTGGGGTTCGCTGAAGTTTCAGATCTGGAGAGATCTAGTTCGATTTGTGGAGGTGGGTCAGCAGGCCGTTGGCTTCCCTTCATCCTTCTTTGATCCATCGATTGAGGTAGGAATTCTCAACCAAATCTTGATAATAAGTATAGAAAATTGTTCCTCTCATCGAGCTCTATCCATTGGTGGTAAAAGCCCCAATTTTCATTAGGTATCCGTGGAGAAATCGACCTTTTTGTGAGGTGTTGTCCAAGTGTTCTTCATCCTAGGGTTTGAGTTTTCTCTCTCCGATTTGAGGTAGGATCTAACAACCAAATTCTAATTAACTTACATGAAGTAATCAGCATGTTATTATCTTTCATTTAACGTAGAAAGTCCCAAATTCCATTGAGCATGCATCGTGAATTTTGATTTTTGTAGAAGCATGTCTAGAACATGAATCATATAGTGTTCCTTAAGTCAGAGCTTGATTACGGGCTCATTTTGAGTCATGTAACCTGATCTTCATGTAGCATATCATATATGTTTGGATTCATGATCGTGTTAGCTTTCTTTTGACATCAAAATCCCCAAATTTGGTTTTGTATATCGAGAGAATTCGACGATTTAGTGGAAGTATGTCCTGAACTAGGTCTCCTTGTGTTCTTCATAGAATAGGTTGTGATTCTTGTGAATTCTGATGAAATTCGTATTTCCAAACTGTAGTTTTATGACCCTAATATGTCTAGCAAGATTCCTATGGCATGTGGCTTTGATTTCAACACAATTGGACCTCAATTGGGTTAGATTTCTCATTTTCCGGAAGCCCCAGCCGCTGCTGTTCTTGCAGGGGTCGACCCATCACCTGGCAGCCCAGGCCAGCCCGAGGGTCGACCCTAGGGGTCGACCCATCCTGCTTCCAGACCCCAGTTTTGCAGGGGTCGACCCCAAGGGTCGACCCGTACACCAGAAACCTGATTTTCTTCATTTTTCGAACCGAAGATGGATCCGAATCAGTGGGGAATCAACCCATTTAACTTAGACCCATTGAAATTATATTTTGGAAGAACTTTTGACCTATTCATGTACCCCCCTTGATTTCAATTTGCATTCGTCCTTTCTCGCAAACATAGTACAAAACATGATGTTTACTATCTCCATTACAACACTTACATTGGTTAAATAGAAACTCACTTAATTAATGATTAATGGTGTAATTAAAGCCCCTGATAATGCATTCTATTTCACCGCTGTGAGAGCTTGTTCTTTACCTTGACAACTTGTTCTAGCTTGTTGGCTCTTTGGCTAATACAAATGATAATGGTTAATCATGATATCTTAACTTGGTGATTAGGATTAATATGTTGATTAGCTTGTTTGATTGCTGCTGTTTTACAGTAGCGCAGCACGATTTACTCTTGTTGTGACTTGGTTTCGATCTCCTTGATGATTATACTTACCTTGAAATTCTGGAAATGAATCTCTTTCCTACTTGAAGTTGTTATTGCTACTTAGTTTAAACCTTAGAATTCTGGCCATAAATTGTGGAAGTCTAGATTCGTGGGGTCTTTGATCCAAAGAAATCAATGCCTGGCAAACAATTAAGGACTCGGTCTAGTCCTGGGAAGAGCGCCCGAACACTACGTGTACCCCCGGGGAGGTGAATGACTAGGTGTGGCATTTGGCACCAGTACTTGACATGTGTTAAATCTAGGACTGTCCACTACTCTCTCCACTACTCTCTACATTACATTCTACTACTTTTCACTTTCCACTCTTCACTGTTCTATACTCTACTTGTGGTTACTTTACTTGCTTATTACTTGGACGTGGAAATGAAATTACATACGTGCTTGACATGACTTGAATTATCTTGATATGGCCAACTTTTTATCGTTATCTCCTGTAGTAAATTCTTATCTTACTATTCTATTCATTATATTTCTTGACCTTGCAAGATCTTTGAATTCTGTTTCGTGATATCACCGTTATCTTTTTATTATTTTTATCATTTGTAGCATGACATTTTAAAATATAATTAAACTGTTAATCACTTATACATGTCTGTTATTTCCTACTGAGCGTCAGCTCATAGTTGTGTTTCCCCCCTTTCCATGCTTTTCAGGTGATGCGCTTACCGATGGGGAAGGGCAGGAGTGATGTCTTGAGTGTATCAGTTCTAGTGTGTTAGTAGTGTGTTATCTTTCTTTAGTTGTGTTTTTGGAGAGCTTTTAGTCTCAGTCATGTTATTGAGTTTTAGTGGTTGATTATTCCAGTTGTATTAAGTTGAACTTGAGGTTATTGTATCAGGTGTGGTTTGTTAATGATCATTTAGTATTTCCATCTTGTAGCACTTGTGTATTATTTTAGATTAGTTCTCTCTCTTGCCAGCGTGTCCCTAACTGTACGTCCCGATATTTTCGCCTTGTTCGGGGTGTGACACAATGACCGACCTATGGTCTCATGAGTCTCCCAGACACACCATGGGTTTCGTGACCATGATTTTGGGTGTTCGGAGGTGCTGTACTACCCCGATTAGCATGCTCATGGGTTGGAGGGTCCGGGTGACCCCAGGTGTTTTGGGCTTTCGTGTTCTAGCTAGATCGAGTCACCGTGTATTGGTATGAGTGCGGTGGGGCTTCCCCGCACGTCGTGGGTTTCTCCGGAAGGTGGTTTCCGAGGGGGCCATGTGTGTGGCCTTGGACTGTGGGTCCAGTTAACAAGCCTGGGGCTGGAGTTTTCATGTGTGTCCCTTAGACAAGGGATTAACCTGGTGGCTTATAAGCTACCTTGGGAATTATGCCACCGTGGATTCAGACCTAGGGATTAGGCTAGATTAATGGCATTGTGCCGTTGTGTACGACGGTCTTGACCCTAGTCTGTGACTTAAGGACCGTTGGATTTAGTAGGTCTAGTGGGCTGTCCAGAGTCTGGTGGCGTCGTGCCACCTGTTACTCTGTGTTACTCGTGATGGGTGCGTGCGTGGTTTTCGGTGTTCATGTTTAGTGCCCCCCCACTAGCTCTGGCTTTCCGACACATGCGAGTTTAGACCTACTCGGGAGTGGTAGAGAGCTTTCCTGAGAGAGACGATTTTTAGGCTAGTTACCGTAGGGCCCCTCGCCTTTGCAGCCTTAGTCCGGGCTGGGGGGAAAATCAGCTAGAGGACTCGACTTAGAGCGGATGGTATGTGTGTGCACACATGGTTGGGGACGTCGGACCCGTGCTGATGAGTGCGACCCCAACCAGTCCTTGTTCTGTGGTTACTGTACGGTGTCTCAATTCCCACTGGGCCGGAGGGAGACACCTGTGCCACGGACTAAGACGTCAGTGGACGCTTCTGGCCTTACTTCTAGTGGACAGTTACTCCCGTCACATGATGTGAGGTTCTCGTGACTCGAGGTTCCGTTCACGTCTGCGAGACGTGGTTTTACGTGGAGTTCCAGGTGTTTTCCCGATGCCGAGGTCTAGGGGTTCTGATGAGCGTCACCGAGGGCTTTCCCCTAGACAGCGTTGAGTTCCCAACAGTGTGGTCATTTTCCCTCATAGCGTGGCTAGGGTGGTTCATAGCCTGGTGGTCCCCCGACTGGGAGATCAGGACGTGTTTTCTGGTATAGTATGAGTAGCTGTAGAGCTAAGGTTTTATCGGCCACCGTGTTTACTGTTCATGATGTTGTTGTTGTTCTAGCTGTAGTTTCTGCTTTTTGAGCCACCGTTGTTTACGGTTGGGGTTTCGCGGGACCCCTACTAAGCTAGTGACAGGAGGCTCACCCCTACTTTTCAGGTGCGGCAATTCTTCCTTGAGGTTTGAGGGTGCTGTGCCGAGGTTCTTAGTTGCCAGCTTACTGGGCCAAGTGTTCACTTGGCTTTGGGTACATTCATCTACCTTCGACTATACTTCTGTCAGACTGGACTCTGTTGTAGTTGTTTATTTATTTCTATTAATTATTGTGATATTTTATTTCTTATTTTTTTGTACCTCCACCCTCCTTTGTTGCCCTTCTGAGCGTCGGCTCGTGGGCGACGGGCCAGGATTCGAATGGTATCGGGTTCCTTTCCGGTATCCGGATCATGGGTCGTTATAGTTGGTATCAGAGCGTGGTTGTGGACGTACATGAGAATTTGAGATATTGCTGTGATCAGAGTCCGCAAGGTCTAGTACAGTCGGCAGCTGGCATAGGATTTTGTGCTTGTTTTTCATTTGGTTTCTCGCGTAAGAGCTTGAGGGCGCGGCGTTGGCGTTGTGAAGGTGGTTGCTGTTTCGTGGAGTGCCGGCATGGGGCCCGAGGGATGTGATAGAGAGATTTCTTCCCGATGGGTGGTGGCCCCGGTTGTGCTACATTGGGCATATGTTGCTGACAGGCCTGTTATTACGGTGCTGTGTTCGAGGAATCTGCAGTGGGGTCAGGTGGCTGGTGCGGATTGCTCGTGATTAAGTGGCCATGACTGTGCTCTGAGGGAGTTGTCATTGGGTTGGCTACTCCAGTTTGAGGTTTATCTAGCCCCTAGGGTGTTAAGATTGGGTTTGAGGTGTCGGAGCGGGTGCTCTGGTCGAGAATTGTGCTCGGGTGAGCGGAGGATCTTCTGTTGAGCTGCTGATTGTTGAGCCGATGTTCTTGTCATGCTCTGTGGTGTCAGAAATGACATGTCAGTCTCAGTTATTTTTGTGGATTTTGAGGCAAGATTGGGCAGAGATGTCCCAGTAAGTTCTTACTCCTGCGCTTCTCCGTGCAAACGGGTTATGTTGCCCTGGATTTGGTTTGAGATGTGAAGGTTCCATGGCTAGTTTGGAAATCGAGGATGAGCGTTGGCGGTTGCCGGTTATGGCTCGTGTTGCGGCCCTTGGCGTGACAGGTTGCAGATCGAGGAATCGCAACGACGGTGCATCGAGAGATGTTGTGATCGTGGTCCGACGGAACACTTGACAAGTGTGTCGGAGGAGCTGACCTGACAGAAGTGATGGGTTTTCTTGATGCTGGAAGGTGCAGTTCCCAGCGTGTGCGAGGTTCGAGGTCAGGTCAAGCATGGAGACCTTCCGTTGGTCAGAGGTATATTGAGTTTTTCCCTTGGTTGGAGGAGATTGCATTTTGTTAAGGTTCGTCGTCTTGCATCGTGTGTCCGGATTGGTTGGCCTTCGTGTGCCATGAAGTCCTTGCGAGACGCGTCCTGTGTTTTGGCAAGGTGGTTTCCCATGAGAAACATTACCGTCCTCTTGTTGCATGAGGGTGTGTTGGCACTGTTTTGGAAGGACGAGTGCCGGCTGGGCGGTGTTCGCGAGAATATGCGGTTGGTGTTGTGGTTCTTGATGTGTTGAAGATTGGAGCCTACGGAGTTGCAGAGGATTTTCGGGATGGTGGATCCTCAGTCGTTGTGGTTGGCTATGCGTGTGGATCGGAGTGAACAGATCGTAGCGTTGGTTGCTACGGGCAGATTCCTGAGGTTGCGTGGGGCGGCGGAGGATTGGTTCCTCGATATGAGATTATCTCCGGTAGTGTGAGACGTGTTGTTGCCATGCCGTTCCTTGAGATCTTGTGGTTCATGGCACTGGCAGGTTGGAGAGTTGGGGAAATATGTTGGCAGGTGCACCGCATGAGTACCATGTTCGCGTGTTGGAAGATGTGTTCTCGAATGAGATCGTGCTTTGGAGAAGTGATCTCTGAGAGATTATGGGTCCCGGTTGGTGGCCGTGAGCAGCTGGCGAGGTTGACCGAGTAATCGACCATGGTGAGACGTGTATCGTTTGGGGACCCGTGTGCATTGGTCGTGGCGCTGTCGACTAGGTTGTTGTGGTGGCATGTGGCACTTGGTTGCCTTGGGGTTGTGTGATGTGAATTTTTCAGGTTGTATCCCGTGGCTCTGTGATAAGAGCGAAACCGGGATGGGCAAGTGTCCAGTTGGAGCGATTGAGATGAGATAGGATTTGATGAGACAGAACGGTGGTTGATGCCTGTGTGTGGAGGTCCTTGAAGGGAGGTTGACATGGCATGGTGATCCTTGGTCTGGTGACCAGCAAGGCGGGATTTCCCCTGTAAGTCTAAGTCGAGTGAGGTGAAGACTGAAGACTCCAGGTTCTTATCGTTTGGTTTTGTCGTGCTCCCCTGAGAGGGTAGAGTTGCCATGATGATAAGTCTGGATATGGTTTAGGTCTATACGTGAGTCAGCGGATGGCCTGTCATTAGTTGGATCGTGACTACTGGGTCGGTCAAGGGTTCCCGTTGAGGAATGTCTGGTGACCAGTGGATGGTATTTCACAGATAGAAGATGTTGATTGTTGGGGCTCAGAAATTGCGAGAGCCATGTGCCAGCGAGGCCTTTGGTGGCCGTTTCTGTGATGTGCTTTTCCGGATGGGACTTGGGCTTTGTCGAAGTTTGAGTTCTGAAAGAGCTGGTCCAGTGATGTTGTTGGTGTTCGGCTTGCCAGGTATGAGATGGTCCATGGTGTGGAGCCGATAGAATTGTGGCGATCAGCTGGTAGAGAGGCTAACGTTTGGTTGATCCACCGAGTATGGTTGGATTAGTGGCTGTTTCTCATAACGAGGATTGTGTCTCCTCGGTAAGCGAGATTGTGGTAGCAGTGCCGTGACTGAATTTTGTTGTGTCTGAGGTGATGCCAGGCTTGTGCTTTTTATGTTATGTCTGTTCCGATGATCGGTGTGTGCAGTGTGCGGAGTGTGGCGTTGTCCGTGATTAAGGTCTGGCGGTATCCCTCATGATCGGCACTTTTGTGAGAGTCGAGATTTTTCTGTGCTAGGGCTTTGACAGTGCTGTCAGTTGGTTAAGATGTCTCTCCCCTGTGGCTTGGTGCGAGTCCTTAATTTCGAGGATGAAATTTATTTAAGGGGGGAGGGCTGTAACGCCCCGAATTTTTTGGATATTTATCGGATCAGGATCAGTGGGTTTCGGATCGTTTTCGTGGGTCCCAGATTGAGTTTTACGGTTTACGCGTGTTTTTTGTCTGTCGGACCTTCGGAACCCCATGTAGGGTGAACCGTTACGTTCTCTGACTCCGGAATGTTACCACTGGGTTGTGCATTTTTCGAGGATCGTGGGGAGTATTTTTTTCCTTTTTTTGGTATTTTAAAAAAAATTGGATTTTCTATATATAAATTTCCTTTTTCTCTCTATTCCTCACTCTCATTTCTCTCTTCTCTCCTTCTATCTTCTCACGCTCTATCCTCTCTCCCTCTGTTCTCCAGTGACTGACGGAGGTGGATAGGGGCGAGGCGGCGAGCCTCGTGGGGCGTGGAGCGGCGAGGATTGAGCGAGGATCGAGGTGGAGGCGCGGCGTTCGTCGTTCACGAGCTCGAGGCGCCTGAGGTGGTTCGCGGGGCATTTCGCGACGGAATGGCGTCCACGGTGCACGGAATCTTCGGTGGAGGTAGGGGGATGGTTCCCTAGCTCGAGTAATTCATTTCCCACGAGTTTGGTAGGCTGTGGTGAGCTGAGCGTGTTTGTTTCTCCGTCGGGGTGAAAATGTGTGATTTTGGGGTGTGAGCCGGATCTTGCGTTTTAACCGTGTTTTTGAAGTTTAAATGGGTACTCTCGGTGCTTGAGAGATTGGGGACTAGTTTCCCCTTGTTTTCCCCTTTGCGTGCGCGTGAACGGGGCGTGGTATGGAGTTTTCCATCAAGCTCGCCATTTTTGGATTTACGGACAAAAGGCGATTGTACCAGGAATTGCCACTTGCATAAGGCGGCCCACTGGAGGCCGCTACCTGGATCCTGTAGTGTCGGCAGGGTTTGCGGTCTAGGAGAAGACCGTTTGGCCTGTTTTGGTCTCGCGACTGACCGCTACCATATGGGTAGCGGCCAGACCCTGACAACTTTTTGTTTTATGTTGCATTATAGCCATTGGGTAGCCCCCGTTGTCGCAGTTAGGTTATGACCGTTTCACTGAGGGTACCGACCTTGTGGCTGACCGCTTGCCGATGTTTACGGTCAGGCCACGGCCGCCACCTAGGGTTGGGTGCAGTCTAGGTTGTGACCGTTTCATGTGTCTAGCGGCCCAGGGTGGACCGCTATTGTTGGCTTGCGGTCCATAGTGGACCCCCACTTGTTGTGACGGTCTAGGGAGGACCACCACTCCATTTTCCATGCGGGTCGTGTTCCGTTCGAGTTGTTTTTGACCCTGGTCGGTCCGGTTGGGACCCAATGATCGACCTATGGTCTCGTGAGTCTCTCGGACACCCCGTGGGTTTCGTGACCGTGATTTTGGGTGTCCGGAGGTGCTGTACTACCCCGATTAGCATGCTCGTGGGTTGGAGGGTCCGAATGACCCCAGGTGTTTTGGGCTTTCGTGTTCTAGCTAGATCGAGTCACCGTGTATTGGTATGAGTGTGGTGGGGCTTCCCCGCACGTCGTGGGTTTCTCCGGAAGGTGGTTTCCGAGGGGGCCATGTGTGTGGCCTTGGACTGTGGGTCTAGTTAACCAGCCTGGGGCTAGAGTTTTCCCGTGTGTCCCTTAGACAAGGGATTAACCTGGCAGCTTGTAAGCTACCTTGGGAATTATGCCACCGTGGATTTAGACCTAGGGATTAGGCAAGATTAACGGCACTGTCCCATTGTGTACGACGGTCTTGACCCGAGTCTTTGACTCAAGGACCGTTGGATTTAGTAGGTCTAGTGGGATGTCCGGAGTTCGGTGGCGTTGTGCCACCTGTTACTCCGTGTTACTCACGATGGGTGCGTGCGTGGTTTTCGGTGTTCACGTTTAGTGACCCCCCACTAGCTGTGGCTTTCCGGCACACGCGAGTGTAGACCCACCCGGGAGTGGTAGAGAGCTTTCCTGAGAGAGACGATTTTTAGGCTAGTTACCGTAGGGCCCCTTGCCTTTGCAGCCTTAGTCCGGACTGGGGGGAAAATCAGCTAGAGGACTCGACTTAGAGCGGATGGTCTGTGCGTGCACACATGGTTGGGGACGTCGGACCTGCGCTGATGAGTGCGACCCCAACCAGTCCTTGTTTTGTGGTTACTATACAGTGTCTCAATTCCCACTGGGCCGGAGGGAGACACCTGTGGCGCGGACTAAGATGTCAGTGGACGCTTCCGGCCTTGCTTCTAGTGGACAGGTACTCCCGTCACGTGACGTGAGGTTCTCGTGACTTGAGGTTCCGTTCACGTCTGCGAGACGTGGTTTTATGTGGAGTTCCGGGTGTTTTCTCGATGCTGAGGTCTAGAGGTTCTATTGAGCGTCACCGAGGGCTTTCCCCTAGACAGGGTTGAGTTCCCGATAGTGTGGTCGTTTTCCCCCGCAGCGTGGCTAGGGTGGTTCATAGCCTGGTGGTCCCCCGACTGGGAGACGGGACGTGTTTTTCGGTACAATAGGAGTAGCTGTGGAGCCAAGGTTTTACTGGCCACCGTGTTTACTGTTCCTGCTGTTGTTGTTGTTCTAGTTGTAGTTGCTACTTTCCGAGCCACCATTGTTTACGGTTGGGGTTCCGCGGGACCCCTACTGAGCCAGTCATAGGAGGCTCACCCATGCTTTTCAGGTGCGCCAGTTCTTCCTCGAGGTTCGAGGGTGCCGTGCCGAGGTTCTTAGTTGCCAGCTTGCCGGGCCAAGTGTTCACTTGGCGTTGGGTACATTTTTCTACCTTAGACTGTACTTCTGTCGGACTGGACTATGTTGTAGTTGTTTATTTATTTCTGTTTATTATTGTCCTGCTTTATTTCCTATTTCTTTGTACCTCCACACTCCTTTTTAGCCCTTCCGAGCCCCGACTCGTGGGCAACGGGCAAGGATTCGAATGGTATCGGGTTCCTCTCCCGGTATCCGGATCTTGGGTCGTTACAACCTACCTTAAAAGACAAGCCTCGAAGCTGGTCCAAGACTTCAAACCCAGACAATGGTATGGGCCTATCTCCTAACTCTACCTTTCCATCAAATCGATGGGACATGAATTGAAATTTATGATTTTTCCTCAACCATCTCCTATGACCAATGTAACAATACTTCTCGCTAGCATCCAACCACATAGAACATGTATCTTTATTGCAAACTAGGAAAGCTAGTTGCCCTTTAATGCTCCAACCTGACATGTATGCATATGCAGGGAAGTCATTAATAGTCCATAACAATGCAGCTCGCATGTTGAACATTTCACCCTTTGAAGCATCAAATGTATCCACCCCATGCCACAAAATCTGTAATTCTTCAATGAGTGGCTATAGATAAACATCAATCTCATTGCCAGGCCACTTTGGACCAGAAATTAGTAAGGATAAGATTACATTTGGACCTTTCATGCATTGCCAAGGTGGAAGATTATAAGGCACTAGAAGAATCGGCCAAGTACTATGACTAACACTCATGGTACTAAAAGGGTTTAACCCATCACTTGCTAACCCAAGATGTACATTCCAACTCTCTTGTCAAAAGTCAGCAATAGCATCTAGACATTTCCAACATGGTGAATCTGCGGGATGTCTTAAAATGCCATCTTCCTTACGATTTTCTTCATGCCATCTCATATTTACTGCAACACGGGAGCACATGTACAACCTTTGTAGCCTTGGTATCAATGGGAAGTGACGAAGGACTTTCTTAGCCACCTTCTTAATCTCGCGAGACTCTTCAAAGTCTTTTGCAATTCTCCACCGAGATTCCCCACATTTAGGACATGAGTCCAAATTCTTTTTCTCTTTCCAAAATAAGACACAATCATTTGGGCATGCATCAATTTTATGATAGCCATATCCCAATTCTCTAATAATCCTCTTTGTTTCATAAAATGAGTTGGGCAAATTCTCCCCTTCAGGAAGGACCTCCTTAAGTAACTTAAGCAACATATCAAAACTCTTTCGTGTCCAACCACCTAGACATTTAATATTGAACAATCTGATTATGAAAGAAAGTTTGTTAAATTTCTTGCATCCAGGATATAATGGTTGTTCAGCATCTTGAAGCAGCTTATAAAAGTGGTAGGATTTGTCATCAGCCTAACTTATGGGATCATTTGAACCACCATCTTCTTGTAGAGGAGCATTAGGCAATCCAAATGCATCAAGTAGCATTTCATGGATAGATTCATCATGATTGACAAATGCATGTGCATAATGAGTATATAATGACTTACGAGAAGTTTCTCCGTCCCCATGGAATTGCCAAAGATGTTTACCTTTTATAACTCCATAGAAATATAAGTGCTCTCTTACAATCTGTTTAGTCCATTTGTGAAAGCAAACTCAACAAATTCATCTACCCCATCATAGTACTCTCTTGCATTCCTACAATATAGTAAACATATATGAAAATATAAATATTAGAGCTTCTAAGTATGAAGTGCATGATGAATGGAAAACTCTAATATTTACCTTGGCTTGTCCATCCAACTCCAAACCATAATTACCCACCTTGAACTTAATTAAATCTGAATACTAATAAAGATAATAATTAAAGTCACAACTCAAACATTGAAGTGAGAAACTATGAAATAATTAAATAAATATGGAAGGTATTTGAGGTGGGAATCAAATGTTAGGACTATACATTGTTGTGCCCCTTGTGCTTTGATGAATGTGGTGTTTTAATGATAGCAACATGAATGAGTCACCATTTTGTTTTGCTAATAGCTTGTCATTGAATCATAACAATCTGAATGCATATAACTGATATATTCTGTGGAGAATGCATGAGAGTGCATAAAGTGTTTTGTGCTTGAATTAAGATCGGTGCATTGCTTCTTCTGTGTGTATATTGCTTCTTCTGTGCATATACTGCATCAGTGCACTTAGATGGGTCGACCCCTTTCCTTGATGGGTCGACCCCCCAGATTTCACAAGTCTATACAATCGTCTTTATGCATAGCAATGTCTGTACAGCCGTTTGCTCATATAACTTGCATGTCTATACACTGCATGACGAGCCCAAAAGTATGTACATCGCAGTTGTGTCAAAGTCTGTACAGCTGCTTGTTTGCCAAAGTCTATACAACCTCTGTGTGTTCTATGCATTTCGCAAGTCATGCAGCGTCAACGCAGCAAATGTGTCTCATGCTTCATGCATAGCAGAGTCCATACATTGCATCGTTGTGTTAAGTATATACAGTCACATTGTCTGTTGGCCTGCACACACACTCAAGTCCACACATCGTGAAGTCTGCACATTGTGTCACCCAATGTCTATACATTGTTCACTCAGTAATTCATTATGCTTTGTCAAGTCCATACATTGGGCTACTGTGCAAGTCCACACATTGGCCTTCAGGCTTGCAAGTCTATACATCGGGGTGAAGTCCGTACATCCTTCGTTGAAATTCGAAGTCTGTACATTCATCAGTGTTCTTCCAAGTCTGTACATTGGAAGTTTCACCTACGTTGCCCTTCAAGTCTATACATCGGTAGTTTTACCATCGTTTCCCTTGAAGTCTATACACTGATGGCTTTACCGTCGTTTCACTTGAAGTCTATACACTCGACTGTCTTGTCTTGATCAAGTCTGTACAGAGCTTCTGTGCTCAAGTCTATACAGTCTTTCACTTGGAAAGTCTATACATCGTGAAGTCTTCACACTGGCCTTTCAATGATGTCTGTACATTGTGCATCTCTTCGTTGAAGTCTGTACAGCCTTCGCTGAGCCTTCCAAGTCTCTATAGTCACTAAGTCTGTACATCCTCTAGGCGCTCACAAAGTCTATTCAGTGGTTTTCTTTTCAAGTCTGTACAGACTTTGGTTTGTGCAAGTCTATACAACCGAATGTTCAGTTTGTGACCAAGTCTGTACAGCCAAGGGGCTGTTAAGTCTGTACATTAGCTCAAGTCTCCAAGTCTGCACATTGGGCCTTCAAGCCTTTAAAGTCCATACATTGCACTGTGCTTCGCGAAGTCCATACATTGGACTGTGCTTCGCAAAGTCCATACATTGAACTGAGCTCGTGAAGTCTATACATTCATCGGTTCTTTGGTGGCCCAAGTCCATACATTGGTAAAGTCTTCACATCGCCTGATTTCTTCAAAGTCTATACATTGGCTTCAAGACTCTCAAGTCTATACATTCGTTTCTGAAGGGAAAGTCTATACACTCGTTTCTAAGGCAAAGTCTGCACATTGTTTTGCAATTCAGCAAGTATGTACAGCCCTTCATATAAACTGAAGTCTATACATCGTGATGTCTTACACATTGGCTGATTGAATGATCTCAAAGTCTATACATTCGATTGTTCAGCTTGTGGCCAAGTCTGTACATTGGCCTTCATGCCTCAAGTATATACATTGCTTTTTCGTTCAAACAAGTCCATACACTGAGCAAGTATACACATTGTGTTTGTCTTGTAAAGTCCATACATTGATGTCTGTACATTGGCTTCAAGAACCTCAAGTCTGTACATCGTCAATTGTCTTTGGCAAGTCTACACAATTGAAGTCTATACATTGGCCTTAAGCTGAAGCCTGTACATTCGGTTGGGACCATGTCTATACATTGCCTTTGGGATCTAAAGTCTATACAGTCAGTATCTGCATTACATTGCATGCTTCACTCTAAGTCTATACACTGGATTCGAGCTGAAGTCTATACATCGCTTTAGGCTGGGCAAAGTCTGTACACTGCATCGTCTCAACTTGCGGCTCATTGAGCATCCATTCACTGTAAAGTCTATACAGACTTTATCGTCTTGAGAACGTCTCATGCCTTTACCAAAGTCTGTACAATGGCAGCCTTTTACCTACGTTGCACTTTGAAGTCTGTACATCGAGTGAAGTCTGGTTAAGTCTATACATCGCATAGCTCTTCATATAGGAAGTTTATACACTCCTTGCACGTGTTCAAGCCCATACAGCCTGCATGCTTCAAAACGCCAAGTCCATACATTGGCTTTGGGCTGAAGTCTATACATTGCTTTAGGCAGAGCAAGTCTGTACGTCGCACAACATTCATACTTTCATTCTATTGTGCATCCTCTTCAAAACAAAGTGTGTACACTCGTTGGCTAACTGTTGAAGTCTGTACACTTAGTTAACCTACAAGTCTATACACTCGATTGTTAGGCCTTCAACCCTATACACTCGACTATTAACTTTAAGTCTATACACACAAGCTGCATCTTGCATGTACACACTTTGTTAACAGCCTGAACCAAGTATATACATCCAACTGATATCTTCCTATGTCTGTCTAACAGGCTCTGCTCGTGGAGGCTAATGAATAACAAGTGATCCGAGGCTGAAAGACTGACAGGAAGCTGACACGTGGCCAAAAGTTCTGGGCGGGAAATGTGGAAGTCACACGCGCCCAGTGCTGCTCCTCTTGCTAGCTGCTGTTATAAAAGGAAGCCTTCGTCCACAGATGAAGGATGATCGAAATAGAAAAAGCAGAAGCTGTGAAGAAAAAGCAGAGTGCAGAGAGGTCTTCAATCCAGAGAAAAAGAAAGAGAAGAGAAGAGAAGAAGAAGAAGAGAAAGAAAAGAAAGAAGTAAAAGAGAAAGAGAGAGTGAGATCGTGAGAAGAAGAGTGTGAGAGAGGTTGTTTGAAGATCAGTCTTCACTGGACCGTGGATCAAATCCAGGCCAGTCAGCTCTTTGAGAGCCATATTATGCTTTATGATTAAGCTTTTCGATTGCTGTTCATCTTATTTTCAGTTTCCATTTTATCCTTTCTTCAAGCTGTTAGTCAGCGGTTGCAGTGGTGGATTCCACTGGACAGCAAGCTGTGTTGCTCAGCGGGCGAGGAGGATTCCTCGGACGGCAAGCTGTGTTGCCCAGAAGTTGTAGGCAAGTTGTGATGCCCAGCGGTTCAAGCTGTGAGTCAGCAGTAAGCCACACTCGGGTTGAGTGTGGGGTGGATGTAGGTCTGCTGGACCGAACCACCTAAAAGTCTTCTGTGCACTGTGGTTTGAATTTTCTATCTGTTGTTGCTTCCGCTTGATGAATGCTTAGGTGCGTGTTGGTTTGATTGCACACTGAGTGTTTGTTTAATTCTGCCATTGGTTATTAGACTTCAGGTTTGTCTAGTTAGCGAACTGTGTCCATTATATGCTTGATTGTGGTATTGAGATTCCATACATTTCTGCTTATTGGTTTATAAGAGAATTTGATTAAATCTTCAGATTGTCTAATTTTGTCTTGTGAGCATTAATATTTCAATTGGGCGAGAAGTTTTATAAGGGTCATATTCATTCACCCCCCCTCTGAATACTTGCACCGAACCCAACACTTGGTATCAGAGCGGGTCTCTGACTGAACAGATCTAACAATCTGCAGAGGATCCTGCTAATTGTTGGTGCATTTTAGAGTGGGTATTTTGGAATCGTTTGTTGATTTACTGTTTTAGTGCTTTACGTTGATAATCTGGTTTACTGCATTTCTGTTTGGTGCATTCCAGAGTGTGTTTTCTGTGTTCATTGTTTAGATTCACTGAGTTAGTGCTTTGCCGTGCTTATCTGGTTGTGGTGTTTTCTGGTCGATTACCTTGTGCTTTGAGTCTGCTTGTTATCTGCTTTGATGGCTAATCCTCCGATATTCAGAGGTGATGACCTTGGCCCATGGCTGGAAAAGTTGCATCGGTATGTAAGCACAACCGATCCTGATTTGTGGAAGGTAATGACTCACGGTCCATACAAACTATCGAAGGATAAATCTAAATGGTCCAAGAAGGATAAGTTGAAAGACTCTGTGAACACTAGAGCTGTATTTATTAAAAGAATCAATTGACAGATCTCTAATCGAATGCATTTCTTCTTGCAGATCTGCCAAAGACATTTTGGAAAAGCTAAAGCTAATCAGGAATCACAGCAAATGCTTGATGGCTGATCGGAGAAATGCTAATGATGAAACTTCATCCGAGGTAAGCTCTGAATCTGGAGAACTTTCAATTGATGACCTATGGAATATAAATGAGGAACTTAATAATAGATGTGAAAAATTAAAATCTGAGAATAAAAGATTGAAAAAGAAATGTGATCAGATAACCTTGAAAGTTCCTTGTAAAAATTGTCCAGATCTGAAACAATCTTATGATGCATGTATGTTAGATGTTCAGAATTTTCAGGAACAAAATGGTTCTCTAAAACTTGAAAATCAAACATGTTTGGACAAAATATCAGAACTTCAGAATCAGCTGAATGAGAAGAAAAATGAACATCTAAATGGCATGCAAGAACTGACTCAAGTTAATTCTGAATTGGATAAACTGAAACTTGAGAATGAAGAACTTCAAAAGAAAATTGAAAATCTCATGGGTAGAATAAATGAAATCAATGGGGAGGTTTCACATTCTTCTTCTGCTGAATCAACCTGCCATATGTGCTCAGCTCTAAGAGAACATAATGAAGATCTTTATAGTGAGAATGAATGGCTGAACAAACCAATAGTCTCACTTAAAGAGGATCACAAAAACTTAGTTGCTGAGAAAATTAATGTGGAAGAAAGAGAAGAGGAACTAATTGAAAAATTGAAGCTGATATCTGGAAGAGAGAGATGTGCTGGTAATGAAATTCATGCAAAAAAATTTGAGGAAGAAAACAATGAACTGAAGGATGAAGTTGAAAAACTAAAGCTGTTAAACACTGGCTTGTCTGAAAGACTTCTCACAATAGAAAAAGGAAAAATTGTCCATGATGAAGAATCACAAACTTTGAACATTCTGGAACAAGAAATTGAGAAGTATAAAACTACAAATAAAGTCTTAAGTGAATGTGTCAATTGCAGTGAACAGGAGATAGCTAGTTATGAGCTTCATATAACATCTTTGGAAAATAAGATTTAGGAACTAGAAAAATCAGCATCCAACTCGGCTAAGAATGAAAGAAAAGTAAAAACTGTTTTGAAAAGGAAGGATGACAATTCAAGAAAGGGGACAAGCTGTAGTCCTGATGTTAAGGAAACTACCAAAAATCAGCTATATACTACCTTTGTGCATAGTTCTGATGTAGCTGGTACCTCAAGGGAATCCCCAAAACAAAATGAAAATCAGAAGTCACCTTCAAAATCTGTCTTTCAGTTCAAAGCTCAAAAAATTGAAAAGTAAACAAAACCTGTTGAGAATAATCAGAAATTGAAAAGAAAGAGTCAAACAAAGAAGGCAAAGAATATTTCTGGTTATACTCTAAAATTTATTAGCTCTGCCGAATCTGATGCCTCTTGTACTCATTCGCATGCATCTAAGAAATCATTTGATAGAAACCATGCTCCTAGGAAATCTGTTGCCTCTTGCTACTACTATGGTAGGCATGGTCATTATATGGATGACTGTAGTGTGATGAAAAGTGATGATATGATACATGATAAATCTTTTTCAAATAATCATCATCACCCCAAAAGAAACATGTATGCTTCAAACCAACACATCATTTGTTATAATTGTAACAAACGTGGTCATAAAGTTGTTGAGTGTTGGTTTAGGCCTTCATGGGGATATAATGGTTCAAGAGGTAAGCACCCAAGGTGCGTTGAATGTGGCAAGTATGGGCATGCAGTCAAGAACTGCTGGTATGCTCAGGGAAAATATTTTAATTCCAAATTTGCTAAATTCCCTGCAAATAGAAATTTTCTTGGTAAAAATAAACCTATTTTTAAAGAAAAGATTCTTGTATGTTTTGAATGTGGAAAACCTGGCCACCGAGCTTCTGAATGCTGGTGGGCAGGCAATGCTAAATCAAAACTTCATGCAAGTAACAAAAATTTTCATGCAAACTCACATAGATTCCATGATGATAATAATGTCCACAAAAAGAATTCAAGGTTTGCTACATCATGTAGATATTGTGGAAAATTCGGTCATTTCATGGATAACTGTTACCTGATGGATCATGATGATAATTTTGTTAAGAGATTGTTCAGAACACCTGTCAGGACTAATGCAGGACCCAAGGCTGTTTGGGTCACTGCAGGATCAAAATGATTGTCTTGCTGCAGGTGTGCCTTGGAAATGAATAAAAGGGGTTGAATTTAGCCAAGGCACTCAAAAAGGGGAAAACCCCAGGATTCAATTCTTCAGGTCAGTTCTGAACTTTATTTTAAATTCATCATCTAAAATTTTTATTTTTGCTTGTTTGATTTTTGATGATCTCTTCTTGTCTAGCTGACCAGTCTGTATTCCAGACTCAGCTACTGAAGTTAAATTCTGCTCAAATTGATGTTCTCTTGCCATCTATTGCACTAAGTGTGAATGATTCTTTAGTGCAGACAGTTGATGCATTATATAGACTTTGTGTCAATACAATTGTATGATTGTTGCTAAATGCATAACTTGCACTGAGCTTGAATGGGTCATTTAGTGCTACAGTCAATGCATGTGTCCAATGACTGCATATCATAATGATCTGTCTATGCTAAATTGATTTATGTTGAAAAGTTGATTGCTCTCTCATGATGCTATTTGAATAAAGAATGCTCTGATGTTTGAGTAAACATTCTGCATAGCATGTTAAATCTAATTTTTGAACTTGAGTTTTGCACATTATTTCATGTTCAGCATTGTCAGGTTTAGATTTTCTGAATTCTCCTCATACATGATTTGCATATTGATGATTGTCTAAAATTACATATGCATACATATAGTGAATGCATTGCGCATCATCATACTGAAAACTCCAAAAGAAGTAATTGTATACATATAGAACTACATTGGCACTGCAATTGTCATTCATGGCCATCATGGTATATTAAATGGAACAGTGCTGAAGGGCAGATGAAGTATGTCTTGATGCTACTGCCATGTGTGAGGTGGTCCTTGGACCAAGTCATCCGCCCAGTACCATGGGTCTAGTTTTCATATAGAATAGTGTACTGCATATCATCAATTTGAAGAAAATTAAATTTGAAAAGAAATGATTCATTGCATATCATGCATTCTGTCAGGGGGAGCTTGTTTGCTGCTGCTAAGTCATCATGCTCTCCTTATCAGAACTGTTGCATACTTCTCATATGAAGGGCAGTGCATATCATAAAAAAAATTTAAAAAAAAAACCTAAAAAAAAATTTCATTGCATATAGACAGGGGGAGCATTTAGACTTGGTGTTTTGATTGTCACATCTTGAACACCTCTTGTCTAATAACTGATCAACTCTCATCTGATATCATATTTTTCTCTCTTGAAAAAGGATTCTGCCTTCTATTTGTTGAGCTGTTAAAGAAGAGTTTCTTTCAACTCCCTTCATGATACTATCTGTCAGCTGATCTGTCTGAATTCCAGACTCAGCCACTGTGTGTTGATGTACACCCTTCTGAAATATTTTTCTCTTGCTGATTGACTCCTCCACCAGCTTGTACTCTTTATTCATATACCTCTTAGCTGGTGTGACTATTTTGGCTCCATTATTGAGTTGTTGGTCAGCTAAATTTAATGATCTGGTCTGAGGAACTTAAGCTACATGTTATGTAAGTCAGTCTGAGAATTTTGTAGAAACTCCTATCATATAGGTTTAAGAATTACCACTCAACCAGACTGATATAAGATTAATATATTCTCATATTTGTAATTAAATGAATTGAAAATATCTAAATAATAAGGTTTAATAAACTTTAACCACATGTGTCATGTAATCCTTAAACTCTCTCATCTGATATCTGGAAATTTGAAATCATGGCTCCTTGGTAGAGATACAAAGAGTGAGTACTGTAGTTAAACATTAACTTGAAAGAATGTTGACTAAATAAAAATTGTGAATTCAGAGCAATGTCTTGGTCACCGAGAAACTGGGTTCCTTGTCAATGAAATAAAGTAACTCATGTCATGAAGTGCCATAGTTATCTCTGATGAAAATTTATTATCAAAACCTGATAGAGCAATGGCAAAATTGTGTTGAGTAGCTGGGGAGTCTGGCCTCTAATCAAGGTGTCTCCGCATGCAAAAAGACACTTATATTGCTAACTCTGGTCTCAATGTTGAGAGGCAATGACAGTTATCACTCTGAGTAACTGGGTCACTTCAACTAAGACTTGTTGTGCCTCATGTAAAAAGGTGTTGATCAACTTAAATTGCTCAGGAAAAATATAATGTGCTTCAAATAAAAATATTAAAAAGTCTGTCAACTCATATTCTTGGAAAAAGTGTTTAACATCAATACTAATCTGTGTAACTCTTGAAAGAGTCATTGAGATCATGTGTGTATGATAAAAGATGATTGTTTTTAAGTGCTTTCTGAATATTTGGTTCACCTTTATTAAAACTTGGATTCAGATATGATTATTGAGTTTAATTTGACAAATTTGGTATACATCAAAATTAAATCAGATTGGTTAAGTTGCCACTTCATAACCCTTTATGATAAGAGAGTCTACTTTTCTTAAGACTTATTGAAGTGGTGCAAGCTTTAAAAACAGATTCTTTCCAGACAGCCTGATCAACATCTTGCTATTGATTGATTCATTGAGATGTATTGTGCTTTGACTATTTCTCACCCTCACCCATGGCTAATCTCACATTATCAGTTGATCCACACTGTTGGAATTTTCCATCCTCTTTCACAATCAGCTCTGGTTCTGTTTCATTCTGTTCATGTAACCAGAATTTAGCTTGATTTATTGGATAACCAGAGTTCATTCCTGTGCTTCAGGGGGAGTTATGGGTCATCTGATTTTAAGGGGAGAATAGTTAATCTTGCATGCTGATAGGGGGAGTGCTGTTTCATTGTCATAAGTGTCTTTGTGTGCTGCATTGTGTCTCTCAAACCGTTCCCTTTCTTTTTGATTATGTCAAAGGGGGAGAATAGTTTGACGAGTCAGTGTGACTCATTATGTTGCCATCATCAAAAAGGGGGAGATTATTGTGCCCCTTGTGCTTTGATGAATGTGGTGTTTTAATGATAGCAACATGAATGAGTCACCATTTTGTTTTGCTAATAGCTTGACATTGAATCATAATAATCTGAATGCATATAACTGATATATTCTGTGGAGAATGTATGAGAGTGCATAAAGTGTTTTGTGCTTGAATTAAGATCGGTGCATTGCTTCTTCTGTGTGTGTATTGCTTCTTCTGTGCATATACTGCATCAGTGCACTTAGATGGGTCGACCCCTTTCCTTGATGGGTCGACCCCCCAGATTTCACAAGTATATATGATCGTCTTTATGCATAGCAATGTCTGTACAGCCGTTTGCTCATATAACTTGCATGTCTATACACTGCATGACGAGCCCAAAAGTCTATACATCGCAGTTGTGTCAAAGTCTGTACAGCTGCTTGTTTGCCAAAGTCTATACAACCTCTGTGTGTTCTATGCATTTCGCAAGTCATGCAGCGTCAACGCAGCAAATGTGTCTCATGCATCATGCGTCGACGCCCCCAGATTTCCAAGCCTATACACTCGTCTTCATGCATAGCAGAGTCCATACATTGCATCGTTGTGTTAAGTATATACAGTCACATTGTCTGTTGGCCTGCACGCACACTCAAGTCCACACATCGTGAAGTCTGCACATTGTGTCACCCAATGTCTATACATTGTTCACTCAGTAATTCATTCTGCTTTGTCAAGTCCATACATTGGGCTACTGTGCAAGTCCACACATTGGCCTTCAGACTTGCAAGTCAATACATCGGGGTGAAGTCCGTACATCCTTCGTTGAAATTCGAAGTCTGTACATTCATCAGTGTTCTTCCAAGTCTGTACATTGGAAGTTTCACCTACGTTGCCCTTCAAGTCTATACATCGGTAGTTTTATCATCGTTTCCCTTGAAGTCTATACACTGATGGCTTTACCGTCGTTTACTTGAAGTCTATACACTCGACTGCCTTGTCTTGATCAAGTCTGTACAGAGCTTCTGTGCTCAAGTGTATACAGTCTTTCACTTGGAAAGTCTATACATCGTGAAGTCTTCACACTGGCCTTTGAATGATGTCTGTACACTGTGCATCTCTTCGTTGAAGTCTGTATAGCCTTCACTGAGTCTTCCAAGTCTGTACAGTCACTAAGTCTGTACATCCTCTAGGCGCTCACGAAGTCTATTCAGTGGTTTTCTTTTCAAGTCTGTACAGACTTTGGTTTGTGCAAGTCTATACAACCGAATGTTCAGTTTGTGACCAAGTCTGTACAGCCAAGGGACTGTTAAGTCCGTACATTAGCTCAAGTCTCCAAGTCTGCACATTGGGCCTTCAAGCCTTTAAAGTCCATACATTGGACTGTGCTTCGCGAAGTCCATACATTGGACTGTGCTTCGCAAAGTCCATACATTGAACTGAGCTCGTGAAGTCTATACATCCACCGGTTTTTTGGTGGCCCAAGTCCATACATTGGTAAAGTCTTCATATCGCCTGATTTCTTCAAAGTCTGTACATTGGCTTCAAGACTCTCAAGTCTATACATTCCCAGCCTTTACCTACGTTCAGAACCCCAAGTCTATACATTGGCTTCAAGACTCTCAAGTCTATACATTCGTTTCTGAAGGGAAAGTCTATACATTCGTTTCTAAGGCAAAGTCTGCACATTGCTTTACAATTCAGCGACTATGTACAACCCTTCATATAAACTGAAGTCTATACATCGTGATGTCCTACACATTGGCTGATTGAATGATCTCAAAGTCTATACATCCGATTGTTCAGCTTGTGGCCAAGTCTGTACATTGGCCTTCATGCCTCAAGTATATACATTGCTTTTTCGTTCAAACAAGTCCATACACTGAGCAAGTATACACATTGTGTTTGTCTTGTAAAGTCCATACATTGATGTCTATACATTGGCTTCAAGAACATCAAGTCTGTACATCGTCAATTGTCTTTGGCAAGTCTACACATTTGAAGTCTATACATTAGCCTTAAGTTGAAGCCTGTACATTCGGTTGGGACCATGTCTATACATTGCCTTTGGGATCTAAAGTCTATACAGTCAGTATCTGCATTGCATTGCATGCTTCACTCTAAGTCTATACACTCGTGAGTGTTCCAACAAGTCTATACACTGGATTCGAGCTGAAGTCTATACATCGCTTTAGGCTGGGCAAAGTCTATACACTGCATCGTCTCAACTTGCGGCTCACTGAGCATCCATTCACTGTAAAGTCTATACAGACTTTATCGTCTTGAGAACATCTCATGCCTTTACTAAAGACTGTACATTGGCAGCCTTTTACCTACGTTGCACTTTGAAGTCTGTACATCGAGTGAAGTCTGGTTAAGTCTATACATCGCATAGCTCTTCATATAGGAAGTCTATACACTGCTTGCACGTGTTCAAGCCTATACATCCTGCATGTTTCAAGACGCCAAGTACATACATTGGCTTTGGGCTGAAGTCTATATATTGCTTTAGGCAGAGCAAGTCTGTACGTCGCACAACATTTATACTTTCATTCTATTGTGCATCCTCTTCAAAATGAAGTGTGTACACTCGTTGGCTAACTGTTGAAGTCTGTACACTCAGTTAACCTACAAGTCTATACACTCGATTGTTAGGCCTTCAACCCTATACACTCGACTGTTAACTTCAAGTCTATACACTCAAGCTGCATCTTGTCTGTACACACTTTGTCAACAGCCTGAACCAAGTATATACATCCAACTGATATCTTCCTATGTCTGTCTGACAGGCTATGCTCGTGGAGGCTAATGAATAGCACGTGATCCGAGGCTGAAGGACTGACAGGAAGCTGACACGTGGCCAAAAGTTCTGGGTGGGAAATGTGGAAGTCACACGCGCCCAGTGCTGCTCCTCTTGCTGGCTGCTGTTATAAAAGGAAGCCTTCGTCCACAGATGAAGGATGATCAAAATAGAAAAGGCAGAAGCTGGGAAGAAAAAGCAGAGTGCAGAGAGGTCTTCGATCCAGATAAAAAGAAAGAGAAGAGAAGAGAAGAAGAAAGAAGAGAAAAAGAGAAAGTGAGAAATAGAGAGCTCGAGCTGAGAGAGAGAGAGAGATTGGGTTGTCTAGCTTTTGGATCAAATCCAAGTCAGAAGTGCTCTTCGAGAGCTATATTTCATGCTTCATTGTTCAGCTTTTAGTTGCTGTGTTTCCATCTTTTCATTTTCCATTTTATCCTTTCTTCAAGCTGTTAGTCAGCGGTTGCAGTGGTAGATTCCACTGGACAGCAAGCTGTGTTGCTCAGCGGGCGAGGAGGATTCCTCGGACGGCAAGCTGTGTTGCCCAGCGGTTGTAGGCAAGCTGTGATGCCCAGCGGTTCAAGCTGTGAGTCAGCAGTAAGCCACACTCGGGTTGAGTGTGGGGTGGATGTAGGTCTGCTGGACCGAACCACCTAAAAGTCTTCTGTGCACTGTGGTTTGAATTTTCTATCTGTTGTTGCTTCCGCTTGATGAATGCTTAGGTGCGTGTTGGTTTGATTGCACACTGAGTGTTTGTTTAAATCTGCCATTGGTTATTAGACTTCAGGTTTGTCTAGTTAGCGAACTGTGTCCATTATATGCTTGATTGTGGTATTGAGATTCCATACATTTCTGCTTATTGGTTTATAAGAGAATTCGATTAAATCTTCAGATTGTCTAATTTTGTCTTGTGAGCATTAATATTTCAATTGGGCGAGAAGTTTTATAAGGGTCATATTCATTCACCCCCCTCTGAATACTTGCACCGAACCCAACATACATGACACAAACAATTATCTATGTTGATTCTTTTCCCTTTTTTAACTTTTAGTTGCAAGCTCGCCATGTGAACCAACAATTGTTGTTCTCTACAACCAAGGAGAGTTTGCCGGCTTTGTCCAACTGGAAGGAGTTTGTATGAGGCAGGATAGTTTAACTTCATTTTTCAATAACCTAACGTGTCACACTTCTAACTGTAATATATTGATTATGTCTGGGTAACAATTTATAAACATAGAAGCACCCTCTTGTCTCTGGTGGTTAGGGTGTGAGAGACTTGTAGAATTTTTGTTATTAACAGTTCAATTCTTACCACATAATTTTTTAATCTTTTATCTTTGAAAGTTGAAAGATCACAATATTTTATAAGATCTAATGCTCTTCTCTCTAAGTACTTGAATTAAGAAACAAAAATATGAAAAGTACTAAAATCTAGTGGCATAATGTCAAATATATCACCAGTTCTTACAAATTATTTATGCTTTAAGTGATAAGCTCAGTGGGTTGGGTATTGAACAAATGTTACCTGTGTAGTAGCTACATAAAGAATGCGCATTAATACAATCTCTAAGATTTCAAGTTGTATCCTATTTCTTGACTCTCAAATTATTCCTGCAGCCATCCAAGGGTTGTCTTGTTCTTCTTGAAGCAAAGATACAAAGTCTAATCTGTGCAGTGGAGAAGAAGTTTGACTACTTTGTTGAGATTTTTGGGGGGTTACCGCTTGGGGACATTCTATTATTAAGTTTTAGAGTCAAATATGAACATTGATTGGTGGATCAACATGAGATGTAAGTAAATCTGTGTTGCCCCTACTACCAATTGAATTATAACATGGACTGATAATTTAACCATCATATATTTGTTTCTATTAATTTTTAAAGATAAGGATAAAGTTGCCATGTACAAAGATAAGGTAAAAATAGTCCTATTTTGAGGAAAAGGATTAGGACATAGTCACGTCAGGTGTCGTGCAATAGAAATTCCCCTGACTAGCCATTGACATCCCCAGATCTTAGTCCTCAAATTAAAGAGGATTTAGCATATGTAGTGTCAATTGGGTGAATGATCTTTCAGAGCTTGGGGTCCATTAACGGCTTTGTAGTCATCCAGCCCCTATATTGAAATTAGATGGAGCTAAAGATGGTATTCTCCATGTTATGTAAGATGGGCGCAGTCTATTACCATGGAGAGTGGATCTAGAGGGGGGTGAATAGATCTAATGTCTAATTTTAAAACACATATAAGGCTCTAATGCGGAATTTAAGCCGATCTACAATATCTCTAACTAGAATGCTGGATCTGATAGAAGCAAATCAAACTGTAAAGATAATCAGGAAATCCAATCACACACCAGTTCATAGACAATCGCGCAAACACAAGACACCCAAGATTTATAGGTGGTTCGGTCAGGAGACCTAAGTCCACCCCACACTCAACTGAGTATGGCTTACTGCTGCGCAACACAGCTTGCGTCCGCTGGGCAATATAGCTTGGCCTACAACCGCTGAGTTTCACAGCTTGCTATCTGAGACCAAGTCTCGCCTGTTGAGGAGTTACATCTTAACCTGTCTAGAGGATGCACCTCTGCAAACCCGCTGGGGATTACAGCTTACCCGTCCAGAGGCAGCACCTCTGCTAACAGCTGGCTCACAGCTTGAAGAAACAATTTCGGAAAGCAAAAACAGAATCAAACGAAAATGGGAAAACCCAAAAGAAATGTAGCTCAGAATGAGCAGTATCAGCGCTGGTATCTGAACCAAGAGATTGATTCACAAGCTCTCAAACTCTCTCAACTCATCTCTGTAATGCCCTAGATCCTTATTGGATTCTTATTAGGTCTTTATTTATTTCTTCTTCACCCTCTCTCCTCCCTCATTTCTCTCATCTCTTTCTCTCTCTCGTTCTCTCTCATCTCTGGACCGTTCGACGCGGGGCGCGCGACCGTGGAGAGCTGGCCGAGGCGGGGACGCGATGGAGTGATCGGGACGCGGGATGGAGCGACGGTTTGAGCGTGGCGTGGCGCGATCCCTCGGTGGATTTCGAGATCGGCGCGGTTCATGTTTTGGCATTTTCGGCACGAATTAGTCGCTTAGCGCACGGTTTCTTCGGTGGAGGTAGGGAGATGGATCACCTACTTCTCTTGCACGTTTTCCCTGTAGTTTCACGTTGTTCGGTGCTAGAACGGGCGAGTTTGGGCTCGTTTAGGTAAAATCGCGGTTTTGGGAGTTCGCAGGGTTCACCGAAAACGGTGACGGTTTTTAGATCAGTTAGTGTCAATGGACTCCCTGGAACGTCCGCGTTCTATAGTCACTGATTTTGTTTCGATTGGTGGTCATTCGGGACCGTTAGGAGCCCGGGAAGTCCGGTGATTCCATTTGGGTCGATTTGAAGAAATCGCCCGTTTCTCATTGTTTCTTGGCCAATTCGACTCCCGTTGGAGTCTAAGTGTTGTATATCATCGTTATGGATGTATCCCCTTCGTTTCGGAACGAATGGGGCGTGAAAAGGCCATGATCGGGCCGATCCTGTGGTTTGGTCGCCGTGACGCCTACGCTGTTTAACAATTAACCGCGTTGGGCTTAGGGCGGCTGGTTTTGGACCGTTTAGAGTGAGTCGGTGGGCATCTGCGCGGTCGCGCGACAGACTACCAGTGGATGGCGCTGCCAGGTGTGAGCCGCCCAGTCCACTTGAGCAGCTGGTTCCCAGCCGTTTTGTTTTTCCCGTGGTGTTGAGCGGCCAGGTCTTGACCGCTTAGCACGGTTGACTTTGGGTCAACGTTTTAAGGCGGTTCATGGGGCGGTTCTCTCTTAGCCGTCCTGTGCGTTGAGCGGTCTGTCCCTAGACCGTTCTGATCGTCGTTTGACCGAGTACTGTAGTAGGTCGGTTGGCTTGAGTGGCTTTCCCTTAACAGCTCCATGCCTTGGGGCGGTCCAGCCCTAGCCGTCCAGTCTTTCAGTACCTTGAGGTCTGTCCCGTTGAGCGGTTCCGTTTAAACCGTTCTGTTCGATTGAGCGGCCCTGTCCGGACCGTTCAGCATATTGAGCGGCCCCTTTGTGACCGCCTAGTGAGTTGAGTCCATGGTTGTATCTTCTGGCCGTGATGGCCTGATCTGTGTTCGTCTGTCTGCGTGTGTGTCATAGGACGGTTAGCTAGTCCGTGTCGCATGTCTTCTATAGACTGCTGGGTGGTTTATCGGGCAGGTCAGCTAGAGTTGACTGATCCTAGTGGTCATATCCATGATCGCTACTGTCGTCTCGTGGCCCTACCCACGACTGCCGATATCCTTGTCTCTGTGTGCGTTGCGGCTACTTCCTTGGCTGCTTGGTTCGCCTGGCAGCTGGATAAGGAGTCGTTTATGCCCAGAGGGTTGTTCTTCGTCGTTTAGATTTTCGTATGTCTTGGCTTGACCTTGTGGTCTGCCTGTTGTCCTGTGGATGTCTCCTGACGTCCTATGAGGGCTAAGACTACGTTATGAGGTAGCCATGAGTTTTTCTGCTTGGAGTAGGATTCTCTTTCCTACTGTTGAATCGTCATTGTCCGGTTCCGGTCAACCCGGGGTGACTCAGTGGTTGACATGTGACCTTGTGTGTCTCGGCGGTTCTGTCCAGTTTGAGACATGGTTCTGGATACCTTGAGGTGTCGTCTTACCTCGGTTTACGTGTCCAGGTGTACTGAGGGTCTCGTTGATCCCTCAGGTCTCCGGGTGTCATTTTCTACGGTTGTTTCGTCTGGCTTAGGATTAGACCAATTGGCGGCGTGTCTCTGCCGTTGTACAACGATCTTGACTTCGAGTTGTGAGACTCAAGGATCGCTGTGTTAGTAGGTCTAGTCGTCTTGTCCTGAGTCTGTTGGCAGTTGTTTTGCTGCCTTGGTGCTTCGTAGTAAGTGCGACAGTGCTTCCTTGCCTGTCTGTACTACAGCACTCTTATTTTAGAGTCTCTGTGTCTAGTGAGCCTCCACTAGTCATAGCCTTACGACACGTTACGACGTGTCGACCCACCTGGGAGTTGGTGGCGAAGGCAGTTCCCGATATACGGTTTGTAAGTTAGTTTCCGTGGGCCCCCGCTGTACAGTGGCGTCCTGCTGGGTGGGGAAAACTAGCTAGAGACCTGACTCTCCAGCAAGAGTCGGTGTGTGCACACGTGGTCAGGGGCGTTGGACTGACGCCGATGGGCGTTACCCTGTCTAGTCACTCGCTACTGTAGTTCATGTTCTAGTTCTGAGCATGTCTTAGTCTCTGTCGTGTTTCGGGCGACAGCGTAGACGAGACACTTGTAGGCGCAGCATAAGACGTCAGTGGACGCAACTGGCTGTTCTTCTAGTGAGGTGGTGCTTCCGTCACGTGACACGTGACTCTCGTGTTTCTCGCATGTCGTGACCTTTCCAGGTTAGCCATCTCGTGGTCTTGCCCGAGGTCAGTGTTGTGTCGTGTGCACGACGTTCTAGTCATGTGTGTGTGGTTGTGTCTAGAAGAGCGTGCATGGCAATCGAGTCATGTATGCTTTAGAGCGTCGGTGTCTGTCTAGGTTCTTCCTAGGCTTTTTTTGCCTATCTTTGTAGGCCTGACAGATCGGTAACTCCTGACCTTGTCAGATCAGAGTTCACCTTCCTGTTGCTGCCTGGAGTAGTTTGGGGAGCCGAGGTTAGTCCGGCAGCCACGCTTGTTCGGTACGGCTTTTCCCTTTTCTTTGAGCTGTTTCTACTCCTTCCATTTCGGTTTTCTTTTACAACTTTCTAGTGGTAGTTTTTCTGCTTTACTACTACTGTTGTTTTAGTTGTTGTTCCGTGTTACTGGGTTATTTTTCAGTGGGGATCCGCGTGACCCCTACTGGGCCAGTGACACGAGGCTCACCCCTGCTTTTCAGGTGGGTGACGTCGTTCTGCTTCTGCGATGCCTGGTGTGGTGTGCCTGTAGCTGCCAGCGGTACCTGCGTCGGGCTTCCCCCGACCTCAGTGTACGTCCTTCCTTTCTGTTGACTGTACTGCTTGTCTTTCCTTTGGACTAGATTCTGGTATAATTGTTAAATTGAAATTGTTAATTAAAAAGTAATTTTATTTCTGCTACTTTAGCAAACCGATCTAATGAAATTTAATTGCTTACTGTTATATCTTTATGGCTTCAATGTACTCAACACATGCCTTTTATCCCTTCGGAGCTTTACCGCTCTTGGGAGACCTCGCGGGTTCCAAGTGGTATCGGGTCTACTCGGTAGTTCTATCGGGTATATTCGGTATCCGGGATCCGGGTCGTCACATGTGGTATCAGAGCAGTGTTCTGAGATGTTCAGAGTTCTTTTCTGAGCTATCAGAGCGTTATTATGTGAAGTACATGGGAATCTGAGATATACAGTATCCAGAGTCCTGAAAGTCCAGTACAGTCTTTCGCTGGCTTGGGTTTGCGATTCTTTGTCGCTTCGTTTTCTGTGTGTCGTCTTGTGCGTGCTGTATTAGCATTGGATGAGATGGTTTTGCTCTCGTCAGAATGTGACGGGATGATCCTTTTTCGTCGTGGTGTTCGTCTCGATCATGCTGTACTTGGCAGAGTTCGTCGATAGGCTTGAATCTGCGGTACATTGTTCGAGATCTTTTCCATGATTTGTTCAGGTGGCTGGTGACTTTTTGAGTTGGTGTGATGGCCGTACACGTTCTTACGTTGTTTTGGTCGTCCCATCTTAAGTCTGTTCAGCTCCTGATGCGTTTCGCTTCGGTTGAAGTGGTCGATTAGATTCCTTGTTTGAGAAGATGCTCGGGCGAACTTTGGATTTCCCTTCCTGGTGAGCTGCGGTTAGTCGAGCTTGATGCTTCTCATCCCGTCTGGTGGAGTCTTTTCGAGGTAAGCCTTGGAATTGCCATCTTGGGGATGCCTTTGAACTGTGTCTACTTAAGGGTGGGCTTTGTTTAATCTGAGCCGGACCTGCTCCTTATCTTACGGTTGCTTGGCTTCGGACCTAATCCTTGTGTTGAGAGCCATTGTGCGCCGTATTTGTCGTGCCGTGTCTAGTGGCCGATGTGTTGTGAAGGTTCGTTTATTGTTTCAGGATGTATAGGTAAGCTGAGACTAGCATTTTCTTTGTGCCTTGTGCTGAAGCTCGTACTCTCCTTTGTTTGCACTTAGGCTATTTGTGATCGGTTGCTCGTAGGATCAGTACTCGTGGCGTGTTATGTTATGATTTTTATGAGTTGCGATGGCGCCGTGTGCGTGCTGAGATGCGGATACCGAGATATTCCTTGTTGCATGTGTGTGTTGTTTGAGTGCGTAGCGGAAGCGTGTGGGCTGGTCACCCACAGGTCGAGAATCGTTGTTGTGAGATTCTGGACAGTCGAGAATTTCATTCTTCTCGATATAACTTCATCTTGGCTTCATGTGCCTTGATGTTGCCTGTTGTCGTGCTATTGCTGGAATCATTCTGGTGTTGGCATTGGCATTTGTGAGCATTGGGGAATCTGTCGGCATTCCTGCTGATTGAGTACCCTCTGCTCCGTATTCTCTTTTCTTGGGTATTGTCTTCTCGAGGTGTGCTCGTGATCCTTGAGATGCGTTCCCCGAGATTGTTTTTCTTGTTGTTGTGGGTCTGTTCTTGGTGAGCTGGTCGATGCATGACTAGTTCCTTGTAGTCGTGTGATCAGCTGCTATTGTGCCTTGATGTGACCTAGCTTGCGGTTGTGTTCTGTGGTTCTGTGTTCAGTACGGAGCTGGGATCTTGCAAGTGTTGTTGCTGCAGCGCTGTTTCTCTATGATTTTGTCTGTCTGTTTTGGCACTATGTGGACCAGGTCTTGTTAGTTAGCTTTGTTATACTCTCTTCTCCTGGTAGAGTTAGCATGCGACTCGATCAGATATAATGTCTGAATGAGGGCTGACTTGATTGTGCTTGTGGTCCAGTGCTATCGTTGGCATCCTGTGTGTCAGGTATTCCCTGTTGCCTTTGGCACTGGAGCCGATGTTATTGTTGAGCTGTCAGCCGAGAGGACTGTCTCCTTGTTTAAGCTCATACTTATCGTGTCTGTCGTTTCGTTTTCCCGATATCTGTTATCGTGGCATGTGTCGTGTCTCCTTCCCTGCGAGACGTAAGCGACGTTGCCCTGTTTCGAAGGTGTTGGACTTGTGTTCACTTGGGTGCCATGCTCGATCCAAAGCGTGTGCCGGTGATTATGGTCTGACTATGTTCATCTGAACTATGTTCTCTCGAGATTCGTGTCGTTTCAAGTTGTGTCATGGGGTTGTTCTTCCCTGCTTCTCCTTTGCTAGTCCTTAAATTTCGAGGACGAAATTTCTTGAAGGAGGGGAGGATGTAATGCCCTAGATCCTTATTGGATTCTTATTAGGTTTTTATTTATTTCTTCTTCACCCTCTCTCCTCCCTCATTTCTCTCATCTCTTTCTCTCTCTCATTCTCTCTCATCTCTGGACCGTTCGACGCGGGGCGCGCGACCGTGGAGAGCTGGCCGAGGCGGGGACGCGATGGAGTGATCGGGACGCGGGATGGAGCGACGGTTTGAGCGTGGCGTGGCGCGATCCCTCGGTGGATTCCGAGATCGGCGTGGTTCGTGTTTTGGCATTTTCGGCACGAATTAGTCGCTTGGCGCACGGTTTCTTCGGTGGAGGTAGGGAGATGGATCACCTACTTCTCTTGCACGTTTTCCCTACAGTTTCACGTTGTTCGGTGCTAGAATGGGCAAGTTTGGGCTCGTTTAGGTAAAACTGTGGTTTTGGGAGTTCGCAGGGTTCACCGAAAAATGGTGACTGTTTTTAGATCAGTTAGTGTCAATGGACTCCCTGGAACGTCCGCGTTCTATAGTCACTGATTTTGTTTCGATCGGTGGTCATTCGGGACCGTTAGGAGCCCGGGAAGTCCGGTGATTCCATTTGGGTCGATTTGAAGAAATCGCCCATTTCTCGTTGTTTCTTGGCCGATTCGACTCCCGTTGGAGTCTAAGTGTTGTATATCGTCGTTATGGATGTATCCCCTTCGTTTCGAACCGAACGGGGCATGGAAAGGCCACGATCGGGCCGATCCTGTGGTTTGCTCGCCGTGACGCCTACGCGGTTTAACAATTAACCACGTTGGGCTTAGGGCAGCTGGTTTTGGACCGTTTAGAGTGAGTCAGTGGGCGTCTGCGTGGTCGCGCGATAGACCGCCCAGTGGATGGCGTTGCCAGGTGTGAGCCGCCCAGTCCACTTGAGCGGCTGGTTCCCAGCCGTTCTGTTTTTCCCGTGGTGTTGAGCGGCCAGGTCTTGACCGCTTAACACGGTTGACTTTGGGTCAACATTTTAAGGCGGTTCATGGGGCGATTCTCTCTTAGCCATCTTGTGCGTTGAGCGGTCTGTCCCTAGACCATTCTGATCGTCGTTTGACCGATTACTGTAGTAGGTCGGTTGGCTTGAGCGGCTTTCCCTTAACCGCTCCATGCCTTGGGGTGGTCCAGCCCTAGCCGTCCAATCTTTCAGTACCTTGAGGTCTGTCCCGTTGAGCGGTTCCGTTTAAACCGTTCTGTTCGATTGAGCGGCCCTGTCCGGACCGTTCAGATCATTGAGCAGCCCCTTTGTGACCGCCTAGTGAGTTGAGTCCGTGGTTGTATCTTCTGGCCGTGATGGCCTGATCTGTGTCCGTCTGTCTGCGTGTGTGTCATAGGACGGTTAGCTAGTCCGTGTCGCGTGTCTTCTATAGACCGCTGGGTGGTTTATCGGGCAGGTCAGCTAGAGTTGACTGATCCTAGTGGTCATATCCTTGATCACTAAAGTCGTCTCGTGGCCCTACCCACGACTACCGGTATCCTTGTCTCTGTGTGCGTTGCGGCTACTTCCTTGGCTGCTTGGTTCGCCTGGCAGCTGGATAAGGAGTCCTTTATGCCCAGAGGGTTGTTCTTCGTCGTTTAGATTTTCGTATGTCTTGGCTTGACCTTGTGGTCTGCCTGTTGTCCTGTGGATGTCTCCTAACGTCCTATGAGGGCTAAGACTACGTTATGAGGTAGCCATGAGTTTTTCTGCTTGGAGTAGGATTCTCTTTCCTACTGTTGAATCGTCATTGTCCGGTTCCGGTCAACCCGGGGTGACTCGGTGGTTGACAGGTGACCTTGTGTGTCTCGGCGGTTCTGTCCAGTTCGAGACATGGTTCTGGATACCTTGAGGTGTCGTCTTACCTCGGTTTGCTTGTCCAGATGTACTGAGGGTCTCGTTGATCCCTCGGGTCTCCATGTGTCATTTTTTACGGTTGTTTCGTCTGGCTTAGGATTAGACCAATTGGCGGCGTGTCTCTGCCATTGTACAACGATCTTGACTTCGAGTTGTGAGACTCAAGGATCGCTGTGTTAGTAGGTCTAGTCGTCTTGTCCTGAGTCTGTTGGCAGTTATTTTGCTGCCTTGGTGCTTCGTAGTAAGTGCGACAGTGCTTCCTTGCCTGTCTGTACTACAGCACTCTTATTTTAGAGTCTCTGTGTCTAGTGAGCCTCCACTAGTCGTAGCCTTACGACACGTTACGACGTGTAGACCCACCTGGGAGTTGGTGGCGAAGGCAGTTCCCGATATACAGTTTGTAAGTTAGTTTCAGTGGGCCCCCGCTATACAGTGGCGTCCTGCTGGGTGGGGAAAACTAGCTAGAGGCCTGACTCTCCAGCAAGAGTCGGTGTGTGCACACGTGGTCCGGGGTGTTGGACTGACGCCGACGGGTGTTACCCTGTCTAGTCACTCGCTACTGTAGTTCATGTTCTAGTTCTGAGCGTGTCTTAGTCTCTGTCGTGTTTCGGGCGACAGCGCAGATGAGACACTTGTAGGCGCAGCATAAGACGTCAGTGGACGCAGCTGGCTATTCTTCTAGTGCGGTGGTGCTTCCGTCACGTGACACGTGACTCTCGTGTTTCTCGCACGTCGTGACCTTTCTGGGTTAGCCCTCTCGTGGTCTTGCCCGAGGTCAGTGTTGTGTCGTGTGCACGACGTTCTAGTCGTGTGTGTGTGTTGTTGTGTCTAGAAGAGCGTGCATGGCAATCGAGTCATGTATGCTTTAGAGCGTCGGTGTCTGTCTAGGTTCTTCCTAGGCCTTTTTTGCCTGTCTTTGTAGGCCTGACAGATCGGTAACTTCTGACCTTGTCAGATCAGAGTTCGCCTTCCTGTTGCTGCCTGGAGTAGTTTGGGGAGCCGAGGTTAGTCCGACAGCCGCGCTTGTTCGGTACGGCTTTTCCCTTTTCTTTGAGCTGTTTCTACTCCTTCCATTTCGGTTTTCTTTTACAGCTTTCTAGTGGTAGTTTTCCTGCTTTACTACTACTGTTGTTTTAGCTGTTGTTCCGTGTTACTGCGTTGTTTTTCAGTGGGGATCCGCGTGACCCCTACTGGGCCAGTGACACGAGGCTCACCCCTGCTTTTCAGGTGGGTGACGTCGTTCTGCTTCCGCGATGCCTAGTGTGGTGTGTCTGTAGCTGCCAGCGGTACCTGCATCGGGCTTCCCCCGACCTCAGTGTACGTCCTTCCTTTCTGTTGACTATACTGCTTGTCTTTCCTTTGGACTGGATTCTGGTATAATTGTTAAATTGAAATTGTTAATTAAAAAGTAATTTTATTTCTGCTACTTTAGCAAACCGATCTAATGAAATTTAATTGCTTACTGTTATATCTCTGTGGCTTCAATGTACTCTACACATGCCTTTTATCCCTTCGGAGCTTTACCGCTCTTGGGAGGCCTCGCGGGTTCCAAGTGGCATCGGGTCTACTCGATAGTTCTATCGGGTATATTCGGTATCCGGGATCCGGGTCGTCACAATCTCTCTCAATCTTCTCTTCTTTCTCTTTTTCTTCTCTCTACTTTTCTTCTCTGTTGATCTCGGTGGCACTCTGCTGCTACAGATGTTCAGTTTCTCTATTCGGACTTCACCACTCGATCAGCCTTCTTCTGAGGAAGAAGACTTCCTTTTATACCAGCAGCAGATTGGATAGGGCGTGTGGCTTCCACATTTCCTGCCCAGAGAATTCGCCAGATCCGAGGAGCTTCGATCACCTAGCAGCATCCTGACTGGGCTGCTTCCACATGTCATAATCTAGGCACCTCGTCCTTCCTTGGATCACGAGCCAATCCTTCATCTTTGCACTTTAGTCCCTGTCAGTCATTCGAAAGGAATTATCAGTTTAAGAGTTAACTGATGTACAAACTATACATAGACAGAGCTAAAGCAATGTATAGACTTCATGAAGCAGGACAATTGCGTTGTACAGACTATGTGAAGACAAAGCTGAAGCAATGTATAGACTTCATGAAGCAGAGCCGAAGCAGTATAGACTCAGTGAATGCGAAGCAATGCAATGTTCAGACTCTACGTATGCAGGGCCATGGCGTTGTACAGACTTAGTGAATGCAGTGCTGTGGCATTGTACAGACTTCAGGTATGCAATGCTAAGAACATAGCAGATGGTTGTATAGACATGCCATATGAATATGCAGACTCATCGTGCAATGTTGTCTAGACTTTGTATATGTAGAGCTTAAGCCCTGTACAGACATCAAATATGCAGAAGTAAACATGCATCAATGTGTAGACTTAGCAAGACAAAGTGTGAACAAAGCAACACAATGTGCAGACTTCGTGCAATGCATGCATGCAGTGTATAGAGTTGATTGCAATGAGTGTTCAAGTGATGTACAGACTCAACGTTATGCAAGCAGACAATGTATAGAGTTGATGAAGCGTGTGAACATGGCGCTGTAAAGACTTGAAGAAATGCATGCTACAGTGGCGATGTATAGACTTGGCCAAAGCAGCGATGTATGGACTTGCACAGTTCTAGCTAAAGGATGTACAGACTTTGAGATGAGTGAACAGGCCGATGTGCAGACTTGCCAATGTGTAGACTTTAACCGATGCAGACTTAGTCCAATGTACAGACTTTCCTGGCCGATGCATAGACTTTAAGGTATGCACAAAGATGATGCATGAGATGATGCGATGTACAGACTTGCCTTAAGCAAGGGCTGTACAGACTTTGATTTATGCACATAGACGCTGAATGAGACGCTGAAGTCTGTATAGACTTTAAGTGAAGAATGAAGAATGTACAGACTTCGAACGCGTGCAATGTATAGACTTGATCAAGTGAGACGATGGCCAAGACAATGCATTGTATAGACTTACAGATGCCTTGGCTGTACAATGTACATACTTGCTGATGCATTGTATAGACTTGCATGAGATGCAACATGAGACGCTCAGAATGTACAGACTTAGCCAATGTAAAGTGCACAATGTACAGACTTAGTCTGATGCGTTGTATAGACTTACATGAGACTCTAAAGTGCAACGAATGTACAGACTTGCTGGCGTGGAATGTGCAGACTCCATGCAATGCAAGGCAAACGAATGTATAGACTCTGCATCCATAATGTGTAGACTTTGAAAGCCAACAAGCGAACTCAATGCACAGACTTGCTGGATGTGTGAGGTGTAATGTATAGACTTGACTGCCTGCATGCATGTATAGACATTATCATGCAGATAGGACCTCACATGCATTAGTGTATAGACTGTATGCCTGATGGATGCGCTGATGCAGTATATGCACAGAGAAAGCAATGCACCGATGTAATGCATGCACATAGCATGTATTGAACTGAAGCAATGGATGTGTAGACTTGTGTTGACGCTGCATGACAACTGCCAATGTATAGACTTCACAAGTGCAAGCAATGCAGCAATGTATGGACTTTGAACTTGTGCATGCAATGTATAGACTTGCTACCCTGCGAGTCATGCAATGTATGGACTTGCTGTGCCTGCGACGACTGCGATGTACATACTTGCTAGCCTGCGAGCCATGTAGTGTATGGACTTGCTAGCCTGCGAGTCATGCGATGTATGGACTTTGTCTGCTGCACAAGCAGGTATTGAACTGAAGAATGCATGGATGAATAAACTGAATAGACTTATGACTCATATTGATTACTATCATCAAAACTATAGATCATCAAAACTACAGGGGCACAACAATCTCCCCCTTTTTGATGATGGCAATACTATGAGTTACACTGACTCCTAATGCATGCTATGAGAATGCAAGTTCTAACAATCTCCCCCTTTGCCAAAATAATGTATACACTTCCCTTGGAATTAAACAAACACACAATATTCTCCCTCTTTGCCATCCACAAAGAGGAGGGAAAGATATTACAAGGGAAAGAATCAAGACAGATCATCTAACTGGCATTCTGAACAAGTAGTTCAGGAATAAGCATTCTAAAGCACAGAGTCTTCAGTCATATGAATTGAAAAATAGCTTTCAGATAGAGTTTTGGTTTAAAAGTTATAAATTTTAAGTTCATGCACTACAATCATTTGATAAGTTTTCTGTGCATGATAAAACAATAAACCAAAATCACATTTGCATGGGAGATTCAGTTTCAGAATATCTTACTTTCGTAGACTCATTAACAGTTGTTAAGAGATACCAGGTCATATATTAAAATTAAACAAATTGACATCCTTGAAAATTCTTTTGAAGGAACAGCATTTTTCATTGTATTTCATTAAGGGCATTCAGGTGCCATTTGTCTTTTTGCGTAAGGGTATACGTTTATCAGACGCCAATACCCGTAGATACTCAACATTATGGACCATTCTGCCTATGATCAAACTCAATAGAACTGATTTACACCTTTTTGTGTGAGGGTACACGTTTATCAGACGCCAGTTACCCCTAGGTACTCAGTGAAACCACCCCATTGTGTTGATCATTTATACAGAGATAACTGATACACTTCATGACTTAAGTATAGTCCATTTCTTTGATGGATCACTTAGTTTCTCAGTAATTTACCAGTCATTGCTCTGCCAATTGTGTTTTTCAATTAATTTTCAATGTTTGCCAATATTTTTCTTAGCTGTCCTTTATTTATTTCAGAATGACTTGTTTAAGGACAATACACATACTTAGTTTCTCTAACATGATTTCAAGTGAGTTTTCAGATTTTAGATATAATTGGCTTTGTCTGACATGTAATGAAATAAGGGTTGAGAGCTTTATCAATTTTCAACATTCTTATTTACTGATTGCAATCTTTAAAATATAAGGTTTATAAATTTTAAACCATTAAGTCAGTCTTCAAGCAATTAAAGTTCTTATAAATGAAGAAGTCTATTTTCTATTGCTTAGAAATCAGAACTGACTAACAGATTGCCATATTGTCAGACTCAACTCATTCACGGTCAAAGAATTTAGATTTCAATAAATTTGATGACCATTCTGAATTTCTAACAATACTCCCCCTGTCTATATGCATGTGATTTTAGATGAGAGAGAGACCTTAGACACAGTCATGACTAAATGATATGCAATGATGATCATGAGTGTGATGTCAAAAAAAATATGAATGTCATGCATGATCATGAGTTTGTTGCAACATTCAACATTCACAAGGTTTATTCAAGCCATCAGAGAGTTTATTCATTATGCTGAAATTTACACAAGCCAAGTTCTCTTCTAAGAAATTTAAACCTTTCATTCCCAAGAGGCTTAGTAAAAATATCAGTAATTTATTTTTCAGTTTCAATGAAGTTCATTTCAATTTCCTTTTTATTTACAACATCTCTAAGACAATGGTGTTTTATCTCTATATGCTTAGTCCTAGAATGATGAACAGGATTTTTAGCAAGGCATATAGCACTAGTATTATCACACAAAATTGGAATGCATTCCAGTTTTATCTGATAATCAACCAGTTGGTGCTTGATCCAAAGTACTTGGGCTGCACAATTACCAGCTGCAACATATTCAGCTTCAGCTGTGGACAAAGCAACTGTGTATTGCTTCTTGGATGCCCAAGATACTAGACAGCCACCAAGGAATTGACAGTAGCCACTAGTGCTTTTTCTATGTACTCGACACCCAGCATAGTCTGCATCAGTGTAGGCTAGAAGTTCTAACTCACACCTAGCAGGATACCAAAGACCTAGCTCTTGGGTGCCTAGTAAATACCTAAAAATCCTTTTCACTGATTTAAGATGTGATTCTTTGGGACTAGCCTGAAATCTAGAGCATAAACACACTGAAAATTGAATGTCAGGCCTAGATGCTGTAAGATATATAAGGGATCCGATCATACCTCTATATAGTCTTTGGTCCACTGGTTTACCTTGAGGATCTTCATCCAAACTGGTTGAGGTATCCATTGGAGCAGCTATTTCCTTGAGGTTGTCCATTTTGTACTTCTTCAATAGATCCCTTATGTACTTGGACTGAGAGATGAAGGTACCATCCTTTGATTGTGCAACCTGCAGTCCAAGAAATAATTTGAGCTCACCCATTGAGCTCATTTCAAACTCATTAGTCATTATCTGAGAGAATTCCTCACACAATTTGGGGTTAGTTGACCCAAAGATAATGTCATCCACATAAATTTGAATGGTAAGAATATCTGAATGACTTACCTTAGTAAACAGGGTTTGATCAACTACACCTCTTGTGAAGTTCTTATCAGTGAGGAATTTGCTCAACCTGTCATACCAAGCTCTAGGAGCTTGCTTTAAATCACAGAGAGCTTTTCGAAGTTTAGACACATGATTGGGGAAGTCTAAACATTCAAAGCCAGGAGGCTGCCTCACATAGACATCCTCACTGATTTCCCCATTTAGAAAAGTAGATTTTACATCCATCTGCTGAAGATTTATTCCTAGGGAACATGCATAAGCCAATAAGATTCTGATTACTTCTAACCTGGCTATAGGGGCAAAAGACTCTTCAAAGTCTATTCCAAATTCCTGATTATACCCCTGAGCTACAAGTCTGGCCTTATTTTTAATCACATTCCTTGATTCATCAGTTTTATTTCTGAACACCCATTTAGTCCCTATGACTGTTTCATGATCAGGAGGTGGAACCAAATGCCACACCTTATTCCTGTCAAATTGATTGAGCTCCTCATGCATGGCATTAATCCAATGCACATCTTTGAGAGCACAGTCAATGGACTTGGGTTCTACATTTGAAACAAACGCATATGCATTCAATTCATTTTGAATCCTTAAGTGGCCTCTGGTCCTAGGGGGTTATGCAAATTTCCAATCACATTATCTACAGGATGATCTTTAAGATATCTAATGTTAACAATTGGATTGTCATGATTTTGATTTACCTCCCCCTGAACTGTAGGCTCTTCTTCATTAGGCTCTTCATTTCCTTCCTCGTTTTCGGATTGGTCTGCAGAATTTTCTTCTTTCAGAATATGACCACTGTCTTCATTCCTGCATTGACCAATATTAGTCTTTAATAAGGATTCATCAAAAACTATATGTGGAGATTCTTCAACCGTATTGGAATTCAGATTATACACTCTATATGCTCGGGTGTTTTCAGAATAAACAAGAAAAATTCCTGGTTCACCTTTAGGTTCAAATTTATCAAGGTCTCTTTTATCATTTATATGTATAAAGTATTTACACCCAAAAACCTTGAAATGAGCAATTGAAGGTTTCTTACCCTTTATGATCTCATAGGGTGTTTTCTGGGTAGAAGGTCTTACCATAGCTCTGTTAATTACATAACAGGCTGTATTTACTGCTTCAGCCCAGAACTTCCTTGGTAGACCACCTTCAACCAAGAGTGTACGACCCATCTCCACTAGGGTTCTGTTCCTTCTCTCCATAACTCCATTCTGCTCAGGTGTCCTTGGTGAGGAGAACCTATGATTAATTCCATTTGTCCTGCAGAATTCATCAAACTGTGAGTTTTCAAACTCACCTCCATGATCAGATAGAATATTTTCAATTTTCTAGTTTTTCTTAAGATAGAACTCCTAAAATTCTGTGAATGCATCACTTTTATGTGATAAGAAGTATACCCAAGTGTACCTAGAAAAGTCATCTACCATGACAAATCCATACCTCCTCCCTGATAAGCTGACAGACCTGGTTGGCCCAAAAAGGTCCATGTGTATCAGCTCATAAGGTTTAGAAGATAGATTTTCTGTCCTAGATTTAAATGACTTTCTAGTTAACTTAGACTGAGTGCATGCATCACAGATTTTATTTTCTTTCTTAAAGGAAACTTCAGGAAGTTTTCTAACCATGCTATGCTTATTCAGTTCATGCAAAACAGTGTAACTGGCATGACCTAACCTACGATGCCATAAAAATGCTAAGTCTTCTCTACTAGCAGTAAGGCATAGGTTAGAATGTTGAATATCATCTAAATCTATCATGTAAGTGTTATTTATCCTCTTACTAGAAAATTTAACAGTTTCGGAATAAGGTTCAAAACTTTGCAACATTGAGAGTCAAAAAGCACTTTGCATCCTTTATCACATAGCTGGCTGATGCTAAGTAAGTTATAAGCTAATCCTTCAACCAGCATGACATCCTTAATGTAACAAGTAGTACACTTACCTACCTTACATGTTCCAACAATCTTACCCTTTGTGTTGCTACCAAAGGTGACAAGGCCTCCTTGTTTCTTTGTCAGCATGCAGAACTTGGCCTTATCCCCTGTCATATGCCTGGAGCAGCCACTATCCAAGTACCACAAATTGTTCTTGGCTGCCAGGCATACCTGCACACATAATCAGGTAGAGAAGTTTGGAACCCAAGACTGATTGGGCTCCAGAGAAGATGAAAAGTAATTAAAACAAGAAAGCAGACTTTTAGGAATCCACATTTGTTTGAAACAGTTCTGTTCAGTGGATTTTTCAGATTTCCTTTTGTTTTGCTTTTTCTTGTTGACACTAGCATGATTATTTACAGATTGATTATTTCTGTGCCAGTGCCTTGGCCAGGGTGTATTCACAAAATTTTGGCCATAGTAATCATTGGGCTGGCTGTGGAATTGTTGGTTCCTAGGTGTCTAATTACCATACCCACAAACCCAATTTCTGGTGTAAGGTTTATAGGACTGTGTAGCCTGATGTCCATAACCTGTAAACCTTCCTTGAGTCCTAGTCCATCCTGACCTATTTGGATAGGTTGACTGTGCAGAGAAGTGGGACTGGGCTCTAGGTTGGTAGAAATGTTTGGGTTGAGCTCTAAAAGCATTCTGCCTCCCCTTCACCTTGGACCCCGCTGACCTATTCATAGGTGTGTATTGGGTCTTCTTCAGAGGTGGTGGTGATGGTGGAGACTTGGTGACCTTAACATGGGGTTTATAAGACTGTGTAGGTTGACCCCTAACCTGAGACTGAGCTTTGGGATTTTGTTTGGATGTGCTAGCTCTACTAGTCTCATTCAATTTTTTTTTGCCCTTCTCCTCAGCACTGGGCTTTTTCATATTAGCAGTTTTGTTCATTGAAATGTTTGAATTCATCCTAATTAGAGGTCCTTTCTCTTTTTGTGCAACAAATGAAATAGTTTTCATTCCAAAGGTTTTTGTTGCACTAGAATTAAATCCAAGGCCCTCTTTTCTAAAGTTGACCTTTGACTCTAACAAAGCATTTAGGTTATCTGAACCTTGGGTCATTTTCTCAATAGTCTTAAGCTTGTCCTCATTATCTTTTTGAATATCTTCAATGGATTTCTTAAGTTCTGTATTCACACTTAGGACAGCTTGATATTTTTCATTCACAATTTTTATCTCACTCTCACATTTCTGAATTTTCAATTTCAGTTCATCAGTTTCTTTTTCTAACCTCTCATTTTCTTCTTTAGAGGCTTTTGACTCATTCTTGATTTCTTCTAATTCAGAACATGTGAGTTTCAATTTTTTATTCTCATATTCTAGACATGCAATTTTATCAGTTAGAGTTGTATCATTTTGCATGGAGTTAATCTTTCTTCTTAGATGCATGTTTTCCTTTCTAATATCATCAGCTCTATCAGCTATGTCATGGTAGGCATCTACCCAATCAGCAATAGTGAAAATTTCGAATCTAGTGATTACCTCATCTGAGTCCTCCTCTCTGTCTTCAGAGCTTGTTGCCATAAGGCAAATGGGCTTCTCAGATTCGGCTTCACTGTCTGAGCTGCTACTGAAGGAACCTTCATCTTCATCACTCCAGGTACTCACCATTGCTTTCCCTTTCGTGTTCCTTCTCTTTGACTTGTCCTTGTATTTCTGATTCTCTGGACAGTCAGCTTTCAGATGGCCTGTTTTCCTGCATTGATAACAAGTATTAGTTTCAATTTTCTTAGTAGGGTTATGTTTATACCTTTTATCCCTTCGGCCGCCACTATATTTCTTTTGGCTGAATCGTCCTGCTCCTTTCCTGAGGAACCGCCTGAACTCTCTGGTCATCATTGCCATCTCAGTACGAGTTATATCTTCTTCATTCAGGCTCTCCTCTGATGATGAACTGCTAGAGCTGGATTTGCTAGATTTACTGGCACCAGCTTTCAGAGCGATTGGCTTCTTCTTCCTCTCAGCTTCATCTATCTTTGGCATGTTAATCTCATATGCCATCAGCGAGCCAATTAGCTCATCAGCCCTTGTGGTTCGCAAATCCCTTGACTCCTCCATCACTATAGCCTTAGTATGCCAAGCATGAGTCAGGGAACGCAATATCTTCCTCACTACATCGTATTCTGTCTGAGGTTTCCCAAGACCTCTAAGACCATTTGTGATAATAGTTAATCGAGCGTACATCTCCTTGATGGTCTCATTTGGCTTCATCTTGAATGCCTCATATTCAGACACTAGGAAATTAGCCTTCGTCTCTCTAACTTGAGAGGTCCCTTCATGGATCACTTCAAGTGCATCTCACATCTCCTTAGCTGAACTGCAAGCTGATATGCGGGAGAATTCTGTAGGGTGCAGAGAGCACTGAATGGCATTTATGGCACTCCAATTTAGTGTTGACCTCCTGATCTCCTCCGTGGTCCAGACTTCCTCATTAGGGGATAGCTCATAAGGTCCCTTGCTTACTACCTTCCAGATCTCATAATCCTTCGCCCTCAAAAATACTTGCATACGGTTCTTCCAGAATGCATAGTTAGATTCATCGAAGAATGGGGGCTTTGTGGTTGAGTGTCCTTCAGCTATCATCCCTCGAGCATCCATCTGTACCTTTCTCTTCGGGCGATGAGTCCCTGTAGAAGAGTTAGGCTCTGATACCAACTGTTATGTAAGATGGGCGCAGTCTATTACCACGGAGAGTGGATCTAGAGGGGGGTGAATAGATCTAATGTCTAATTTTAAAACACATATAAGGCTCTAATACGGAATTTAAGCTGATCTACAATATCTCTAACTAGAATGCTGGATCTGAACATAAGCAAATCAAACTGTAAAGATAATCAGGAAATCCAATCACACACCAGTTCATAGACAATAGCACAAACACAAGACACCCAAGATTTTTAGGTGGTTCGGTCAGGAGACCTACGTCCACCCCACACTCAACTGAGTATGGCTTACTGCTGCGCAACACAGCTTGCGTCCGCTGGGCAGTACAGCTTGGCCTACAACCGCTGAGCTTCACAGCTTGCAGTCCGAGACCAAGTCTTGCCTGCTGAAAAGTTATAGCTTAACTTGTCCAGAGGATGCACCTCTGCAAACCCGCTGGGGATTACAACTTACCCATCCAGAGGCAGCACCTCTGCTAACAGCTGGCTCACAGCTTGAAGAAACAATTTCAGAAAGCAAAAATAGAATCAAACGAAAATGGGAAAACCCAAAAGAAATGTAGCTCAGAATGAGCAGTATCAGCTCTGATATCTGAACCAAGAGACTGATTCACAAGCTCTCAAACTCTCTCAACTCATCTCTCTCAATCTTCTCTTCTTTCTCTTTTTCTTCTCTCTGCTTTTCTTCTTTGTGGATCTCGGTGGCACTCTGCTGCTACAGATGTTCGGTTTCTCTGTTCGGACTTCACCACTCGATCAGCCTTCTTCTAAGGAAGAAGACTTCCTTTTATACCAGCAGCAGATTGGATAGGGCGTGTGGCTTCCACATTTCCCACCCAGAGAATTCGCCAGATCCGAGGAGCTTCGACCACCTGGCAGCATCCTGACTGGGCTGCTTCCACGTGTCATAATCTGGGCACCTCATCCTTCCTTGGATCACAAGCCAATCCTTCATCTTTGCACTTTAGTCCCTGTCAGTCATTCGAAAGGAATTATTAGTTTAAGGGTTAACTGATGTACAGAATATACATAGACAGAGCTGAAGCAATGTATAGACTTCATGAAGCAGGACAATTGCGTTGTACAGACTATGTGAAGACAAAGCTGAAGCAATGTATAGACTTCATGAAGCAGAGCTGAAGCAGTATAGACTCAGTGAATGCGAAGCAATGCAATGTTCAGACTCTACGTATGCAGGGCCATGGCGTTGTACAGACTTAGTGAATGCAGTGTTGTGGCATTGTACAGACTTCAGGTATGCAATGCTAAGAACATAGCAGATGGTTGTATAGACATGCCATATGAATATGCAGACTCATCTTGCAATGTTGTCTAGACTTTGTATATGCAGAGCTTAAGCCCTGTACAGACATCAAATATGCAGAAGTAAACATGCATCAATGTGTAGACTTAGCAAGACAAAGTGTGAACAAAGCAACACAATGTGCAGACTTCGTGCAGTGCATGCATGCAGTGTATAGAGTTGATTGCAATGAGTGTTCAAGTGATGTACAGACTCAACGTTATGCAAGCAGATAATGTATAGAGTTGATGAAGCGTGTGAACATGGCGCTGTACAGACTTGAAGAAATGCATGCTACAGTGGCGATGTATAGACTTGGCCAAAGCAGCGATGTATGGACTTGCACAGTTCTAGCTAAAGGATGTACAGACTTTGAGATGAGTGAACAGGCCGATGTGCAGACTTGCCAATGTGTAGACTTTAACCGATGCAGACTTAGTCCAATGTACAGACTTTCCTGGCCGATGCATAGACTTTAAGGTATGCACAAAGACGATACATGAGACGATGCGATGTACAGACTTGCCTTAAGCAAGGGCTGTACAGACTTTGATTTATGCACATAGACGCTGAATGAGACGCTGAAGTCTGTATAGACTTTAAGTGAAGAATGAAGAATGTACAGACTTCGAACGCGTGCAATGTATAGACTTGATCAAGTGAGACGATGGCCAAGACGATGCATTGTATAGACTTACAGATGCCTTGGCTGTACAATGTACATACTTGCTGATGCATTGTATAGACTTGCATGAGATGCAACATGAGACGCTCAGAATGTACAGACTTAGCCAATGTAAAGTGCACAATGTACAGACTTAGTCTGATGCGTTGTATAGACTTACATGAGACACTAAAGTGCAACGAATGTACAGACTTGCTGGCGTGGAATGTGCAGACTCCATGCAATGCAAGGCAAACGAATGTATAGACTCTGCATCCATAATGTGTAGACTTTGAAAGCCAACAAGCAAACTCAATGTACTGACTTGCTGGATGTGTGAGCTGCAATGTATAGACTTGACTGCCTGCATGCATGTATAGACATTATCATGCAGATAGGACCTCACATGCATTAGTGCATAGACTGTATGCCTGATGGATGCGCTGATGCAGTATATGCACAGAGGAAGCAATGCACCGATGCAATGCATGCACATAGCATGTATTGAACTGAAGCAATGGATGTGTAGACTTGTGTTGACGCTGCATGACAACTGCCAATGTATAGACTTCACAAGTGCAAGCAATGCAGTAATGTATGGACTTTGAACTTGTGCATGCAATGTATAGACTTGCTACCCTGCGAGTCATGTAGTGTATGGACTTGATGTGCCTGCGACGACTGCGATGTACATACTTGCTAGCCTGCGAGCCATGTAGTGTATGGACTTGCTAGCCTGCGAGTCATGCGATGTATGGACTTTGTCTGCTGCACAAGCAGGTATTGAACTGAAGAATGCATGGATGAATAAACTGAATAGACTTATGACTCATATTGATTACTATCATCAAAACTATAGATCATCAAAACTACAGGGGCACAACACTCCACAGTTGGATTTGCTACATGGGAACTATCATCTTGATTTTGATATCATTGGGCTCACGTTGGACTGGCTACATTGATTCTCTACCATTGTACTAAACCAAAATCAGTGGTGCAAATTCCATCATCGATGGCAACTTTTTATCATGATGTCCTTCAGACAAACAGCATACTCAAACATTCAATTTTATAAAATGAAGTAACCACATGGCAAAGTATAAAGTCAGAATAATCAAACACAATACAATTTCTATCTTATTATTTTCAAAAACAAGAGAATTATTTTTCAAAGTCTTGAAGCAAGTGCAAGGACGCCAATGTTGAGAGAGGGTTGACCAGCATTAAAATCATGAGGACCAATATTCTTGAAGTTAAAATTGACTAATCTATTTTGAACTTTTTTGTTCTCTTTCAAGGCTATCAAAAGAAGTTCTTCAAGGGAGAACTTTTTTGCTCTCCCACTACTCTGCTCTTCCTCCTCAAACTCTCTTCTCTTATAAAATTGGTAGAAAAATAAATCTTCCACTATGGAAGAAACAACCCAGACAGTAAGCTCCCATTACTCTACTCACACAAACTCTCTTCTCTTATAAAACCGGTAGGAACATAAATCTTCCACAATAGAAGAAACAACCACACACACACACACACACGATTAGCATGCATCCCACCTAACTCTACCTCTCCTCTCTCTCCCTTCTCTCTCAAATAGAGCACCCACACACCTCCCCACCGCCATCAGACCCCCTGCTCCCTCATCAGACCCCCTACCCTTCCCCACCGGACCCCCTCTCACTCCATCCTGGCCATGCAACCCACAAAAAAAAAAAAAACTAGAACCCTTTCCTTCCTCCTCTTCACCCTTTGCTCCCCCACCAGACTCCCTCCCCGGTAAAAGGGGAAAAGGATTTCTTATGCTAACCATCACCCTTGCACAACCCTAACCCTCATTAAATCCCTACAAAAATGACTGAGCAACCAAGGGGGATAGCAAACCCGGTAGAAGGGATAGATTATTGAGACGTCGGTTTTGAAGAAACACCTGGCTGACATTGACGATGATGGCTTTGATGCCCTCACCGACGCACAACCGTGTCTGAAGCAGTGGCCGCGCACCTTGTTTGACGGCCTCCCCCAAGCGTGCTTGTCACGCCCCGAGCGCGGAAGATACCCGGAGATGCGCGACGTGTCTATATCAATCATGTCAATCAGAGTGGTCGTGTATTCGACACAAAGACAGAGATGTGCAAAATAGAAAGATAACCCAATCCTTTATTTCATAATGGATAGACTATTACAAATCCAATACTCTGTTTAATAAAAAGGAAAAGAATACATATTTGACTCAAGAAACTATAGAAAAGACTAGACGACACTTGTAGAAGCTCTATCACTTTCACTCTTGATCATTCCCATCCGATTGACTTCCATCGTCGTCGGACTTACCTGAAAAGTACAAAGGGACAAACGGAATGAGCGAACGCTCAGTAGGAAATTATATCTCAAGTACTAGCGAGGGGTTTAAGTAATTACATTTTTATGAATGCAATAAAGCTATGCATGCTCGCATAACACGACAGGATAGATAGAATGTAGTATCAAGGAAATAAGATGAACTTATCATGAACTTTCAACAAGATACAAGTTTATTCGAGATATTCAAGCAAGTACATTTAACAAATCATGTCAAGAACTTTGGCTATCATGTATCAAGTAAGCAAGTAAATTACCCTTTTTCGGGCCACGCATTTCATTTCATGTCAAGTACGAGTCAAGTACAAGATGTGTGTGGAATGTCCAATCAAGCAAGTCAAGTACTCGGTATAATGCCAGATACCTTATCATTTTAACTCCCATGGGCACAAGTACTTTCGGGTGCTCCTCCCAGGACCAGATCGGGCCCTATATGCGCAGGCATTTATCATGTGTTTTGACATCCACTCTTGTGTATATAGCCAATATAGAATTTCAATAATCAAGCTTGTAGATACGTATGACAACATTGATAGAATAGAGTCCAAAAATATGACAAAGGCCGTAGAGTGGCGATAATAACGCTATAATTACGAGTTCGATAAAACTAGGTAGAATATGGTTCCCTTAACTTAGGTACCATGATAAATCGATATAGACATTCTTTATATAGAACTGAGGTCCACATGAACATAAGATCAAGCAAGATACCCTCATTCTTATCATAGAATTAGGGTTTACAAGAACTACATGATATGGCATGATATCATCATCCCATTAAGAATTTCTTATGATATACTCTTTGTATAATCATAAGGGCCGGTATACCATGTTTCTTTAGATTGACATGGCAAGGATCGTGTAATGGGTTTTTAGGGTACAACCAGCTCAGTCGGCCTTGAGGGAATCCAAGGCTACGAGGAGTCTTACGGAGGTCTCTATGACTAACTCGCTAGTCCAAAGGAACGGAATGTCCAATGGAGAGCTTGTATGTCAATGAGAGTTGAGTGTGATCGATAAATCAACGTAAAAAGTGGGACTATACTCACGGAATGGAGAATAGTGCCGATATATATATATATATATATATATATATATATATATATATATATATAATATGAAACCATCGATAATAGAATCAAGACGAAATCAGGTTACAGTAAAATAACGACTTGAGTAAAGTCGTGTATTGAATAATTAACGCCTAACATGAGGGCGTTTACATATATTGCCAATTTGTAGAATTTTCATTATTTCATTAATTTATCAAAAACACGCCTTGCCTGGGGGCGTTTATTCAAAGTTGAGATCAAAAATGCGCCCGTGGAAGGGGCGTTACTTTCTAATTCCATTTTACAGAATATGTAAATTTCAGGATTTTAACAGATACACGCCCTAGGAAGGGGCGTTACTTTTCAGATTCACGCCTTGTTCTGGGGCGTTAAAATATGGAAAACGACTTTGTCCAAGTCGTGAATTTCAAGAATTTTACAATATTACAGGAAATAAAATTTCAAGGAACATGAGACATGTCGTTGCAGTATAACAGGAATTCACAGGTAGGAGTATGCAAGATATTAGAATCTATATTTCATAATTTATTGAATTTTAAACAGGATCAATTATCAATTTTCAGGTGAATCTTATGAAATTAACGCCTGCGTACATGGCGTCAAATATTAAATTGACGACCACTGCATGGTCGTGTATTTTAAATTAGCGCCCTGATCAAGGGCGTTTCTTTCAAAATATTGCAGAGAACGTAATAAAAACCTTATAAACAGTATGCATGCCATGCTTATGTATAGATATCTTGCATTAATTCTTATTTGGGCTACAATAACTTGAGAAAATCCTACCTTAATAATAGATTTGAAGATGAAAGACACGTGAAGATCTTGATAAGAACACCCTGAAGCTTCTAACAGCAGCAACCAGCAGCAGGCAAAGAACCTTTGTTCTTTGATAGATCACTAGAGTTTTCCTACAGAGGGATATGAAGAGATATTAGTAATTTTTTCATATTGCTTGGCTGAAGATGGAAGATAGAAGAACTTACCCTTGTTCTTCACGAAGTCTAGGCTTCTTCTACCTGTAAGAAGAAAGAGGGTGAAGAATCATTAGTTCTTCACGTAGGCAAAGCAGAGAACAAAAGGAATTAGAAGAACAGTTTGTTCTTCACGTACCTCTGCAGTCGAATGAATCAAATAGGTTTAGGGTTGTTCGATCAAGACTATTTATAGGATTTTTTTTGGGAATCCTATTAGGGCTAGAGTTTGATTAGAAGTAATGTTTCTAAGATAGAGTTATTGCCACGTTATAACTCTTTCTAATACTTATCACTTACTCTGGATGAGCTCTGGGACGAACGGTTCCCGAATGGAATTAACGACTTTGGTCAGGGCGTGTATTCTTTAATTAACGCCAAGGGCGTTTCTTAAAAAGCGCCTTGAAAAAGGGCGTTTCGTGTTTTAAAACACGCCCAAGATAGGGGCGTTTCTTTTACTTACCCATTTGGTCGCGTGAGAACTGACGACCGTAGGTGTGGGCGTCCTTTCTTTATTCACGCCATGGATAGAGGCGTTTCTTTATAAATTAACGCCTTAATAAGAGGCGTTATTTTTAATTTGTTTTATTTCATCCAATTAACCCTATTCCTTTTATATATATTACTTCTGTAATATATATGTTTTAATTCATTTCAATTATTCATTTATTAGGGTTGCTACACCCTCCCCCACTTAAAAAGAATTTGGTCCCCAAATTCAATATATATATAATTATACACGTGGAGAGTGTAGGACATATACCTCTTAGAATAACTCGGGAAATCGTTTCTTCATAGATTCCTCGGTCTCCCATGTCGCTTCGTGTTCAGGATTCTTATTCCATTGCACCTTAAGCATGGGAATAACCTTATTCCTTAGAGCTCGTATTTCTCGATCTAATATCTTTAAAGGCCTCTGTTCATATGTGAGATCTTTCTGGATCACCAGATCTCCATGCTCAATAATATGTGACGGATCGTGCACATACTTCTTCAACATAGATATGTGAAATACATTGTGTACCTCGGACAACTGAGGAGGCAACGCGATGCGATAAGCAACCTCGCCAACTCTTTCGAGTACCTCAAATGGTCCGATGAATCTTGGCGTAAGCTTGCCCTTAACACCAAATCTTCGTATGCCACGTCCAAGGGATATTTTAAGAAATACATGATCTCCAACCTGGAATTCAAGATCTCTTCTCTGGTATCAGCATAAGCCTTTTGCCTTGTCTGAGCAACTTGTAATCTTTCTCTGATTACCTGTATCTTCTCAGTTGTATCCCTTACCATGTCTGGACCTAATAGTTGTTTCTCTCCAACTTCGTTCCAACATATGGGAGATCGGCAACTCCTTCCGTATAAGGCTTCGAAAGGTGCCATTTGGATACTAGCTTGGTAGCTATTATTATATGCAAATTCAACTAAAGGTAAGTGGTCATGCCAGCTTCCTCCAAAGTCAATAATGCATGCTCTCAGCATATCTTCAACAACTTGATTAGTTCGCTCGGTCTGACCATCCGTTTGTGGGTGAAAAGCAGTACTAAAGTTGAGCCTTGTTCCCAACGAATGTTGTAATCCCTTCCAAAAATGAGAAGTAAAACGGGGATCTCTATCAGACACGATTGAGACAGGAATTCCATGTATCCTGACTATTTCTTTGATGTATAGTGCAGCTAGCACATCAATTGACCATCGGCTTTTGATTGGCAAGAAATGTGCCGATTTAGTCAATCGGTCAATGATAACCCAGATTCCATCATGTCCTCCTTTAGATTTAGACAAACCCATGATGAAGTCCATACCAATATCCTCCCATTTCCACTTAGGAATATCTAGAGGATGTAGTTTTCCCGCAGGCTTTTGGTGTTCCGCCTTGACCTGTTGGCATGTGAGACAGCGCGATACATAGTCCGCTATTTCTCTTTTCATATTAGGCCACCAAAAGTTCCTCTTTACATCTTGGTACATTTTGGTTGATCCTGGATGAATAGTGTACCTTGATCGGTGAGCTTCATCTAAGATCTTCTTCTTTAATTCCGGACAATCAGGTATACAAGTTCTATCTTTGAACGATAATCTTCCATCAGAAGTTAGTTGAAAATCAGATTGTCCTTCTAATCTGCCTTGATTTCTACTAACATAGGATCATCATCCTGAAGTGTTTGTATCTCAGATAACAAATCTGACTGTATGCTTACATGAGATAGTGTGACAAATTTGGATTCCGTGTCCAAGCTTATATTGAGCTCGGAGAATTGTTCAAGTAACCTCCATTCTTGCATCATACAATTTGCTATCATTGCTCTCGGCTTTCGACTAAGGGCGTCAGCAACATAATTACCCTTTCCGGGATGGTATTGTATATTGAAGTCGAAGTCCTTGAGATATTCTAGCCAGCGTCTTTGTCTCATGTTTAGCTCCTTTTGTGAAAATAGATATTTGAGACTTTTGTGATCGGAGTATACAGTGAACTGTACTCCATAGAGTAGTGTCTCCATATCTTTAGGGCAAATACTACCGCGGCCAGTTCTAAGTCATGGACGGGGTAATTCTCCTCATGCTTCTTCAGCTGACGTGAAGAGTATGCTATGACCTTTCCTTGTTGCATTAGGACACATCCGAGGCCAATGCCAGAAGCATCAGTGTAGACCTCGAATTTCTCTCCTTCTATCGGTAGAGCTAAGACCGGAGCTGTGGTGAGATGATCCTTGAGAGTTTGAAAACTTCTTTCACATTCCTCACTCCATTCGTATCGGATCTCCTTGCGAGTTAATCTTGTAAGTGGTACGGCGATCTTAGAGAAATCTTTGATGAATCGTCGATAATAGCCTGCAAGACCTAAGAAACTTCTGATCTCGCTTGCATTAGTGGGTCTTTCCCAGTTTCTCACAGCTTCAACTTTTGACGGATCTACAGATAAACCGTCCTTGGAGATGACATGTCCGAGAAAAGCCACTTCTTCAAGCCAGAACTCGCATTTGCTGAGTTTAGCATATAATTGATTTGTCCTCAAGACTTGCAATGCAATCCTCAAATGCTCTTCATGTTCTTCCTTAGTCTTAGAATATATCAATATATCATCAATGAAGACTACTATGAATTGATCCAAGTAAGGCCTGAATATGCTATTCATTAACTGCATAAAGGCAGCAGGGGCATTTGTTAGTCCAAAAGGCATAACAACAAATTCGTAATGGCCATACCTGCTTCTGAATGCGGTCTTGTGAATGTCATCATCCTTGATTCTTAATTGATGATATCCCGACCTGAGATCAATCTTGGAAAAATATTTGGATCCTGAAATCTGATCAAATAATTCATCGATTCTCGGCAGTGGATACTTGTTCTTGATAGTAAGATGATTCAACTGTCGATAGTCGATACACAATCTCATGGATCCATCCTTCTTCTTTACAAATAAGACTGGTGCTCCCCACGGGAAGTACTTGGTCTAATAAACCCTTTTCGGATTAGTTCCATCAACTGCTCCTTCAACTCCTTGAGTTCAGCAGGGGACATTCTATATGGTGCCTTTGAAACGGGACCAGCACCAGGGACTAAGTCAATGGTGAAGGCCACATCTCTTTGAGGGGGTAATCCCGGCAAATCTTCCGAAAATACGTCTGGAATTCTCGCACTACTTGAACGTCTCTATCTTGGTTTCTTAGCTTCTTTAATAGTGACAAAAGCAAGGAAGGATACACATCCTTTCTTGACGAGCTTGCTTGCTCGAAGAGCCGAAATAAGAGGGGATTTGCTTCGACTCTTAGGACTAGTATAAGTCAGTTCCGGAAATTCCTTGAAAACAATCTTGCTATCACGGCAATCAACCGTTGCCTGGTATTTGGATAACCAATCTGCTCCTAGTATAACATCATACTCTTTTAGATCTAAGCAGATAAGATCAATAGGAAAATTCTTTCCTCGAACCAATACCTCACAGTTTTGGTAATGATGTGTGATATCCGTCTCGTTTCCGAGAGGAGTAGACAATATTAACTTCATCCATTCTGGTTCTAGAGGTAATGGGTCAGCAAACTTCTTGGAAATAATGGAATGCGATGCACCCGTATCAAATAAGACATGTGCATATTTGGAACAAATTTTTAATGTACCTTCCACCAATCCGCCTTCTTCTTCTGGTTCGGTCTCTTGGATTGCATGAAGACGCGCGTTCCTTGTCACTGGGCGTTTACCCTCACCGTCTTGGTCATTCATTAATGGACAATCGGGAATCCGATGTTCACGACTCCCACAACGGAGACATGCTCCTAATTTCCTCCAGCATTCTTCTGTTTTGTGACCAGCCTTGTCACAATGCTTGCATACTACGTTTGAAGGTGTAGTGGTGATAGAGAAAGGCTTGGATTTCTTGAACTTCTGATCTTGAGAGGAAGAACCTCCATTATTGGGCCTCTTCTTAAAGTTGGGTTTAAAAGAACCCGAACTTGTGACTTGCTCCTTTTTGTCTTTCCCACGGATCCTATCAGATAGTTCCGTGGCATCTTCAAGCAACTGAGCTCGGCGCACTATTTCAGTATAAACTTGAATATCCATAGGCGCCAGTTGAGTAATGTAGTGGGGCCTAAGCCCATTAAGAAATCTACGGGCTTTCATCTTTTCCGTGCTAATTAAATGCTTAGCATATCTAGACAGTCTAGAAAACTGTGCTTCATAATCAGCCACCGATAAAGATCTTTGCTTTAATGCGGCAAATTCGGCGGCCTTCTTTTCCTGGACCCTATCAGAGAAATATTTGGCGTTGAAATATTCAACGAATTCACCCCATGTAACTTGAGTTGGGTCAATAGTAGCTTCAATCGACTCCCACCAGCATCTAGCATCCTTTTCTAACTGGAAAGTAGCTAATAAGACTTTGTCCTGATCCGTGCATTGCATAACACGGAATATACGTTCAATCTCCCGAACCCAATGCTCGGCATCGTCTGGATCGGTCGATCCCATGAACTTCGGGGGATTCATATTCTTGAATGCTTGGTGTAAGCTTCCAGCTCGTGGAGCACCACCTTGTGCTACCTGTTGTAGCACTTGGGTCATCCCTTGAAGGGTACGCTGCATGTTGCGCCATTGAGCACGTTCGGCAGCCATTATCCTACAATTACAATAGCTATGTTAGTATTATATCACTATGATCTTATAAAGGACTCATTGATCATTTAACCCTTGGTTCTACCCACTCTCACTTGGTTAAAGGTTTTGAAACCTATCCTTGGACTTGGGTTTCCTAGGAATTGAATACCTTAGGCTCTGATACCACAAAGACTGTCACGCCCCGAGCGCGGAAGATACCCGGAGATGCGCGACGTGTCTATATCAATCATGTCAATCAGAGTGGTCGTGTATTCGACACAAAGACAGAGATGCGCAAAATAGCAAGATAACCCAATCCTTTATTTCATAATGGATAGACTATTACAAATCCAATACTCTGTTTAATAAAAAGGAAAAGAATACATATTTGACTCAAGAAACTATAGAAAAGACTAGACGACACTTGTAGAAGCTCTATCACTTTCACTCTTGATCATTCCCATCCGATTGACTTCCATCGTCGTCGGACTTACCTGAAAAGTACAAAGGGACAAACGGAATGAGCGAACGCTCAGTAGGAAATTATATCTCAAGTACTAGCGAGGGGTTTAAGTAATTACATTTTTATGAATGCAATAAAGCTATGCATGCTCGCATAACACGACAGGATAGATAGAATGTAGTATCAAGGAAATAAGATGAACTTATCATGAACTTTCAACAAGATAACAAGTTTATTCGAGATATTCAAGCAAGTACATTTAACAAATCATGTCAAGAACTTTGGCTATCATGTATCAAGCAAGCAAGTAAATTACCCTTTTTCGGGCCACGCATTTCATTTCATGTCAAGTACGAGTCAAGTACAAGATGTGTGTGGAATGTCCAATCAAGCAAGTCAAGTACTCGGTATAATGCCAGATACCTTATCATTTTAACTCCCATGGGCACAAGTACTTTCGGGTGCTCCTCCCAGGACCAGATCGGGCCCTATATGCGCAGGCATTTATCATGTGTTTTGACATCCACTCTTGTTTATATAGCCAATATAGAATTTCAATAATCAAGCTTGTAGATACGTATGACAACATTGATAGAATAGAGTCCAAAAATATGACAAAGGCCGTAGAATGGCGATAATAACGGTATAATCACGAGTTCGATAAAACTAGGTAGAATATGGTTCCCTTAACTTAGGTACCATGATAAATCGATATGGACATTCTTTATATAGAACTGAGGTCCACATGAACATAAGATCAAGCAAGATACCCTCATTCTTATCATAGAATTGGGGTTTACAAGAACTACATGATATGGCATGATATCATCATCCCATTAAGAATTTCTTATGATATACTCTTTGTATAATCATAAGGGCCGGTATACCATGTTTCTTTAGATTGACATGGCAAGGATCGTGTAATGGGTTTTTAGGGTACAACCAGCTCAGTCGGCCTTGAGGGAATCCAAGGCTACGAGGAGTCTTACGGAGGTCTCTATGACTAACTCGCTAGTCCAAAGGAACGGAATGTCCAATGGAGAGCTTGTATGTCAATGAGAGTTGAGTGTGATCGATAAATCAACGTAAAAAGTGGGACTATACTCACGGAATGGAGAATAGTGCCGATATATATATATATATATATATATATATATATAATATGAAACCATCGGTAATAGAATCAAGACGAAATCAGGTTACAGTAAAATAACGACTTGAGTAAAGTCGTGTATTGAATAATTAACGCCTAACATGAGGGCGTTTACATATATTGCCAATTTGCAGAATTTTCATTATTTCATTAATTTATCAAAAACACGCCTTGCCTGGGGGCGTTTATTCAAAGTTGAGATCAAAAACGCGCCCTTGGAAGGGGCGTTACTTTCTAATTCCATTTTACAGAATATGTAAATTTCAGGATTTTAACAGATACACGCCCTAGGAAGGGGCGTTACTTTTCAGATTCACGCCTTGTTCTGGGGCGTTAAAATATGGAAAACGACTTTGTCCAAGTCGTGAATTTCAAGAATTTTACAATATTACAGGAAATAAAATTTCAAGGGACATGAGACATGTCGTTGCAGTATAACAGGAATTCACAGGTAGGGGTATGCAAGATATTAGAATCTATATTTCATAATTTATTGAATTTTAAACAGGATCAATTATCAATTTTCAGGTGAGTCTTATGAAATTAACGCCTGCGTACATGGCGTCAAATATTAAATTGACGACCACTGCATGGTCGTGTATTTTAAATTAGCGCCCTGATCAAGGGCGTTTCTTTCAAAATATTGCAGAGAACGTAATAAAAACCTTATAAACAGTATGCATGCCATGCTTATGTATAGATATCTTGCATTAATTCTTATTTGGGCTACAATAACTTGAGAAAATCCTACCTTAATAATGGATTTGAAGATGAAAGACACGTGAAGATCTTGATAAGAACACCCTGAAGCTTCTAACAGCAGCAACCAGCAGCAGGCAAAGAACCTTTGTTCTTTGATAGATCACTAGAGTTTTCCTACAGAGGGATATGAAGAGATATTAGTAATTTCTTCATAATGCTTGGCTGAAGATGGAAGATAGAAGAACTTACCCTTGTTCTTCACGAAGTCTAGGCTTCTTCAACCTGTAAGAAGAAAGAGGGTGAAGAATCATTAGTTCTTCACGTAGGCAAAGCAGAGAACAAAAGGAATTAGAAGAACAGTTTGTTCTTCACGTACCTCTGCAGTCGAATGAATCAAATAGGTTTAGGGTTGTTCGATCAAGACTATTTATAGGATTTTTTTGGGAATCCTATTAGGGCTAGAGTTTGATTAGAAGTAATGTTTCTAAGATAGAGTTATTGCCACGTTATAACTCTTTCTAATACTTATCACTTACTCTGGATGAGCTCTGGGACGAACGGTTCCCGAATGGAATTAACGACTTTGGTCAGGGCGTGTATTCTTTAATTAACGCCTTGCATAAGGGCGTTTCTTAAAAAGCGCCTTGAAAAAGGGCGTTTCGTGTTTTAAAACACGCCCAAGATAGGGGCGTTTCTTTTACTTACCCATTTGGTCGCGTGAGAACTGACGACCGTAGGTGTGGGCGTCCTTTCTTTATTCACGCCATGGATAGAGGCGTTTCTTTATAAATTAACGCCTTAATAAGAGGCGTTATTTTTAATTTGTTTTATTTCGTCCAATTAACCCTATTCCTTTTATATATATTACTTCTGTAATATATATGTTTTAATTCATTTCAATTATTCATTTATTAGGGTTGCTACACCCTCCCCCACTTAAAAAGAATTTGGTCCCCAAATTCAATATATATATAATTATACACGTGGAGAGTGTAGGACATATACCTCTTAGAATAACTCGGGAAATCGTTTCTTCATAGATTCCTCGGTCTCCCATGTCGCTTCGTGTTCAGGATTCTTATTCCATTGCACCTTAAGCATGGGAATAACCTTATTCCTTAGAGCTCGTATTTCTCGATCTAATATCTTTAAAGGCCTCTGTTCATATGTGAGATCTTTCTGGATCACCAGATCTCCATGCTCAATAATATGTGACGGATCGTGCACATACTTCTTCAACATAGATATGTGAAATACATTGTATACCTCGGACAACTGAGGAGGCAACGCGATGCGATAAGCAACCTCGCCAACTCTTTCGAGTACCTCAAATGGTCCGATGAATCTTGGCGTAAGCTTGCCCTTAACACCAAATCTTCGTATGCCACGTCCAGGGGATATTTTAAGAAATACATGATCTCCAACCTGGAATTCAAGATCTCTTCTCCTGGTATCAGCATAAGCCTTTTGCCTTGTCTGAGCAACTTGTAATCTTTCTCTGATTACCTGTATCTTCTCAGTTGTATCCCTTACCATGTCTGGACCTAATAGTTGTTTCTCTCCAACTTCGTTCCAACATATGGGAGATCGGCAACTCCTTCCGTATAAGGCTTCGAAAGGTGCCATTTGGATACTAGCTTGGTAGCTATTATTATATGCAAATTCAACTAAAGGTAAGTGGTCATGCCAGCTTCCTCCAAAGTCAATAATGCATGCTCTCAGCATATCTTCAACAACTTGATTAGTTCGCTCGGTCTGACCATCCGTTTGTGGGTGAAAAGCAGTACTAAAGTTGAGCCTTGTTCCCAACGAATGTTGTAATCCCTTCCAAAAATGAGTAGTAAAACGGGGATCTCTATCAGACACGATTGAGACAGGAATTTCATGTATCTTGACTATTTCTTTGATGTATAGTGCAGCTAGCACATCAATTGACCATCGGCTTTTGATTGGCAAGAAATGTGCCGATTTAGTCAATCGGTCAATGATAACCCAGATTCCATCATGTCCTCCTTTAGATTTAGACAAACCCATGATGAAGTCCATACCAATATCCTCCCATTTCCACTTAGGAATATCTAGAGGATGTAGTTTTCCCGCAGGCTTTTGGTGTTCCGCCTTGACCTGTTGGCATGTGAGACAGCGCGATACATAGTCCGCTATTTCTCTTTTCATATTAGGCCACCAAAAGTTCCTCTTTACATCTTGGTACATTTTGGTTGATCCTGGATGAATAGTGTACCTTGATCGGTGAGCTTCATCTAAGATCTTCTTCTTTAATTCCGGACAATCAGGTATACAAGTTCTATCTTTGAACGATAATCTTCCATCAGAAGTTAGTTGAAAATCAGATTGTCCTTCTAATCTGCCCTTGATTTCTACTAACATAGGATCATCATCCTGAAGTGTTTGTATCTCAGATAACAAATCTGACTGTATGCTTACATGAGATAGTGTGACAAATTTGGATTCCATGTCCAAGCTTATATTGAGTTCGGAGAATTGTTCAAGTAACCTCCATTCTTGCATCATACAATTTGCTATCATTGCTCTCGGCTTTCGACTAAGGGCGTCAGCAACATAATTATCCTTTCCGGGATGGTATTGTATATTGAAGTCGAAGTCACCAATCCGCCTTCTTCTTCTGGTTCGGTCTCTTGGATCGCATGAAGACGCGCGTTCCTTGTCACTGGGCGTTTACCCTCACCGTCTTGGTCATTCATTAATGGACAATCGGGAATCCGATGTTCACGACTCCCACAACGGAGACATGCTCCTAATTTTCTCTAGCATTCTTCTGTTTTGTGACCAGCCTTGTCACAATGCTTGCATACTACGTTTGAAGGTGTAGTGGTGATAGAGAAAGACTTGGATTTCTTGAACTTCTGATCTTGAGAGGAAGAACCTCCATTATTGGGCCTCTTCTTAAAGTTGGGTTTAAAAGAACCCGAACTTGTGACTTGCTCCTTTTTGTCTTTCCTACGGATCCTATCAGATAGTTCCGTGGCATCTTCAAGCAACTGAGCTCGGCGCACTATTTCAGTATAAACTTGAATATCCATAGGCGCCAGTTGAGTAATGTAGTGGGGCCTAAGCCCATTAAGAAATCTACGGGCTTTCATCTTTTCCGTGCTAATTAAATGCTTAGCATATGTAGACAGTCGAGAGAACTGTGCTTCATAATCAGCCACCGATAAAGATCTTTGCTTTAATGCGGCAAATTCGGCGGCCTTCTTTTCCTGGACCCTATCAGAGAAATATTTGGCATTGAAATATTCAACGAATTCTCCCCATGTAACTTGAGTTGGGTCAATTGTAGCTTCAATCGACTCCCACCAGCATCTAGCATCCTTTTCTAACTGGAAAGTAGCTAATAAGACTTTGTCCTGATCCGTGCATTGCATGACACGGAATATACGTTCAATCTCCCGAACCCAATGCTCGGCATCGTCTGGATCGGTCGATCCCATGAACTTCGGGGGATTCATATTCTTGAATGCTTGGTGTAAGCTTCCAGCTCGTGGAGCACCACCCTGTGCTACCTGTTGTAGCACTTGGGTCATCCCTTGAAGGGTACGCTGCATGTTGCGCCATTGAGCACGTTCGGCAGCCATTATCCTACAATTACAATAGCTATGTTAGTATTATATCACTATGATCTTATAAAGGACTCATTGATCATTTAACCCTTGGTTCTACCCACTCTCACTTGGTTAAAGGTTTTGAAACCTATCCTTGGACTTGGGTTTCCTAGGAATTGAATAACTTGGCTCTGATACCACAAAGACTGTCACGCCCCGAGCGCGGAAGATACCCGGAGATGCGCGACGTGTCTATATCAATCATGTCAATCAGAGTGGTCGTGTATTCGACACAAAGACAGAGATGCGCAAAATAGCAAGATAACCCAATCCTTTATTTCATAATGGAAAGACTATTACAAATCCAATACTTTGTTTAATAAAAAGGAAAAGAATACATAGTTGACTCAAGAAACTATAGAAAAGACTAGATGACACTTGGAGAATCTCTATCTCTTTCACTCTGGATCATTCCCATCCGATTGACTTCCATCGTCGTCGGACTTACCTGAAACGTAAAAGGGGATAAACGGAATGAGCGAACGCTCAGTAGGAAATTATATCTCAAGTACTAGCAAGGGGTTTAAGTAATTACATTTTCATGGATGCAATAAGGCTATGCATGCTCGCATGAAACGACAAGATAGAGAGAATGTAATATCAAGGAAATAAGATGAACTTACCATGAACTTTCAACAAGATAACAAGTTTATTCAAGATATTCAAGCAAATACAATTATCGAGTCATGTCAAGAACTTTGGCTATCATGTATCAAGTAAGTAAATTACCCTCTTTCGGGCCACGCATTTCATGTAAAGTCAAGTATGATTCAAGTACAAGATGTGTGTGGAATGTCCAATCAAGCAAGTCAAGTACTCGGTATAATGCCAGATACCTTATCATTTTAACTCCCATGGGCACAAGTACTTTCGGGTGCTCCTCCCAGGACCAGATCGGGCCCTATATGCGCAGGCATTTATCATGTTTTTTTTTGACATCCACTCTTGTTTATAGCCAACAGAGAATTTCAATAATTAAGCTTGTAGACACGTATGACAACTTTGATAGAATAGAGTCCAAAATATGACAAAGGACATAGAATGGCGATAATAACGGTATAATCATGATATCGATAAAACTAGGTAGAATATGATTCCCTTAACTTGGGTACCATGACAAATCAGTATGGATATTCTTTATATAGAATTGAGGTCCACATGAACAGTATATCAAAGGTAAGATACCCTCATTCTTATCATAGAATTGAGGTTTACAAGAACGACGTGATATGGCATGATATCATCATCCCATTAAGAATTTCTTATGATATACTCTTTGTATAATCATAAGGGCCGGTATACCATGTTTCTTTAGAGTGACATGGCATCAATGGTGTAATGGGTTTTTAGGGTACAACCAGCTCAGTCGGCCTTGAGGGAATCCAAGGCTACGAGGAGTCTTACGGAGGTCTCTATGACTAACTCGCTAGTCCAAAGGAACGGAATGTCCAATGGAGAGCTTGTATGTCAATGAGAGTTGAGTGTGATCGATAAAACACCGTGCAAAGTGGGACTATACTCACGGAGTGGAGAATAGTGCCGATATATATATATATGTATAATATATAAACCATCGGTTAGCAAATCAGAGGAAAAATCAATTTACAGTAAAATAACGACTTAGGTCAAGTCGTTTCTCAAGTAATTAACGCCTAACAGAAGGGCGTTTACATATGGTCCGTTTTGCAGAATTTTCAATAATTCAATAATTTATCTAAGACGCGCCTTCGGCAGGGGCGTTTCTTCAAGAGTTGACGACTACAGTAGCAGGCGTCTTTTTATTTACAATAATTTCAGAACATATTTATTTTCAGAAATTATCAAAAACGTGCCCTTGGCAGGGGCGTTAATCATTAAATTCTTATTTTCACAGAATATATATATTTCAGGATTTTAACAGATACGCGCCCTAGTAAGGGGCGTTTCTTTTAATTCACGCCCTGTGATGGGGCGTTACCACATGGAAAACGACCTAGTCTAGGTCGTGAATTCAAGAAATATCAGGAATTTACATGATTAGCAAGATTTGCACGATAATCAAGGATAACAATCATATAGTCATGACAGGAAAATTGACAGGAACTCAGATGCAGTATATCAGATTTGATGTTTCATGTTTATTGACTTTTAACCGTTAACAATTATTGATTTGATTTCATGTAATTGCATGGATAATCAGTTCTAGGATATTAACCGTTAACAATTAAGGTTTACATGAAATTAACGCCTGTGTATAGGGCGTCAAATATGAAATTGACGACCTTGGTAGGGTCGTGACTTGTAAAGTAGCGCCCTAGTCTGGGGCGTGTATTTCATAGTCACGCCCTTGCTAAGGACGTTTCTTTCAAGAAATTAACAGAAAGTTGTTCAGAAACTATAGTAAACCAAACCATGTATATGCATGATAATTATTGTACTGTATCAATTTAGTTTGGGCTACAGTGACTTGAGAAAATCCTACCTTAAGAGTTGATTTGGAGATGACCGTGAGGGATTTGTAAGAATCAATGATGCTGCAGACGTTGGATGAATCCTACAGAGGATAGATTGAAGATATTAGTTTCCTTGAAATCCATGGACTGTAGGTAGAGGAAGGGGTACTTACACACGGATGAAGAACTCTTGTTCCTCAAACGCCCGAGCCTCTTAACCTGTTAATAAGAGAAGAAGAATAATCAATATTCTTCATGCGACTGTAAACAGAAGAAGAAAAAAAAAATAGAAGAACATATATTCTTCACGTACCTGCAGCAGTAGTTCGTCCAAATAGTTTTAGGGTTGGCCGAACGAGAGTTTTTATAGGATTTTGGGTGTCCTATTAGGGTTAGTGATTGTGTGGAAGCAATACTTCTATGATAGAGTCATTACCACGTTTGAACTCTTTCTAATGCTTATCACTTACCCTGGATAAGTTCTGGGTTCGAACGGTTCACGAACTGAATTAACGCCTTAGGTAAGGGCGTCGATTCTTTAATTAACGACTTAGTTCAGGTCGTTTCTAAAAAAACGTCTTGGATAAGGGCGTTCCTTGTTTTTGAAACACGCCCCATATATGGGCGTTTCTCTTGCTTGCCTATTTGGTCGTGAGAGTTGACGACCGCACATGTGGGCGTCCTTTCTTTAGTCACGCCTTTGATAGAGGCGTTTCTTTTTGAATTAACGCCCTAATAAGAGGCGTTATTTTAATTTTGTTTTACTTCATCTAATTAACCCTATTCTCATTATCTGTATTACTACTGTAATATATATATGTTTTAATTTATTTCAAATATTCATTTATCAGGATTGCTACACTGTGTCTGTCTAGGTCTTTTCTAGGCTTTTTGCTTGTCTTTGTAGGCCCGACAGATCGGCAACTCCTGACTTTGTCAGATCAGGGTTCACCTTCCTGCTGTTGCCAGGAGTAGTTCAGGGAGCCGAGGCTAGTTCGGCGGCCGCGCTTGTTCGGTACGGCTTTTCCCTTTTCTTTTAGCTATTCCTACTCCTTCTGTTCTCGATTTTTCTTTTACAGCTTTCTAGTAGTAGTTTTCCCTGCTTCTCCTGCTTTACTACTGCTGTTGTTTTAGCTGTTGTTCCATGTTACTGTGTATTTTTCAGTGGGGATCCGCGTGACCCCTACTGGGCCAGTGACACGAGGCTCACCCCTACCTTTCAGGTGGTCGTCTCTTCCTCCTTGCGGTTCCTGGTGTGGCGTGTTCGTAGTTGCCAGCGGTACCTGCGTCGGGCTTCCCCCGACCTTAGTGTACATTTTTCTTTCTGTCGACTGTACTTATCTTTTCTTTAGACTAGACTCTGGTATAATTGTTAAATTGAATTGTTAATTGAAAAGTAATTTTATTTCTGCTACTTTAGCAAACTCGATTAATGAAATTTAATTGCTTACTGTTATATCTGCGACTTCAATGTACCAAGTGGTATCGGGTCTACTCGGTAGTCCTATCGGGTATATCCGATATCCAGAGTCCGGGTCATCACAGGGAGGGTTTCGGGCTGGCGGTTCCAAAGGCGGGCTAGGGGTTCCGAAGGTGCAGCTAGGGAGTGAGGAAGAGAGGGTGGCATGCTGAGGGTTATGAAGGCGGGCTGGGGAGTGAGTGAGAAAAGAGGGAGGGTGGCGGGCTCTGAAGGCGGGCTGGGGAGTGAGGAAGAGAGGGACTGGGGAGTGAGGAAAGAGGGAGGATGGCGGGTTGGGGGCGGGCTGGGGGTTCCGAAGGTGGGCTGGGGAGTGAGGAAGAGAGGGAGGGTGGCTGGCAGGCTAGGTTTATTTCCAAAGGCGCGGGAGTTCTTAGCGCCAAAATATGTATAAAGATAATAATTATAGTATCTTAAATCAAAGGGATGTATATTCCTCCTATAATAAAAATAAATAGGAATTTACCAATGATAATATTCATGGGTAATATAAAAAAATAAAAAAGATGTATACCTACACGAACAATCGGTAGGTAATGAATAACAAATAAAAGATATGAGAATACATGGGTAACCTATTCCTACGACTTCCAAAGAGTAGGTAAATACCTACGATATGGTACGTAGGCAATATATAACAAATAAATAATTTGTACCCCGATCACTCTACGCATGACCTATTCTTACGACAAATAATGAGTAGGTAACTACCTACGACATTTATCGTAGGTAATATATAACAAATAAAAGCTAATGTCATCAATCACTCTGTAGATGACCTACTCCTACGACGGTAACGAAGCGTAGGTACATTCTGAGGACCATGTCCGTAAGTATTTTATTGCAATTATCTATTCCTACGACTCAACTAGAACTATAGGTATAACATACCACTTACATACGGCATTGTCAGTAGGTAGTTCAATATGTCTATCTATTCTTACAGCTCAACTGAAACCGTAGGTATGACATACCACTTACCTACGTCATTGTCGATAGGTAGTTCAATGTGCGTATCTATTCCTACGGTGCTACCGAACCATAGGTATGACATACCAATTACCTATGACATTATCAGTAGGTAGTTCAATATGGCTATCTATTCCTACGGTGCTACCAAACCATAAATATTACATACCAATTACCTACGACATTATCAGTATGTAGTTTTATATTGCTATCTATTCCTACGGTGCTACCGAACCATAGGTATGACACACCAATTACCTACGACATTATCTGTAGGTAGTGTATGACATATACCTACGACAGTGACAGTAGGTAATAGAATATCCTAAAAAATCGTAGGTATAGGCCCATAAATACTAGCGACTTACAAAAGTGTACGAAACGGTCATAGGTAAAAATCAATTTTCCCGTAGTGTCCCATTGTCAGTCAACAAATTTCTAGTTCAGTCGACTGAGTTTTCCTTGGTCGACATACTTCTGATCGCGGACTTCTTCCGACCGTGACCTCAAGATTGCGGTCTCCTTGCAACTGCGTTTTATCAAAATTGTTCATCTCAAAGGTCTGACCAAAAAGTGTTGATTGTGCATGCTCTGTCTCAGGTGATCTTCTGATGGTCTGGAACCTGAAACATCGCTTATCAAGTAATTAATAAACTATGTAACTTATGAAATATTCCGTTATGCTGCCAAATTTCTTCCGTAGCACAACGTCCTTTTAATTCATTCTTGACCTCTTTTTCCAGGAATTGGTATGTTCATGCCTTGCTTACTATCATCTCAATTGAATTATTGACTTTGACATTTTCGGCCGAACTTATTGATATTTCTCGTGGAAGAACTAGATTTATAACTTGAAGATGCAAGGGCGGGCATGGACAGTGTCCAAGGGCTCTAGTCTAGCCCCCTCGGAAGATGGTCGGAAATATACTATTAACCATTGGGTATAATGATTATTGGCGTCGCATTGCGTGAGGAGTACTTTTTTCATAAACTGGTGAAATCCACGAGGGCAATTCATGAAATTATACATGCTTGAAACATACATTCTCATTACATGCTTGTTATATGACTTTCTTGTGCATAGTCTTCTTAAGGTTATAAAAGTACATTCTTGTGATGGACTGAAAGGCCAACTTATATTCTTGCCAGATCATGATCATATATTCTTGCAATATCATGTCCTTACTTTCATATCTTGCTACTTGTTGTTACTATGGTTTTTATCGCATGTTTTATCGCACTCTCGTTCTCTTACCTGCTAGAGCTAAAACATTAACATGTAAACAATGCCGTCATGTTGAAACGAAGATACCTACTGGGCGAGTACGTTCGGTCCCTATTTTTCCAACTCTTTTTCAAGAAGTGCTAGTGGATCGGAGTCGGATTATTCAAGTGGCGATTCCGAGAGTGATTGAAGATCGAGAGAAACCCTAGAGTGTCTTGAGTCCATTATGATAATTCGAGGACATGTCGATGTATTTTATATTTTCTTGAGTCTAGTGAGTCATATTGTCAAAAGAGTCCTTGTCAATTGTAAACTTTGATTATTTGATCAATAAAGTTGAACGTTTTTTTCATATGATATTGCGTAGAATACTTATGATGTTGTAAGAATATGGCGCTCTGATTGTCTTGTTAGCTAGAGGTTTACTTTGCCGGCTATTCATGTTCACGACTTGTTTCCACTGTATATATCTCGTGGCGTGACACCAATTATCACAAGCAGATTTTACATGCCATAGAATACACTATTTGATAATGCCAGAAGCCAAACAATTCAAGATCATCCTGCAAAGGATGAGTTTTTCTGAAAGAACCATATATCGTTAAATATTTAAATGCCCGGCTCTACAGTGCTGATGTTTTTCTAACTTCCTGCCAGGACAAACTTCCTGTAGATTGTTTTACATCTCCTATTAGCTTGCCTTCTTAGGGAAGAAACTGCCATGGAATCCATAGGGCACTCTTCTTGGCAGTGTTATTTTGGCAACTGGTTCCTTCCCAAATCTTCTGGAGTCAATAATGTATACCTGCAAGCGAATTAGGCCATAAACAATTATTTCAATGGCTTTAAAACCACCAAAGTGTTCGAGAAATTCCATTGATGCTGAGAATTATTTAACATGTCAACGTCTAATGGTGAGAATTACCAGACACGTCATAAAAGTGTAGTCTGTGGAACCTAATGCTACAAGTCTTCTATAGCTCAATGCTCAAAACATGAGGCACTATGTTCACAAAAGATTTACTGGTGAAATATAAGCAGATCCAAGAACATGCAATGTAAGTGACGGCATATTATGTCTATGGCTTGAGCGAACAACATTTGATACAAAACTTTCTCATTACTTTGTGGAAATATATGCTTAATTAATACTATTTGAGATATTAAATGAAATGCATGACATATATACAACATGGATTTCAAAACAATGCAACCCGTGCAGCACAAACATGAGAACTTACATAAGAAATGTTTGAGCCTTCGTTGTGGACAAAAGAGACGACCCAACCATCATCTTCCGCATGATTACCTTGGTTCCGAGCAAATGCTGCTCCGGAGCAGAAGTGGTTTTCTCCCAGTCTGTGGTACTCCACTTTAATTGGATCTTCGGAGTCTCTCTCTCTCTGTTTCTCAAACTATCAGAATTGAATTTAATAACAAAACAATTAATGTACACCAAGCTATTATCTATGAATCAACCACAATGAAGGTGAGCATAGATAACTGGAGAAGTGCTGCATACCTTGGAGGCCTTATGTTGCTTCTCTTCAAAGTATAATTTAGCCAAACTCCCATACTTAGGCAAAGCTGCAGTCAAGAATGAGAAAAATGTATCGCAATTTCAACCAGCATTAATTAGAGTTTTTGATAAGTGATCAAGGAACTGATCAATAGAAAATGCCCTAATACCGCATATCGAGCTTGCCACCGAGTCGACAACTTGTGTATATCCATATTTATTATATAGACCTGTGAAGCATTCATTGATCATAGGGAAGTCCATGGAGGAGTCTCTCCCTGTTAGATATCTCTCCTTCACCTCACCCGTCTCCAAGTTCAATCTCCACTCGTATGAACGAGAAAAGAACAAGCCATCTTCCGTGGAGTAATTATGTGGATTTTGTGTGTCTGATGCGATTGGCTTGAACCCTTTGGAGAACCACTCCAACTTGTTAACTCCTAGATCTGGGCCTGGGATGATTGAACCAATAGCTCTGCATCCCCTGACCACCACCTGCAAACCAACGGCGTAATGCCTGACTCAAATGATGGGATCCATGGATTATTGTGAAAAACACCTGAGTCAACCAACTAAACACGGACATAAAGCTCTTTTATTCATTCTTATCTCAAATATTCTTGACATATTCTACTTGATCCGCAAGTAAGTGGGTCGGAGTTGGGAGTTGAACTCGTACTTTAGTCGACTCTGGATAGACATTAGGAGATAGTGCTAATGAAATTAGAAGACTATGAGAGTCTTCTATATATAAATACTATTATAATCCTACAGGTGGTACAGATAAAGACCGAAGACATTAGCTATTCGGTATAAACCAAGAAGGAAGGTGTAGTTCTTTTCATAGTGGAAAAGTGTGATTCCTGCTAATCTCTCTCTAGTTCTCTCTCATGGTGTGTGTATGTGTGTGTGATAATGTCTTGCCAGTGTCCCGATCCTAACACTACTGAACAAGCAACTGAAAGATTACATCTTTTTGCTCATGGCAATGAGTAACTTCACATAATTAGACTGTCTAAGAACACGGACAAAAAGAATGCAAAAAAAAATAACTTTGCACTGAAAGCTTATGGTCGATAGTTACCTCAAAACCATCCTCAAAGCAATTGAAAATGTGAAACATGCAGTGTGTTTTTACTTCAAACCACTTAACTGCACTTGCATCTCCATAACGAGGCATTACGCCGATTCTTGCATATGTATCTTTCTCGTATTTCATCAATCTGCAGCATGATTCTGGCTATGAGCTTCTGAATTAGTTTTGTGATGTACGAGGAGCAAGTGTCAAAGAGATATATACTTACGGGCCACCTCTGATAAGCCTCTTTATGTCCACGATCAGTGGCACATCCAAAATTACGTTGTACCTTAGAGATGAGCGACAGAAGTTCAAATAATCCTCGTCATACCTCTAGAATTCGATAATAAAAGAAACATGATCAATCATGTTTAAAGAATAGATCATACGCATAAGATGATCCTGTCGGTGTTGTGCTGAGAATTTTAGGCGTCTAGTCCCATATTGGATTCTAAAAGTTTTCTCATACGTACTCGTATAGTTTTGAATGAGTGTCAATCCTTGGATCTTGCTATGGTGGTTAGTCTTTGGGGACCCCATTAATTTTCTGTTAAGCACAATGGGGTAACAGAACCAAGATAATATTGAATAGATGTTTGAGGTTTTGTTCTAAACATGAACATATAAGAGAACCTATCTAGTTAGGCTTCAAAGTACAGTTAAACTTATGCATTATGTTAGAATATTTGGGTATAGTCTCCCTTGGGCAATAGTCCCATATTGGTTAAATGAGATGTGGTTCATGTGCTTATGACCCTCGACCTGTGTATCTCAATACTGCGATTTTGTGGATTCAATATGGTATCAGAGCATGGTCTTGGCCCAACTCCTCTTATCACCTCCACCCGATTAATGTCCACGGCCCATCTTGACCGTGAGGGAGAGTGTTAGAATATTTGGGCATAGTCCTCCCTTGGACAATAGTCCTGTATTGATTAAATGAGTTGTGGTTCATGTGCTTATGACCCTGGACCTATGTATCTGAATATTACAATTTTGTAGATTCAACACATTATCACTTTTCAATCTCAAACTATCTCAAACCAAAATATAAGTATTTTAAAACCCATAATTTTAAAATTGAACATTTTAGGATATTTACAAATCTACAACAAACGACACCTAACTACGTACCTAAGTGGACCATATCAAATTTATCACACCTCAAATTTCTTCAGTTATTCTCCTTCTAGCAGTCAGATTTATCATAGGAGCATGCTTAGACATCTCAGAGGCGTTTGGACAGACATATGGTGTTCGTTGCTCTGACCCAACTGGCAATATATCCCTGCGGGTGAACCTCACACAGAAATGACAACTTACTTCTCAGTGACTCCAATATCGTGGGAAAGGCTGCTCCTGTTGAATTTCAGATCAGCTTTGTGTACCAACTTCTTACCATCGGCTATAAGTAAGATAAAGAGGGAACAGAATCAACAGATAAAGAAGTTGAAATGTACTTCAGCGTCCAAGAAGTCCAGATCCTCTCAATGCAAGAGAGGATTGGATTCCAACATCCTTCAATAGGAGGTTGTCACACATCCCATTAACTTTTTCTCTTTTACTTTTAATCCTTTAAAGTCGTTTAAAATACAACCTTGTGGAGATAAATACAGCGCTAAGAGAGTGTTATATCTATTTTATCAGGGCTGTATTTATTTACTCACCGTTGTATATACATAGAACACATAGATACAACACTACTCAAGAGCATGAATACAATGTTGAGTAGATAAATACAACACTATGTTAGCGTTGTGTTTATCTGCTCAATGTTGTATTTGAAACTGGCTAAACAAGTAAAAGTGATGACGGAACCAATCTTAAAAGGTTACAAGGACGCGTGACAGTTTCCTATAGGAAATTGCTGAGTCTAGTTCTCATCTTGCATTGAGAGTATCCGTACTCAAGAACTTTATGAAAACATGCATCTTGCCATAGTATAAAGAAGAAAGAGAGATACGTGAGACAACCCCCAGGACGAAGTAAGGCTTCCTCGCATCCACCCCCATCGTTACCAGCTCTCCACTTCCCGGAGCTCTCTGTTGTCATTGAGAATAACATACTAATATATGATGGACAAAACTAGAGAGAGAGAGAGAGAGAGAGAGAGAGAGAGAGAGACTAGTACCTGCAGTAGTAATAATAGAAGAAGAAGAAGAAGAGAAAGCAACGAACCTTGGGATGGCTAGTGAATGGCCGGTCCCAAGTGCCATCCACGTCCCAGTTGCCGCACGTCTGTAGGCTTTCGACGTCAATTTCCTGTGGGATGCCATTCTCCGCCACCGAGTAGCACCGCCCGGCATGCGCAAACACGTTAGTGTTGCTGAGGTACTTGTTGACCATCCCGAACCGCAACTGTGTAATACCCACAACCACCGTAGGAATGAAGCCCGTGCAGATGATCACATACCAATGGTGTATGGATAAAGTTTCAAGGGTTGGGGGAGGGGGAGGTGTGTGGGAGAGAGAGAGAGACCTCACCTGGTTTAACAGATAGGCGGCTAGCACGGCGTGGGAATCGCCTTCCAGCGCAGGCAGGAAAGACGGCTTCTTCCTCTCCTTCTCCAACTTGAAGGTATCGGACTCGACGTACCTGTTCTTGTAAGAAACGTGCCAGTTGCCCAGGGCATCCTTGGAGAAGTAGACGGCATGGAGCATGCCCTCGCCCTCCACCCATACGTCGTTGGACCTCCCGAACACCGACACCGTCGACTGCAGAGCCCCAAACAGCGGGTTCGAACCTGCAGTTTTACGATGATCATGGTTTGCGTGCTCGATGTTTAGTTGGGAGGGGGTTCCTTCTGCACACTGCAGCCCTGGCGAGGTAATCTGTTGGGCCGGGAAGGTCCACCACTTCATGCAAGCTGTTAGGTGAGGAATACTCGATCACGGATCATCGATCTGACCGTGGATGAAGATTTCTACACTGCTAATGGGCCGTGAAAAGGTCCAATATTGGGCCTAAGGACTTCTACTCTTAGCCACTGGATGATTCTGAGCCGGTGGCTTTTTGGGGAAATTCTTGGCTGACAGTTATTTCTAGTTTCCATTTATAACGTGAAAAAAATAAGTGATAGTAGTTATAATTGATCTTAAGTAATCACGTATGTTCAATCTTTGTTAATCTAACTTTTATTTCAATCTAAGAAATCTCAATTTAGAGTTGAGGAGGGTAAATCCGGCTCGACCCATATCGGGCCCATTTACACCGGACCCGATCCGGACCACAGTCTGCAACACGCCTAACGGGCTTCGACAGCCGCAGATTGTAGCGGACGGCCCAAGACGAACGGTCCTTGGATTCGCCAGCACATAAAAGGCATTGAACCAGGTGTAATTGCCGCCGGATGACTCTCCAGCGACCGACCGTTATTCCCCACGACGTCGGCCTAGACCTCTCTAAAGGCGAGCACACCCCACAGGCACCGTAAGACTCGCCAGAGAATCGGTCGACCCCGAGATAACAGTCTCTCAACAGGAAACTCCCCACGATCGCAGGAGACGTTACTCCACGACCGGCGCCCTTCCCTGCCAAGGGATGGGCTCCCCCCTCTAGGACAACCCCCTATAAAAGGGACTCTGAAGGACAGGCAGGGGACGGTGAATTCCACCAAGAAAAATATAGAGAAATCAAGGAGAAACAGACTAGAGAGAACTACACACCCTGCTACTACTAGAGAGGTCCCGACTGTCCACCTGCGGAGAGAGAGGACCCCTTCCGAGCACTCTTACCGCCCAACGAGCACCCATTGAGTGGTCACTGGCAACGGCGAGCACTCCTCAGGAAGGCCAACAGCTCTCCCAGGCCTACACAGACGACCTCCTTTCCCCTCTTTCTCGCCTACTCTGCTTCATTCTCTATTCGACTCAGTGTTGACTTAAGCATCGGAGGGTTGTCCCCTAGGGTAATGCCTAGGGCTCCTTCTGATGCCCTTCTTTCTGGTGTTTGGAGGCTTCCATGAGTGCCAAGCGGTCTTACCCGACAAATAAATAGAAAAGTGTGGTACGAGGGCTAGGAACAAGTTTTCCGCCTCTACACTTTTTTGCACCGTCTGTGGGAACTTCGATCAAAAAGCCAATGGCACCTCGTGGGAGCCACCGCAATGCCAGCAACAGGGGCTGGCATTGCCACCAAGGTCCCAGCTCTCGTCGGGGATCGTAGGAAGCCTCCTCTACCCGTCCACGCAAGGGAGTCACTGCTGACGATCTCGCCAAGATGCGCCAGCAGATCCAAGTCCTGGCAGGCCTATGTTAGGATCTCCTGAACAGGCCCATGGGACCCCAGCGCGTCGCGACAGAATAGACTCAGAACAGGGGGGGCTCCGACTGTCGCGGATTCTTGCCGAGTGTGGGAAGTTTCTCACGCCTCTGCTGCGCCGACTCGGCGACCGGGCAGCTCGCACGCACCAAGGATACGCAGTCCACTGCACTCCAATCCGGAGATGGCCCAACGGCTCCAGCATATCTATGAGATCGAGGACAAGGTCCGTTATTTGGACGACGTCTTGTTAGCCGCCAAGACTCACGGCCTCATTGACGACGATCAGGACTTCCATGCTCCCTTTTCTAGGGAGATCATGGAAGCCCCCATTCCGCCGAAATTTTAGTTGTCGTCCTTCACCCCCTACAACGGTACTACAGACCCGACTGACCACATGCACAACTTTGAGTCCAACATGGTGTTCCACCGGGCCTCGGACGCTGTGAAATATTTGGCGTTCGTCACGACCCTCCTAGAGAAGGCCCGGACGTGGTTTGAGTCCCTACCGGTCGGGACTATTTCTTCCTTCCAGCAACTGAAGAAGTTATTCAAGGAGAACTTCATTGGCTGCCGCAAGGAAGCCAAATCTGTGATGAGCTTGCTCGCCATCAGGCAAGGACGCGAGGAGACTCTTTGGGACTACGTGTCCCACTTCCGAGCGGAGGTGCTCCGTATACCTCGCCTGGATGTGAGCATCGCCACCACCGCCTTGACTCAGGGAACTCGAGACTCTATCCTCCTACGTTCACTCGGGGTAGAGGCCCCGACGACCCTGACAGACCTCCTCGCCTTAGCACAGAAGCACACCAGATGCGAGGAGAACACCGCGGCCCTAGGCCGCACGGCCGGAATGGACCGGCCCTACCAGAAGAGATCCACCGACTCACCTCGGGAGGGTCAGAGCAAGCGGGAGTGACAGGACCGAGAATGTCGCAACCGCTCAGAGAATAAAGAAAGAGGCAACTACCGCCACTACACGCCCCTCACGGCTCCACCCGACTAGATCCTTATGGAGATCCATGAGGAACCTTACCTCAAGTGGCTCCCAAAGATGAAGTACGACCCAAGGACCAGGAGCAAACGAAGATAATGTCCCTTCCACCGCGACCACGGCCACGACACCTCCGATTGCATCCAGCTCAAGGATGCCATCAAGGACCTTATTCGGCGAGGACTCCTCGATAAATTTATCGCCAAGGCCAAGGAGAAGCGACAGCGCGAGCGGACCCCTCCACCCCTTGACAACCGACCCAACGGGAAAGAGATCACGATGATCTCCGGTGGGCCAGCCGCGGGCGGAGATAACTCCAGCAGACGTCGATGGTACGCGTCGGCTATCAACGTCGTGGAGCAGGGTGACAACAGCCGACGGGAAGCTACCGCCCGGGAGCAGCTCAAAGACCTGATCATCTTTTCAGACGATGACCTAGATGGTGTAACCACTCCCCATTCCGACGCTTTGGTGGTCTCGACCACCATCAACTAATCTACCGTCCAGTGCATTTTAGTTGATAATGGAAGCGGCTCCGATGTTATTTCGTACGACTGTCTGGTGTAGACACGCCATTCCTGACGTCTCCTGAGTAAATCTCATATTACACTATGATACCCCAAGGCGGCCTTCACATTTTTAATTACTCTGGTGATTTCTTATTTTTATGAATTTTTTTATATTTTTTTGAATTATTCCGTAAAAAATCATGGAAGTGTCTAGGCGCCTGGACACCTCCATCAATGACCAAAAAATAATAAAAAAATCAAAATCATGGAAGTGTCCAGGCGCCTGGACGCCTCCATCAATGACCAAAAAATAAAAAAAAATCAAAATCATGGAGGCGTCCAGTTGCCTGGACGTCTCCATCAATGCAAAAATAATAAAAATAATATTAATAATCATAAAAAACAAAACAAAAATCAAATAAAAATATATATATTTATGGAGGCGTCCAGGCCCCTGGACGCCTCCATAAAAACAAATATAAAAAAAATATAAAATGCCCGTTGGCATAAAAGACAAAAAAATAAATAAATAATACATATTAATGGAGGCGTCCAGGGCTCTGGACGCCTCCATAAAAACAAATAAAAAAAATCAAAAATGCCAGCCCTATCATAAAAAAACAAGAAAATCAATAAAATAATATATTTTTGGAGGCGTCCAGGCCTCTGGACGCCTCCATCAACTCCCTCACGGGCGCCGGCCACCGAACGACGGTTTGTCGTGTGTGAAAAAAAAGCCAAATTTAGAGACGTCCAGCTGACTGGACGCGCCCATCTCTGAATCACGAGGCGCCGCTCACAAAACCACGCGTTGTGCCAAACCGCGTGCGGCCGTCGTCGATTTTCGGTGGACCTGTTAGAGGCGTCCGGGACCATGGACGCCCCCATAAAAGTATTCTAAAAAAATCAATAAAAATAGAATAAAATATTATTTCGGCCCTGATGGAGGTGTCCAGGGTCCTGGACGCCTCCACCTTCCGGAGCTCTATAAATAGAGGCCCACCCCCTCAGTTCTGGGGGAGCTAAGCAGTGATCCGATAGGCTGCCGGAGCCCAGAGGCTACGGAGTCATTTTTCTAACCCGTGGGGTCTTTTGTAGGTGGAGGTTCTGCCGGCTTCTCAGGTGCCCACGCTCGCGAGAGGGAGGTCGTCTTCATCCACCGCGCTTCTACGTCGTCCCCACGCTGCCGGAGCTCCGCCGAATTTCGCCACCGGCACATCTAATAAGCCAACTCTTTCCTTTTCTTCGTAGTTCTTTTGCATTCATCGTCTCGCATCCATCATCGCATTTTCCTCCTACTCGAGTCCGAGAGGGGTTTAAAAGATAACACCAACCAGGTGTGTGTCTTCCCGTTATTTCGTCATTTTTATTGCAAGGATATGAATACTACACATTCATCTTTCTAATCCACTTGTTATTTGTTTGTCGTTGTTTTGCAAGGGTAACCGAGGAAAGCCCTCTCCGTCGGCCGGCCGGAAGGAGAGGAAGAAGCAACCCGCCATCTCCCGCTCTTGAGGTAGGCGCGATCACCTTCTTATTTTGGGGTCTTTTGGCCCCTGGCGATCACACCTTGTCATCGAGGCCGCGGCGAGTCACTTCCCCAATGGCCGTTTAAATTTCTGTTTCCTATATTCTCTTTATATTTTGTTATATTCTGCTTATATCATCGAGGCCGCGGCGAGTCACTTCCCCAATGGCCGTTTAAATTTCTATTCCTATAATCTCTTTATGTTTTGTTATATTCTGCTTATATCATCGAGGCCGCGGCGAGTCACATCCCCAATGGCCGTTTAAATTTCCGTTCTTATATTCTCTTTATATTCTGTTATATTCTGCTCTTATCATCGAGGCCGCGGCGAGTCACTTCCCCAATGGCCGTTTAAATTCCCGCTCTTTGTATCCTCTTCATATTCTGTCATCTTATTATCTGCTCATATTCTCGAGGCCGCGGCGAGTCACTTCCCCAATGGCCGTTTCAATTCTTGTTATTTAATTTTTGCACCATTCCCGTCCCCCCGAGGCCGCGGCGAGTCACTTCCCGCTATGGCCGTTTAACCCCCATATTTTGCTATATCACGCTTGTCCCGCTTGCCCCGCCGGAGCAATCTCCCGTGGTGGCCCCTTCTCTCTTTCCTCTCATTTCTGTGTTGCAGCAAACAAAACAAACAAAAAAGAAGGAGCCCGCGCGCTCTCCGCTTCTTCCTCTTCCCCGCTCTACTCTGAACCGCGTGACGTCGCTCACATCTGGTACTCATGGGTATAGATTTGTCATGAATCACACCACTGCACATGCCCTTGTACAGATTTTTTGGCACCACTGTCCTCCCGGAGGGGCGTATATCGCTGCCAATCACATTCGGGACTGCCCCCAAGGACGTGACGTTCTTAGCAGACTTCACGGTGGTCCGCAGAATGACTGGGTACAACGTCATCATTGGGCAAGGTATCCTCATCACTCTCCATGGCGTCCCTTCCTCCTATCACCAAAAATGAAAGTTTCCCACTCCTCGCGGAGTGGGTGAAGTTCAATGAGACCAAAGGGAGTCAAGAAGGTGCTACTTGATCTCCACACGCGATTGACAAAACAAGGAAGTGCCACCTGAGAAGAGGTCAAAAATGGAAGGCCCGGGTCCTAGCACGAGCACCCCAGCGGAGGATCTGTACCTCATCCAGGTGGGGAAGGACCCGAGAAGGACACTACGGATTGGTGCGACCCTATCCGAGCAGGAGAAGGAAGCCTATACGAGCTTCCTAAAAGTAAACCAGGACGTGTTCACTTGGTCTGAGGACGAGCTCCCAAGAATCCCACCAGAGATCATCACCCACCAACTAAAATTGGACCCGAGCTGTCGCCCGGTTCAACAACGCAGGAGGCGTTGCAACCCCGAGTGATAAGCCATTATCAGGGAACAAGTAAGCGGGAAATTACGCTGGAGACTCTTGCGGCCAACCCAATACCCCGACTGGATAGCTAATGTAGTCCTCGTCCCTAAAAGCAACGGGAAGTTACGAATGTGCGTAGACTATACTGACCTTAACAAAGCTACACCAAAGGACAACTTCCCCATGCCACGGATAGATCAGCTAGTCGATGCCACGGTCGGGCACAAGATGCTGAGTTTTCTAGATGCCTATTATGGGTACCATCAGATCAGTATGCACGGTCCCAACCAGGATAAGACATCGTTCATTACTGATCATGGCCTATACTGCTACACCCGCATGCCATTTGGTTTAAAGAATGCAGGGGCCACCTACCAGCACCTGGTCAACCATATGTTCGATGCACAGATCGACCGTAACATCAAAGTCTACATCGACGACATGCTCGTTAAAAGACTCCGAGCATCCGAACACCTCGAAGATCTGGCGGAAACGTTTGCAACACTCAAAAGGTACAACATGAAGCTCAACCCGAGCAAATGTGCGTTTAGAGTAAAGTCAAGAAAGTTCCTCGGGTTTCTCATCACCCATAGAGGAATAGAGGCGAATCCTGACCAAATCCGAGATGTGCTAGAGATGAGGTAGCCGGTGCTGGTAAGGGACGTACAGTGCCTTATCGGCCGCATCACCGCCTTAACTTGGTTCCTATTTTGGGCAGCAGAGAGATGCCTTCCCTTATTCCGGCTAATCAAGCAAGCCAACAAAGCACTGGAGAGGAAAGGGCAGATCGAGTGGGATCAGGATCCTACAGAAATGATGGAGGAAGAAAAGCGGATAGTAAACCTAGTAGAAGGGATAGCTTCGGCACCCACACGTCCGAGTATTGTGACGACGATGTACCACGGGATGGGGGCTTGCGATGGTGAGGAAGATGAGATGAAGAAAGAGAGTAGGGGAGGGGGTGTGGTGGACGGCGCGGTTGGGGAGTGAGGAAGAGAGGGAGGGGAAATGTTCCGAAGGCACGGTTGGGGGGAGTGAGGAAGAGAGGGAGGGTGGTAGGCTAGAGGTTCCGAAGGCGCGGCTGGTGAGTGGGAAAGAGAGGGAGGGGAAATGTTCTGAGGGCTTGATTGGGGGAGTGAGGAAGAGAGGGAGGGTGGCGGGTTGGGGGTTCCGAAGGTGGGCTGGGGAGTGAGGAAGAGAGGGACTAGGGAGTGATGAAGAGAGGGAGGGTGGCGGGCTGGGGGTTCGGGCAGGCGGGTTGGGGAGTGATAAGAGAGGGACTGGGGAGTGAGGAAGAGAAGGAGTGTAATACCCTAGATTCTTATCGGATCTTTTGGATTCTTTTCGGAGAGTTTTGGATCACTTTTGTGGGTCCTGAGTTGAGTTTTACGATCCACGTAGGTTTTTCTCCCGTACTAGTTACGGAACCCTGTGGTGAGTTTATTTCTCAGTTCATCGACTCGTGGATGCCGCAGTTGCATTGTACTCTTCCCGAGGATCGTTTTGACTATTTTTACGTATTTTCTGAATTAGTCCATTTTCGGGCTAATTATCAAATTTTTAAAAATTAGGAAAATTTCTTAATTTCTTTTCCTTTTTTCTTTTTTCTTTCTTCTGCTCTCTCCTCCCGTTCATTCGCGATCGTGACCTCCTCTCTCCCCCATTTTCTCTCTTTTCTCGCCCTCCCGGCTCCGGCTGCAGACGGAGGAGGCTCAAGCAGGTAGAGGTGATGCCGTGGGAGTGGTCCGGAGCGCGATGGGGCGAGGATCAGACTGTTTCTGGCGCGATCCCGAACGGTGGATTCAAAGCCGACGGTCGAGCTCGCGACGTGGTTTTCGACGTGGTTTAGTCACTTCGGTGCACGGAATCTTCGGTTGAGGTAGGGAGATGGAAGCTCTACTTCTCCTCTATGTTTTCCCTACAATTTTGCGTTGTTCGGTGCGAGTTTGAGTGGGTTTCGTTCAGTTTTGGGAAAATCATGCTTTTGGGATGATCATAGGGTTCACCAAAAAATGGCAACGATTTTTAGATCAATTGGTATCAATCGAACCCCTGGAATGTCAGCATTCCAGATCCGCTGATTTCGTCTCAATTGGTTGTCATTTGGGGCTGGTACGAGCCCGGGAACCCCGGTGACTCAATTAGGGTCAATTCGGTGGAATTGCCCATTTCAAGCCATTTGTGCGTTGTTTTGACCCCTTCCGAAGTGTGGAAGGTTGGTATTGTTATTGTGGTTGTTTTCCTCTTCGATCGGAATCGAACGGGACGTGGAATCGGGCGTTAGGGCTCAGTTCTGCCAGTTTTCCGTCGTGACTGGTCGACCGGACCGGATGGACCGGTCGACCGGCGGTTGCCCGCGGACCGTGTCGGGTCCAGCTGTTGGTCCGATCGATCGACCCAGTCAGGTCGACCGACCCCAAGGGCCAGGTCGACCGGAATGCTGTATTTTCGCTTGTTTTGAGTCCCGGTCGGTCCGGTTGAGACCCAATAATCAACCTATGGCCTCGCGAGTGTTCCCGACACCCTGTGGGTTCCGTATTCGTGTTTCTAGGGTGTCGGGAGGTGCCGTGTTACCTCGATTAGCATGCCCATAGGTATATGTGTTTCGGGCTTCGTGTTACGTTCGATCGAGTCACCGTGTATCGGTGTGAGTGCGATGGGGTTCCCCCGCATGTGAGTGGCCTCCCTCGAGTTCTCGTCTTGAAGGGATGGTTTCAGCGGCTTGTGGTCTACCTCGGTATTCATGTTATCGTGGTTTTAGACCTAGTTAAGATTTTAAGTTGGTTGGTCTTGGCAGCCCAACCTTCATGCGTTTCTTTGCTATAGCGCGCCTTTCTTAGGCCGCTACATGTCGCTTGTCTTAGGTCAATGTTTTACGGCGGTTAGTATGGCGGTTGTCTCTTGGACCGCCTAGTCCGTGTGGCGGATCTATAGGAGACCACTTTGGTGGTTTGTCTGAATTGGTCAGTTCAGGATTGACTGGGTTTAGCGGCTTAATCTTTGATCACTACAGTTCCCTTGCGGCTCATTCTATGACTGCCAGCTTACGTTCCTTCGCTTAATTTCTGAGTGTCGTTTCCCGATGTTTTGACTTCTGATTAGCTTGGCTTGACCTTGTGGTTTGTCGTTTCCGTGGATATCTATTGATGTCCTATGAGGGCTATGGCCACGTTATGAGATAGCCAGGAGTTTTCTTGCTTGAAGTAAGATTCTCATTCCAACTGTAGAATCGTCATTGTCTGGTTCTGGTCAACCCGGGGTGACCCAGTGGTTGACAAGTAACCTTGTGTGTGTCTCGACTATTCTGAATAGCACGAGACAGTGGTTATGGACGCCTTCAGGTACTGTCCTATCTCGATGTGCGTGCCTAGGTGCTTTGAGGGTCTTGGTGATCCCTCAGGTCTCAGTGTGTCATTTTATACGAATGTGTCATTTATTCGACTTAGGATTAGACCGATTGGCGGCTTGTACCGCTTTGTACGATGATCTTGACCTGAGTCTTCTGACTCAAGGATCGTTGTGTCTATAGGTCTAGTTGCCATGTCCTTAGTCTGTTGGCAGTCGTTGTGCTACCTTGGTGCTTCGTAGTACATACGATAATGCTTCCTTGCCTGTCAATACTACAGCGCTTGTGTTTCAGAGTTCTGTGTCTAGTGAGCCTCCACTAGTCGTAGCTTGACAACGCGTTACGGCGTGTCGACCCACCTGGAAGTGGTGGCGTGGTAGTTCCCGAGATACGGTTTTTAGGCTTGTTGACGTGGGCTCCCTTGCCTCGCAGTAGCGTCCTACTGGGGGAGAAAACTAGCTAGAGGCCTAGCTCAAGGCATTGAGCTTGTGTGTGCACACGTGGCCAGGGGCGTAGGACTTGCATCGACAGGCGTGACCCTGACTAGTCACTCGTTACTGTGGTTCTTGTTCTGGTTACAGTGTCTTAGTCTCTGCCGTGTACTTGGCATCGTTAGGTGAGACACTTTAGGCACAGCATAAGACGTCAGTGGACGCAGATGGCTATTCTTCTAGTGAGGAGGTGCTTCCGTCACTTGACACGTGACTCTCGTGTTTTTCGCACATCGTGACCTTTCTGGGTTAGCCTTCTCGTGGTCTTACCCGAGGTTAGTGTTGTGTCATGCACACAACATTCCAGTCATGTATGTGGTCGTGTCTAGAAGAGCGTGCACAACAATCGAGTCATGTATGCTTTAGGGCGTCTGTGTCTGTCTAGGTCTTTTCTAGGTTTTTTGCATGTCTTTTTGGGCCCGACAGATCGACAACTCCTGACATTGTCAGATCAGGGTTCGCCTTCCTGTTGCTGCCCGGAGTAGTTCAGGGAGCCGAGGCTAGTTCGGCTACCGCGCTTGTTCGGTATGGCTTTTCCCTTTTCATTTAGCTATTCCTACTCCTTCCGTTCTTGGTTTTTCTTTTACCGCTTTCTAGTAGTAGTTTTCCCTACTTCTCCTGCTTTACTACTACTGCTGTTTTAGCAGTTGTTCCGTGTTACTGTGTGCTTTTTAGTGGGGATCCACGTGACCCCTACTGGGCTAGTGACACGAGGCTCACCACTACTTTTTAGGTGGTCGTCTCTTCTTCCGTGCGGTTCCTGGTGTGGCGTGTTCGAGTTGCCAGCGGTACCTGCGTCGGGCTTCCCCCGACCTCAGTGTACATTTTTTTTTCTGTCGACTGTACTTGTCTTTCCTTTGGACTAGACTCTGGTATAATTGTTAAATTGAATTGTTAATTAAAAAGTAATTTTATTTCTGCTACTTTAGCAAACCCGATTAATGAAATTTAATTGCTTACTGTTATATCTGTGACTTCAATGTACTACACGACACTCCTTTTTCCCTACGAGGCTTTACAACTCTTGAGAGGCTTCACGGGTTCCAAGTGGTATCGGGTCTACTCGGTAGTCCTATCGGGTATATCCGGTATCCGGAGTCCGGGTTGTCACAGGTGGTATCAGAGCGACTGTTGTGTCAAGTACATGGGAATCTGATATATACAATGTCCAGAGTCCTGAAAGTCCAGTACAGTCTTTCGTTGGCTTAGGCTTTACAATTCCTTGTCACGTTATTTTCCGTGTGTTGTCTTGTGCGTGCTATGTTGGCACTGTACGAGATGGTTTTGCTCTCTTCAGGATGCGACGGGATGCTCTTTTTCGTCATGGTGTTTGTCTCGATCATGCTGTACTTGACAGAGTTCACCGATAGGCTTGAATCTGCAGTACATTATTCTAGATTTTTCCGCGGCATGTTCAGGTGGCTGATAACTTGATTAGATTCCTTGATTGAGAAGGTGCTCGAGCAAACCGAGGATTTCCCTTCCTGGTGAGCTACTGTTAGTGAGCTTGATGCTTCTCATCCCGTTTGGTGGAGTCTTTTTCGAGGTAAGCCTTGGAATTGTTGTCTTGGTGAGACCTTTGTCCTGCGTCTACTTAAGTGTGGACAGTATTTATTCTGAGCCTGATCTGTCTCTTTGTTCTGCGGTTGCTTGGCTTTTGACCTATCTTTGTGTTGAGAGCCGTTGTGCGCCGTGTTTGTCATGCCATGTCTAGCGGCCGATGTGTTGTGAAGGCTCATTAATTATTTCAGGTCGTAATGGTAAGCTGAGATTAGCCTTTCTTTGTGCTTTGTGCTGAAGCTAGTACTCTCCATAGATTGCACTTCGGTGACTTGTGATCGGTTGTTAGCAGGATCAGTACTCGTGGCGTAATACATTGTGATTTTCATGAATTGTGACGGTGCCGAGTGTGTGCTAAGATGCGGATACCGAGATATTTCTGGTGCCTGTGTGTGTTGTATGAGTGCACAGCGGAAGCGTGTGGGCTGATATCCCACAGGTCGAGGATCGTTCGTTGTAAGATTCTGACCAGTCGAGAGAATTGTTTTTCTCGATTTAACTTCGTCTTGGCTTCCTGTGCCTTGATGTGGTCTCTTGCCGTATCATTGCTAGAGTCATTCTGGTGTTCGCATCGACATTTGCGAGTATTGAGAAATCTATTGGCATTCCTGCTAATTAAGTACCCTCTGCTTCTCTGTATTCCTTTCTTGGGTGTTGTGCTCTTAGGACGTGATCGTGGTCCTTGAGATGCGTTTCCCAAGATTGTCGTTCTTGTTGTCGTGGGTCTTTTCTTGGTGAGCTGTTCGTTGCATGACTAGTCCATTATAGTCGTGTATTTAGCTGGTATTGTGCCTTGATGTGACCCAACTTGCAGTTGTGTTCCGTGGTTCTGTGTTCAGTACGAAGCCGGGATCCTGCAAGTGCTGCCGTTGTTGTCGTTTTATCACTGTTTCTCTATGATTTTGTGTATCTGTCTTGGCACTGTGCGGACCGTAGGTTGTGCTATACTCTTCTTCCCATATAGAGTTAACCTGCGACTCGATCAGATGTAATGTCTGATTGAGGACTGACTTGACTGTGTTTGTGGTCCGGTGCTATCGTTGGCGTCCTGTGTGCCAGGTTTCGTGGTTGCCTTTGGCACTGGGGCCGATGATGTTGTCGAGCTCTCAGCTAAGAGGACTATGCTTCCTTGTTTAAGCCGATGCTTGTTGTGTCTGTCGTTTTGTTTTATCGATATCTGTGGTCGTGGCATGTGTCGTGTCTCCTTCCCTGCGAGACGTAAACAATGTTGCCCTATTTCGGAGGTGTCCGACTTGTGTTCACTTGTGTCATGCTCGATCTAGAGCGTGTGCTTGTGATTATTGTTGAGCTATGGTTTTGATGATAACTAAACTTCTTGTGTGATGCCTTGGTTTTGATGGTTGTTGAAGTCATGGTTTTGATGTTCATGTGTGATTAAGTGAATGATGATAACTAAACTAAACGATTGATTGTTCCTGTCGATTGGTTGAATATGATTGAGTTGAACATGTGCTTTGAATGCTTCCTATGCATACTCTTCATGGAGCTTGGTTACATGATGCATTGGACAAATGCATAGATCTTGATTTTTAGTCAATCATGTTTTCAAAGTGTTCACTTGTATATGTGCATGGCTAAATTGTTCTCATACTTTGCTCATTTGCATAGAAATAATCCTTGACCTTTAGCTTAAAGCTTTTATGGTTCAAGTGTTTGTATGCACCTTGAACATAGGCTTTCATGTATACATTTCATACATTTATCATATTGATTATTAAGCTAAAGTTCTACTCATTTTTATTATGGTTTTGTAGGTTAAATTCTTTGTATAATCCCTCCAAGATCAAAGGAGTTTGATGCCACAGAGTTTGGAAGGGTTGCAATTGAGTTTGGGGCTAAAATGTAGTAGTCTGGAATTTACTATAGCTGGCGGTCGATCGAAATTACCAGAATTCAGAAAACTACAGTTTTTCTTAGAGCGGTCGACTGTCGGCCTGATCCCGGTCGACCGGAAATTACAGTAACATTTTGCCTACTGTTATTTTACAGAACGGTCGACCGCCAGCCCACCTCCGGTCGACCGCCAACCCCGAAGCCTCCAACTTTGACTTTTTCTTTCCAATCCGTAGAGAGATCCTCTCACCCATTTCTTTAATCCCAATGCTCCCAATCACCCCATAAATTGTGAATCTAGGTCTGGGGCTTGTCTCCTAACCTTCTAAGGGTTATAAAACCTCTCTTTGAGGTCATGAACCCTAAGAGACTCTAAGAGAACAAAAGAGGGATCAAGGTGGCTCAAGGAAGAAGAAGAGTGTTACTATAGCATGAACAGTAGTCCGGGAATCAAATCTCCATCCAGCAGCTGAAGTTTCAAGGTTCTTCTGAAGCAATCATCTTACATGAGTTGAAGAAACAAACATTCAATCAGAAGAGATCAAGGTGTGCCTATCAACCAAGAGAAATCGGAGAAGGGCCTATCAACCAAGGAGCCTATCAAGGGAAGAAGAAGAAGGATGCTACAAGGAAGAATGAGCCATTCAAGCATCATCTGAAGGTACTCTAGCTCCGTTTGAAGTCAGCAATCTCAAAGGAAGACAACAAGCTCACAAGCATCAAGGAAATACAAGGATTTGTCCAAGGAAGAAGGAAGAGTACTGTAACCGTGAACAGTACTCCATGCAAGGAAACCTACATCCATCCAAGGCCATTCAAGCTGAGTCTCAAGCCATTCAAGCAAAGAAGGAATCAACGCAAAATCCGTAGCATACACTCAGGGGGAGTCTTAATCAAGAGTTTTCTAAACTGAGCCTCATTGTTTTAATGTTTTGGGTGTTATACTTGTGGTCATCATAAATTGTAAGAACTTGTGTATGTGTGGATCATTTTGGATCCGTGGTCTTGTGTGTGGTCATCGTGTTCCATTCGTGTGTGCGTAGGTCTTCCTAGATCTGCGATAATGTGTGTGTGTGGATCTTTTTAGATCCGTTCTATCTCGTGTGTGTAGATTGCTGCACTTGTGGCAGCGTGTGTTTGTGTTGGTGATCCGATTGTCAGATCGTGTTGGAGACATCATCTCCGTGTGTGTGTGTATTGGGGCACGTCCCCGTGTGTGTGTGCGGGCATCGTCCCGTGTGTGTTTGGAGCGTCGTCTCCGTTTGGGGATTTATCCCCAAGTGAAGCCTCACCGGGTTTGGTGAGGGGTGAACGTAGGATTATCGTCGTTGCATCCGAACCACCTTAAAAATCGTTGTGCACTGTGTTTGAATTGTGTGGTTGTTCCATTTCGTCTACCCCCCATTCTACGTGAGTGTGAGTGTACATTATAGTTCAGATTTTATCCTCGTTCACCTTGCATAATCTATCTCATCTCCAAATAAAATTTGATAAATCATTTTGTGAGTGAATAGATTTGATTCTCTTAATTAGTAGTTTATCACATATTTTATAAAAGGCCAAAAGTTTCTTTAAAATTTGAAAACACCCAATTCACCCCCCCCCCCTCTTGGGTGTCATTGATCGCGGGACTTCAATTGGTATCAGAGCTAAGGCTCTATTTTTTATAGATCTAACGATCTAAGAGTGATCCTAATCAATGACTTCCATGATGTACACCTTGAAGTCTCCACCCGTGTTTGATGGTTGTAATTTTGATTTGTGGTTAAGAAGGATGTGTAGTCTAGTCAATTCATACGACCCTAAGCTATGGAAGCTTATCTCACATGGTCCTTATGAATTGCCTAAAGAAAAAAATGTCTGGACTGTAAATCAAAAGGTTAAACATGATCAAAACTGTTTGACTCTAAAATTACTTATTGCTGCAGTTGATCCTAATTATTTCCCGTTTGTCTCACATTGTAGATCCGTGAAGGACATCTTGGATGGATTAAGTAAAATCCGGGAACGGCATGGAGACCAATGTCTTGTGGCAGTCACGAGCGAACAAAGGAGTGATCAGCCAAGTGGATCAAGCTCACCAAGTGGATCAAGCTCAAAGGTAAATTCTGATTCTGAAAATGAAGATGAATTTAGCTATGAAGAGTTGTTGAATGCCCATGAAGAGTTGGTTGTTAAGTACAAGAAGGTTAAGTCTGAAAACATAAAATTGAAAAAGAAATCTGAACATGCTTTTCATGAGAGTGGCTCTTGTAACAAATGTTCTGAACTTGAAAGTGTTAAAAAGGAAAATGATGCATTGTTAATTCAAAATTCTTTGATTGAAGGCAGATTGAAGCAGCTTGAAAAATCCATTCATGAAACCTCTTCATGTGATGAATGTTTAAGATTCAAAACTGAAAATGAATGTCTTCTGATTGATATTAAAAATCATGAAGAAACCAATTCATCTATGAGAAAAGAAAATGAGAAAATGAAAGAATTTAACATGGTTATTTTTGAAAAATTGTGTGCTTTTGAAAAAGGAAAATCTGTGAATCTCCATGAATCTGAAAGAGTGGATGAATTGTTGCAAGAAATTCAAAGTCATAAAACCATCAATGCTACTTTACATGATCAAGTTAATTCTTGTGAAAATAAGACGGATTCCTATAAATTGCACATTTCATCACTTGAAAAAGAAATCTCTGACTTGAATATTTCATTATCTAGATTTGTGGACGATCAAAACAATCTGGACAAATTGCTAGGAATGAAAGTAAACTTTCAAAGAGAGGGGCTGGGGTTTAATCCTGTGAACAAAAAAAAAATTGAAAGTAAAATATATACTTCATTTGTTCATGACAATTATGCACCCAACACCTCCACATCTTACTCCCAGCAACCCACTGTATCAAGAACCCAATCAAATCAGAAAAATAGTGTGAATATCCAAAGGATTCAAAAAGAAAACAAAAATCAGAAAATCAACATGCATCAAAAATCTAAACATGTTGCTAGCATCACTATGCATGTTAAGCATACCTCTACCTCACACACACATCCACTCATGAAGAAACTCTCATACTTTTACTGTGGAAGATATGGACATGCCATGCATGATTGCTTCATTAGGAAAAATGATGACTTGAGAGCATGTAGAAATCAAGTTGGTTTGAAAAATGCAAAGAAATCATTCACCACAAAACCCTCCATGTATTGCAATCATTGTGGTAAAAGGGGACACACAACTTCACATTGTTTGTTATTGTCGAAGAGAAAGAACTCTCATTCAACACATCATGATCACTCACATGAACTGGCAGAACCAATGAAAAGAAGGAATATGATGCCACGTGCCCTCTACCATCATTTTGGCAAATCTGGGAATGTTAAGCATGATTATCTTCTCATGAGAAATAATGACTTAAATGTTGTTAAAAATTAGAAGTTGCATGTCAATGTTGCTCCTAACCCACACGGACCCAAAAAGATTTGGATACCTAAGATTGCCAATTAAGAATTCTATTTTGTAGGTGTGTCTTGGAAATGTAAAGCATGAAATCTGTTTTCATCAAGAAGGTAAGACACACAGGCCAACTGGCATGAGTCAGGTTGAAAAAAAAAATCAAAAATTGAACTTGAAAAATCATGTGATATCCCTTGTATTCTCTCCAGTGACTGTGTAAGGTTTTGATTCATTTTGAGTCTTATAGTCATGTAATCATGTATATGTCCTCACTTGTATTCCATTCATAGTTGCTTGCATATTTGTGTGCATCTCAAGTGTCATATATCATCTTGTTGTAGGGGAGCTTGAAAATTCTTCAAATCATGATTCCATTACATGCATTGAGTTTACATACATCTTCATGTTTACATATACCTTCACATGATCTCATGCACAAGAGTTGGAGAATCTACTTCTTATTTTGAAGGAACTCATGTCATAATCCATGCAACTCTCTTGCCTTCAACACATCCATGACTGCATATAGCATTAGAATCTCATTGAACATCTTGCATTCATGCACACACTAAGGGGGAGCAATCGCATTCATCACATGGGCTTAATGCTTGCATTCATGCCTGAGTCATGCATCAACTCTGGAGGTTATTAAAGGGATGTTTAGTTGCTAAATGAATTTGTCATACTAGTTGCAAATTTGAATCAATTGACAACTAAAATTTGTTTGTTCTTGGATGCATATTATGCTCCCAAAATCTAAATGATGATGGGCTAGTCATGGCCAAGCCTGAGTAAATGAAAGAAATACCTTGCAAGGATGAAAATGATGAGAACCCTCTCAAGTTGCTACAAGAAGATGGGGTACCTTGTGTAGAATCACCTCTAGGATCGACTCAAGTACAAGGTGATGAAAGTCTTGTACGTGTTGAAACAAGTACCCAAGACATGGTATGAAAAACGCGCATCTCTTTTAACCAAGAATGGGTTCAATAGGTAAGGTTGATCAACCACCTCTCATAAGGCAAATCAGGTAAAAGACTTCTTAGTGGTTCAAGTACATGTGGATGATATCATTTCTGAGCTACTAATAATACCTTTTATGAAGATTTTGTAGGGATTGTGCAAGAAAATTTTAAAATACTCTCATGAGTAAACTGAATCTCATTCTTCTTTGGATTGCAGGTGAAAGACTTGGAAGAAAATAGATTCTCAAGGCAAAGGTAAGAAAGTAAAAGCTGAAATATCAACCTTCGTGAGGTTGGTGATTTAGTGATTGAAGGCTTCCAATCTTATCTCTTGAACTAAGGTAATTCAACATTGTCAATTCATACAATGGTCGTCTTTGTCACATGGTGACACTCCCAGGTGACAGGTATTGATTCTAAAAACTTGAATTGTCATTTACTAGCATGTTGTGATGAATGTGCCAAATTGGTTGAATCAAATTAAAAATCTTGAAAGATGTGTATGAAGTGGTTGCATATTGAATATTCTCAATTTGAATTTCATGATCACACTTGATTTGAATTGCATATCTGGTATATCTAATGGCGTCTGTGGAAGAGTGGATCATGTGCACTTGGAAGCATTCCCTATGTGTTGAGTTGGGTCTTCGGACTAAAATCTCCGTCTCGTATCAGATCTTGAAAATTGGGATTGGTTGATGTGTGAATGAATTCTTGAGCTGAGCTATGTAAATTGAAAATATGTTTGTGATTAACTGATTCATACATTTGACTGTTGGATGAATTCTCACTTGTGAATGACCTTTGAAAATCTATTTTTGAAAAATTCTAAAAATTAGGTTGCATTACTTAATTTTTAACTTTTAAGCACCATTATCTCATAAAGGTCATGTCATAAAAATGTTTGTTGACATATTAATAAAATGTGAATGCTCTAATGAGGAATTTGTCTCATGGTGTGAAAATCAGAGCCCTCCCTTGCTACATTTATATATTACATCACACTCCCATTCAAACATAGGTTGAATGCATTAGAATTCATGCATTAACTACATTTAGCTCATTCATTTGATATCAGAAGTCTTGCACCACATTATACTTTATCTTGGCATATTGTATTTCCATTCCACTACTAAATGATCAAAGGTTGTATTACATTAGAACTCATGCATTAGTTGCATTCAATTCATTCAATTGGTATCTATTTGATTGGTATCAGTTACATATTTACATTGCATGTTACGTACATTCCCTCTATGTGCTTGCTTGATACTATATGCTATTCACCCCCATCCTTTGGAATTTCTATGACCTTATGTCTTCTTGCTAAATAATGTTACATTTGAGTCATTATTGGAGTGTTTCATGTCATACACTCTGGGGGAGAGTTCATATCTCATAAGTGTATCTATTTAGGGGGAGTTACACTGTTATGTATTCATGATATTTTCGGTATACATGCTGAATCAAATTCATACACTTCTTACATAAAATATGAAAATGAGCATTAAAGATAATGATATACGAATTTCTTTTCAACACTCTCGAGATGTTAAACTTGTTGCATGTATGTTGAAGAGACAGTTGAGGAAAAAGTTACCTACCTATCTTTGTTGAAAAATCTGAAATGAAAATGAAAGGCAGAGCAATGCTCAGTCTCACTGAATAAATTGGGCACATGTCACCTGAGACGTGATGTGGTTCATTTCTAAAAAGTGTTGACTAAAGTACCTTTGTTCAAGATGAGGTGAAATAGTTCAGTATTCTGAGTAACCGGGGATTCTGACATGAGCTCCATGCGTCTACTTGCGTAAAAAGGAATTATTTGAACTTGATCACTCTTGAAAAATTCTGACTATCATGTGATATTGGCTGAGTTAAAAAATGATGGTGAAAACTCATTGTGGTAGAGCATAGCCTCCAATACGCTGTTCTCAAAAATTAAAGTGCAGTCTGTAAAATATCTCAATGTGTTAATCTGAAAATCTGAATATCTATACTACAACTATCATTTTTTATATTTACTCACTTACACATCTGGAAATTTGATTTATTCTGTATTCTGAAAATTGATTGACTGCATTAGCAATTGCATGAATCTCCTATTTGATTGCACAATCTCTCATGTGTTATAAGTGAACATTCCAGTTGTGATGACCCTCATGCACCCTTCTTATACCCATTCCCTCTTAAATAAGTACGGGAGAGCTGTGTTGCATGCATATATACATATTTGTCTGTTTGTTTGTTTATGCATCTCACATGTCATCACATGCATATGTTGCATCTCATGCATTTCAAACCACAAATCAAAAATTAAAAATATGAAAATAATGAAAACCAAAAAATTGAATGGACTTCACATGCTACACACTTGTTAAATAAGCTTTGGATTTTGATTGACCAAGGGGAGAAGCGTGAAATTAGCTCTACTCATCCTAGCATGTCCAAGTGATCAACAATTGGTATCCTCTCCTGCCAATCATTGGTATCACAAAACAAATAAAAATTTGCATACTTGACAATCCACAACAACATGATTAGGTGCCTGCCAAGCACTCCATGAACCCACTTGCTTATAATTTGCTCATGCTTCATCAGAATTTCAAACGTGGGTCATTGTTCCTTGCTCATTCATCATGCTGCTATTTAGACCTCAGTGGTTTCTTTCCTTTCCTCTTGATAATGTTAATGTGAAAGAAAGATTGGCGTTAACCCGCCTGTTGATAATGTCAAAGGGGGAACAAGAATTGCTCTTGCTTTGCTGGTTTCTTTCCGCTTGTTCAGTTTTTTGATGCAGGAGAAAGCTTTGCCTTATCCCATTTTTTGATAATGTCAAACGGGGAGAAAAAGATGATTCATGATTGCCTGTGTTAGAGGGAGAAGAACATGTTGTATCTTCATTTAGTTTGTCATCATTCATCACTGTATCTTCATTCGGTTTGTCATCATTCATCACTAAGTTTGTCATCATCAAAAAGGGAGAGATTATTGAGCTATAGTTTTGATGATAACTAAACTTCTTGTGTGATGCCTTGGTTTTGATGGTTGTTGAAGTCATGATTTTGATGTTCATGTGTGATTAAGTGAATGATGATAACTAAACTAAATGGTTGCCTGTTCCTGTCGAGTGGTTGAATATGATTGAGTTGAACATGTGCTTTGAATGCTTCCTATGCATACTCTTCATGGAGCTTGGTTACATGATACATTGGACAAATGCATAGATCTTGATTTTTAGTCAATCATGTTTTCAAAGTGTTCACTTGTATATGTGCATGGCTAAATTGTTCTCATACTTTGCTCATTTGCATAGAAATAATCCTTGACCTTTAGCTTAAAGCTTTTATGGTTCAAGTGTTTGTATGTACCTTGAACATGGGCTTTCATGTATGCATTTCATACATTTATCATATTGATTATTAAGCTAAAGTTCTACTCATTTTTATTATGGTTTTGTAGGTTAAATTCTTTGTATAATCCCTCCAAGATCAAAGGAGTTTGATGCCACAGAGTTTGGAAGTGTTGCAATGGAGTTTGGGGCTAAAATGTAGTAGTCTGAAATTTACTGTAGCTGGCGGTCGACCGACCTGTAGCTGGCGGTCGACCAAAATTACCAGAATACAGAAAATTACAATTTTTCTCAGAGCGATCGACCGCCGACCTGATCCCGGTCGACCAAAAATTACAGCAACGTTTTGCTTATAGTGTTTTTACAGAATGATCGACCGCCAGCCCACCTCCGGTCGACCGCCAGCCCCGAAGCCTCCAACTTTGACTTTTTGTTTCCAATCTGTGGAGAGATCCTCTCACCCCTTTCTTTAATCCCAATGCTCCCAATCACCCCATAAATTGTGGATCTGGGTCTGGGGCTTGTCTCCTAACCTTCCAAGGGTTATAAAATCTCTCCTTGAGGTCATGAACCCTAAGAGACTCTAAGAGAACAAAAGAGAGATCAAGGTGGCTCAAGGAAGAAGAAGTGTTACTATAGCATGAACAATAGTCCGTGAATCAAATCTCCATCCAGCAGCTGAAGTTTCAAGGTTCTTCTGAAGCAATCATCTTCCATGAGTTGAAGAAATAAACATCCAATCAGAAGAGATCAAGGTGTGCCTATCAACCAAGAAAAATCGGAGAAGAGCCTATCAACCAAGGAGCCTATCAAGGGAAGAAGAAGAAGGATGCTACAAGGAAGAAGGAGCCATTCAAGCATCATCTGAAGGTACTCTAGCTCCGTTTGAAGTCAGCAATCTTAAAGGAAGAGAACAAGCTCACAAGCATCAAGGAGATACAAGGATTTATCCAAGGAAGAAGGAAGGGTACTGTAGCCGTGAACAGCACTCCGTGCAAGGAAACCTACATCCATCCAAGGCCATTCAAGCTGAGTCTCAAGCCATTCAAGCAAAGAAGGAATCAACGCAAAATCTGCAGCATACACTCAGGGGGAGTCTTAATCAGAAGTTTTCTAAACTGAGCCTCATTATTTTAATGTTTTGGGTGTTATACTTGTGGTCATCATAAACTATAAGAACTTGTGTGTGTGTAGATCATTTTGGATCCGTGGTCTTGTGTGTGGTCATCGTGTTCCATTCGTGTGTACGTAGGTCTTCCTAGATCTGTGATTGTGTGTGTGTGTGTGTGGATCTTTTTAGATCCATTCTATCTCGTGTGTGTATATTACTGCACTTGTGGCAGCGTGTGTTTGTGTTGGTGATCCGGTTGTTAGATCGTGTTGGAGACATCATCTACGTGTGTGTGTGTGTATTGGGGCGTGTCCCCATGTGTGTGTGCGGGCGTCGTCCCGTGTGTGTTTGGAGCGTCGTCTCCGTTTGGGGATTTATCCCCAAGTGAAGCCTCACCGGGTTTGGTGAGGGGTGGACGTAGGATTGCCGTCGTTGCATCCGAACCACCTTAAAAATCGTTGTGCATTGTGTTTGAATTGTGTGGTTTGTTCCATTTCGTCTACCCCCCATTCTACGTGAGTGTGAGTGTACATTATAGTTCAGATTTTATCCTCGTTCACCTTGCATAATCTATCTTATCTCCAAATAGAATTTGATAAGTCATTTTGTGAGTGAATAGATTTGATTCTCTTAATTAGTATTTTATCACATATTTTATAAAAGGTCAAAAGTTTCTTTAAAATTTGAAAACTCCCAATTCACCCCCCTCTTGGGTGCCATTGATCGCGGGACTTCAATTATGGTCTGACAAGTGTTCCTTTGAATGGTGTTTTTTCGAGATTCGTGATGTTTCAAGTTGTGTCTTGGGGTTGTTCTTCCCTACTTCGCCTTTGCTAGTCCTTAAATTTCGAGGACAAAATTTCTTTAACGATGGGAGGCTGTAATACCCTGGATTCTTATCGGATCTTTCGGATCCTTTTCGGAGAGTTTCGGATCGCTTTTGTGGGTCCTGAGTTGAGTTTTATGATCCACGTGGGTTTTTCTCTCGTACTAGTTACGGAACTCTGTGGTGAGTTTATTTCTCAGTTCATCGACTCGTGGATGCCGCAGTTGCGTTGTACTCTTCTCGAGGATCGTTTCGACTATTTTTACGTATTTTTCTGAATTAGTCTATTTTCGGGCTAATTATCGAATTTTTGAAAATTAAAAAAATTTCCTAATTTCTTTTCCTTTTTTCTTTTTTCTTTCTTCTCCTCTCTCCTCCCGTTCATTCGCAACCGTGACCTCCTCTCTCCCCCGTTTTCTCTCTTCTCTCACCCTCCTGGCTCCAACTGCAGACGGAGGAGGCTCGGGCAGGTAGAGGTGATGCCGTGGGAGTGGTCCGGAGCGCGATGGGGCGAGGATCGGAATGTTTCTGGCACGATCCTGAACGGTGGATTCAAAGTCGACGGTCAAGCTCGCGTCGTGGTTTTCGACATGGTTTAGTCACTTCGGTGCACGAAATCTTCGGTGGAGGTAGGGAGATGGAAGCTCTACTTCTCCTCTGTGTTTTTCCTGTAATTTCACGTTGTTCGGTGCGAGTTTGAGCGGGTTTCGTTCAGTTTTAGGAAAATCATGCTTTTGGAATGTTTGCAGGGTTTGTCGAAAAATGGCGACGGTTTTTAGATCAGTTGGTATCAATCGAACCCTGGAATGTCAGCGTTCCAAATCCTCTGATTTCGTGTCAATTGGTCATCATTTGGGGCCGGTACGAGCCCGGGAACCCTGGTGACTCAATTAGGGTCAATTCGGTGGAATTGCTGGTTTCAAGTCGTTTGTGTGTTGTTTTGACCCCTTCCGGAGTGTGGAAGGTCGGTATTGTGATTGTGGTTGTTTTCCCCTTCGATCGGAATCAAACGGGGCGTGGAATAGGGCGTTAGGGCTCGGTTCTGCCGATTTTTTGCCGTGACCGGTCGACTGGACCGGATGGGCCGGTGGACCGGCGGTTGCCCGCGGACCGTGTCAGGTCTGGCTGTTGGTCCGGTCGATCGACCCCACAGGTCCGGTCGATCGACCCCAGGGGCCAGGTCGACCAGAATGTTGTATTTTCGCTTGTTTTGAGTCCCGGTCGGTCCGGTTGAGACCCAATGATCAACCTATGGCCTCGCGAGTGTTCCGGACACCCTGTGGGTTCCGTATTCATGTTTCTGGGGTGTCGAGAGGTGTCGTGTTACCTCGATTAGTGTGCCCATAAGTATATGTATTTCGGGCTTCGTGTTACATTCGATCGAGTCACCGTGTATCGGTGTGAGTGCGATGGGGTTCCCCCGCATGTGAGTGGCCTCCCTCGAGTTCTCGTCTTGAAGGGATGGTTTCGATGGCCTGTGGTCTACCTCGGTATTCGTGTTACCGTGGTTTTAGACCTAGTTAAGATTTTAAGTTGGTTGGCCTTGGCGGCCCAACCTTCATGCGTTTCTTCGCTGTAGCGCGCCTTTCTTATGCCGCTACATGTCGTTTGTCTTAGGTCAATGTTTTAGGGCAGTTAGTGTGGCAGTTGTCTCTTGGACTGCCTAATCTGTGTGGCGGATCTATAGTAGACCGCTTTGGTGGTGTGTCTGAATAGGTCGGTTCAAGGTTGACTGGGTTTAGCGGCTTAATCCTTGACCGCTACAGTCCCCTAGCGGCTCATTCTATGACCACCAGCTTATGTTCCTTTGCTTAATTTCTGAGTGTCGTTTCCCGATGTTTTGACTTCTGATTATCTTGGCTTGACCTTGTGGTTTGCCGTTCCCGTGGATATCTATTGATGTCCTATGAGGGCTATGGCCACGTTATGACATAGCCAGGAGTTTTCTTGCTTGAAGTAGGATTCTCTTTCCTACTGTAGAATCATCATTGTCTGGTTCCAGTCAACCTGGGGTTACCCAGTGGTTGACAAGTAACCTTGTGTATTTTTTGACTATTCTGAATAGCAAGACAGTGGTTCTTGACGACTTGAGGTACTACCCTACCTCGATTTACGTGCCCAAGTGCTTTGAGGGTCTTGGTGATCCCTAAGGTCTCCGTGTGTCGTTTTATACAAATGTGTCATTTCTTCGACTTAGGATTAGATCGATTGGCGGCTTGTACCGCTTTGTACGATGATCTTGACCTGAGTCTTCTGACTCAAGGATCGTTGTGTCTACAAGTCTAGTTGCCATGTCATGAGTCTGTTGGCAGTCGTTATGCTGCCTTAGTGCTTCATAGTACATATGACAGTGCTTCCTTGCCTGTCAGTACTATAGTGCTTGTGTTTCAGAGTTCTGTGTCTAGTGAGCCTCCACTAGTCGTAGCCTGGCGACGCGTTATAGCGTGTCGACCCACCTGGAAGTGGTGGCGTGGCAGTTCCCGAGATACGGTTTTTAGGCTAGTTGTCGTGGGCTCCCTTGCCTTGCAGTAGCGTCCTGCTGTGGGAGAAAACTAGCTAGAGGCCTGGCTCTAGGCATTGAGCTTGTGTGTGCACACGTGGTCATGGGTGTAGGACTTGTGCCGACGGGCGTGACCCTGACTAGTCACTCGTTACTTTGGTTCATGTTCTGGTTATAGTGTCTTAGTCTCTGCCGTGTGCTTGGCAGCATTAGGCGAGACACTTTAGGCGGAGCATAAGACGTCAATGGACGCAGCTGGCTGTTCTTCTAGTGAGGAGGTGCTTCTGTCACGTGACACGTGACTCTCGTGTTTTTCGCACGTCGTGACCTTTCCGGGTTAGCCTTCTCGTGGTCTTACCCAAGGTCAGTGTTGTGTCGTGTACACGACATTCCAGTCGTGTATGTGGTCGTGTCTAGAAGAGCGTGCATGGCAATAGAGTCGTGTATGCTTTAGGGTGTCTGTGTGTCACGCCCCGAGCGCGGAAGATACCCGGAGATGCGCGACGTGTCTATATCAATCATGTCAATCAGAGTGGTCGTGTATTCGACACAAAGACAGAGATGCGCAAAATAGCAAGATAACCCAATCCTTTATTTCATAATGGATAGACTATTACAAATCCAATACTTTGTTTAATAAAAAGGAAAAGAATACATAATTGACTCAAGAAACTATAGAAAAGACTAGATGACACTTGGAGAATCTCTATCTCTTTCACTCTTGATCATTCCCATCCGATTGACTTCCATCGTCGTCGGACTTACCTGAAACGTAAAAGGGGACAAACGGAATGAGCGAACGCTCAGTAGGAAATTATATCTCAAGTACTAGCAAGGGGTTTAAGTAATTACATTTTCATGGATGCAATAAGGCTATGCATGCTCGCATGAAACGACAAGATAGAGAGAATGTAATATCAAGGAAATAAGATGAACTTACCATGAACTTTCAACAAGATAACAAGTTTATTCAAGATATTCAAGCAAATACAATTATCGAGTCATGTCAAGAACTTTGGCTATCATGTATCAAGCAAGTAAATTACCCTCTTTCGGGCCACGCATTTCATGTAAAGTCAAGTACGATTCAAGTACAAGATGTGTGTGGAATGTCCAATCAAGCAAGTCAAGTACTCGGTATAATGCCAGATACCTTATCATTTTAACTCCCATGGGCACAAGTACTTTCGGGTGCTCCTCCCAGGACCAGATCGGGCCCTATATGCGCAGGCATTTATCATGTTTTTTTTTTGACATCCACTCTTGTTTATAGCCAACAGAGAATTTCAATAATCAAACTTGTAGACACGTATGACAACTTTGATAGAATAGAGTCCAAAATATGACAAAGGACATAGAATGGCGATAATAACGGTATAATCATGATATCGATAAAACTAGGTAGAATATGATTCCCTTAACTTGGGTACCATGACAAATCAGTATGGACATTCTTTATATAGAATTGAGGTCCACATGAACAGTATATCAAAGGTAAGATACCCTCATTCTTATCATAGAATTGAGGTTTACAAGAACGACGTGATATGGCATGATATCATCATCCCATTAAGAATTTCTTATGATATACTCTTTGTATAATCATAAGGGCCGGTATACCATGTTTCTTTAGAGTGACATGGCATCAATGGTGTAATGGGTTTTTAGGGTACAACCAGCTCAGTCGGCCTTGAGGGAATCCAAGGCTACGAGGAGTCTTACGGAGGTCTCTATGACTAACTCGCTAGTCCAAAGGAACGGAATGTCCAATGGAGAGCTTGTATGTCAATGAGAGTTGAGTGTGATCGATAAAATACCGTGCAAAGTGGGACTATACTCACGGAGTGGAGAATAGTGCCGATATATATATATATATGTATAATATATAAACCATCGGTTAGCAAATCAGAGGAAAAACCAGTTTACAGTAAAATAACGACTTAGGTCAAGTCGTTTCTCAAGTAATTAACGCCTAACAGAAGGGCGTTTACATATGGTCCGTTTTGCAGAATTTTCAATAATTCAATAATTTATCTAAGACGCGCCTTCGGCAGGGGCGTTTCTTCAAGAGTTGACGACTACAGTAGCAGGCGTCTTTTTATTTACAATAATTTCAGAACATATTTATTTTCAGAAATTATCAAAAACGCGCCCTTGGCAGGGGCGTTAATCATTAAATTCTTATTTTCACAGAATATATATATTCTAGGATTTTAACAGATACGCTCCCTAGTAAGGGGCGTTTCTTTTAATTCACGCCCTGTGATGGGGCGTTACCACATGGAAAACGACCTAGTCTAGGTCGTGAATTCAAGAAATATCAGGAATTTACATGATTAGCAAGATTTGCACGATAATCAAGGATAACAATCATATAGTCATGACAGGAAAATTGGCAGGAACTCAGATGCAGTATATCAGATTTGATGTTTCATGTTTATTGACTTTTAACCATTAACAATTATTGATTTGATTTCATGTAATTGCATGGATAATCAGTTCTAGGATTTTAACCGTTAACAATTAAGATTTACATGAAATTAACGCCTGTGTATAGGGCGTCAAATATGAAATTGACGACCTTGGCAGGGTCGTGACTTGTAAAGTAGCGCCCTAGTCTGGGGAGTGTATTTCATAGTCACGCCCTTGCTAAGGACGTTTCTTTCAAGAAATTAACAGAAAGTCGTTCAGAAACTATAGTAAACCAAACCATGTATATGCATGATAATTATTGTACTGTATCAATTTAGTTTGGGCTACAGTGACTTGAGAAAATCCTACCTTAAGAGTTGATTTGGAGATGACCGTGAGGGATTTGTAAGAATCAATGATGCTGCAGACGTTGGATGAATCCTACAGAGGATAGATTGAAGATATTAGTTTCCTTGAAATCCATGGACTATAGGTAGACGAAGGGGTACTTACACACGGATGAAGAACTCTTGTTCCTCAAACGCCCGAGCCTCTTAACCTGTTAATAAGAGAAGAAGAATAATCAACATTCTTCATGCGACTGTAAACAGAAGAAGAAGAAAAAAATAGAAGAACATATATTCTTCACGTACCTGCAGCAGTAGTTCGTCCAAATAGTTTTAGGGTTGGCCGAACGAGAGTTTTTATAGGATTTTGGGTGTCCTATTAGGGTTAGTGATTGTGTGGAAGCAATACTTCTATGATAGAGTCATTACCACGTTTGAACTCTTTCTAATGCTTATCACTTACCCTGGATAAGTTCTGGGTTCGAACGGTTCACGAACTGAATTAACGCCTTAGGTAAGGGCGTCGATTCTTTAATTAACGACCTAGTTCAGGTCGTTTCTAAAAAAACGTCTTGGATAAGGGCGTTCTTTGTTTTTGAAACACGTCCCATATATGGGCGTTTCTCTTGCTTGCCTATTTGGTCGTGAGAGTTGACGACCGCACATGTGGGCGTCCTTTCTTTAGTCACGCCTTTGATAGAGGCGTTTCTTTTTGAATTAACGCCCTAATAAGAGGCGTTATTTTAATTTTGTTTTACTTCATCTAATTAACCCTATTCTCATTATCTGTATTACTACTGTAATATATATATGTTTTAATTTATTTCAAATATTCATTTATCAGGGTTGCTACACCCTCCCCCACTTAAAAAGAATTTGGTCCCCAAATTCAATATATATATAATTATACATGTGGAGAGCGTAGAACATATACCTCTTAGAATAACTCGGGAAATCATTTCTTCATAGATTCTTCGGTCTCCCATGTCGCTTCGCGTTCTGGATTCTTATTCCATTGCACCTTGAGCATGGGAATAACCTTATTCCTTAGAGCTCGTATTTCTCGATCTAATATCTTCAAGGGCCTCTGTTCATATGTGAGATCTTTCTGGATCACCAGATCTCCATGTTCAATAATATGAGATGGATCGTGCACGTACTTCTTCAACATGGATATGTGAAATACATTGTGTACCTCGGACAACTGAGGAGGCAACGCGATGCGATAAGCAACCTCGCCAACTCTTTCGAGTACCTCAAATGGTCCGATGAATCTTGGCGTAAGCTTGCCCTTAACACCAAATCTTCGTATGCCACGTCCAGGCGATATCTTGAGAAATACATGATCTCCGATTTGAAATTCAAGATCTCTTCTTCTTGTATCTGCATAAGTCTTTTGTCTGGTCTGAGCCACTTGTAATCTTTCCCTGATTACTTGTATCTTCTCGGTTGTATCCCTTACCATGTCTGGACCTAATAGTTGTTTTTCTCCAACTTCGTTCCAACATATGGGAGATCGGCAACTCCTTCCGTATAAGGCTTCGAAAGGTGCCATTTGGATACTAGCTTGGTAGCTATTATTATATGCAAATTCAACTAAAGGTAAGTGGTCATGCCAGCTTCCTCCAAAGTCAATAATGCATGCTCTCAGCATATCTTCAACAACTTGATTAGTTCGCTTGGTCTGACCATCCGTTTGTGGGTGAAAAGCAGTACTAAAGTTGAGCCTTGTCCCCTACGAATGTTGTAATCCCTTCCAAAAATGAGAAGTAAAACGGGGATCTCTATCAGACACGATTGAGACAGGAATTCCATGTATCCTGACTATTTCTTTGATGTATAGTGCAGCTAGCACATCAATTGACCATCGGCTTTTGATTGGCAAGAAATGTGCCGATTTAGTCAATCGGTCAATGATAACCCAGATTCCATCATGTCCTCCTTTAGATTTAGACAAACCCATGATGAAGTCCATACCAATATCCTCCCATTTCCACTTAGGAATATCTAGAGGATGTAGTTTTCCCGCAGGCTTTTGGTGTTCCGCCTTGACCTGTTGGCATGTGAGACAGCGCGATACATAGTCCGCTATTTCTCTTTTCATATTAGGCCACCAAAAGTTCCTCTTTACATCTTGGTACATTTTGGTTGATCCTGGATGAATAGTGTACCTTGATCGGTAAGCTTCATCTAAGATCTTCTTCTTTAATTCCGGACAATCAGGTATACAAGTTCTATCTTTGAACGATAATCTTCCATCAGAAGTTAGTTGAAAATCAGATTGTCCTTCTAATCTGCCCTTGATTTCTACTAACATAGGATCATCATCCTGAAGTGTTTGTATCTCAGATAACAAATCTGACTGTATGCTTACATGAGATAGTGTGACAAATTTGGATTCCATGTCCAAGCTTATATTGAGCTCGGAGAATTGTTCAAGTAACCTCCATTCTTGCATCATACAATTTGCTATCATTGCTCTCGGCTTTCGACTAAGGGCGTCAGCAACATAATTACCCTTTCCGGGATGGTATTGTATATTGAAGTCGAAGTCCTTGAGATATTCTAGCCAGCGTCTTTGTCTCATGTTTAGCTCCTTTTGTGAAAATAGATATTTGAGACTTTTGTGATCGGAGTAGACAGTGAACTGTACTCCATAGAGATAGTGTCTCCATATCTTTAGGGCAAATACTACCGCGGCCAGTTCTAAGTCATGGACGGGGTAATTCTCCTCATGCTTCTTTAGTTGACGTGAAGAGTATGCTATGACCTTTCCTTGTTGCATTAGGACACATCCGAGGCCAATGCCAGAAGCATCAGTGTAGACCTCGAATTTCTCTCCTTCTATCGGTAGAGCTAAGACCGGAGCTGTGGTGAGATGATCCTTGAGAGTTTGAAAACTTCTTTCACATTCCTCACTCCATTCGTATCGGATCTCCTTACGAGTTAATCTTGTAAGTGGTACGGCGATCTTAGAGAAATCTTTAATGAATCGTCGATAATAGCCTGCAAGACCTAAGAAACTTCTGATCTCGCTTGCATTAGTGGGTCTTTCCCAGTTTCTCACAGCTTCAACTTTTGACGGATCTACAGATAAACCGTCCTTGGAGATGACATGTCCGAGAAAAGCCACTTCTTCAAGCCAGAACTCGCATTTGCTGAGTTTAGCATATAATTGATTTGCCCTCAAGACTTGCAATGCAATCCTCAAATGCTCTTCATGTTCTTCCTTAGTCTTAGAATATATCAATATATCATCAATGAAGACTACTATGAATTGATCCAAGTAAGGCCTGAATATGCTATTCATTAACTGCATAAAGGCAGCAGGGGCATTTGTTAGTCCAAAAGGCATAACAACAAATTCGTAATGGCCATACCTGCTTCTGAATGCGGTCTTGTGAATGTCATCATCCTTGATTCTTAACTGATGATATCCCGACCTAAGATCAATCTTGGAAAAATATTTGGATCCTGAAATCTGATCAAATAATTCATCGATTCTCGGCAGTGGATACTTGTTCTTGATAGTAAGATGATTCAACTGTCGATAGTCGATACACAATCTCATGGATCCATCCTTCTTCTTTACAAATAAGATTGGTGCTCCCCACGGGGAAGTACTTGGTCTAATAAACCCTTTTCGGATTAGTTCCATCAACTGCTCCTTCAACTCCTTGAGTTCAGCAGGGGACATTCTATATGGTGCCTTTGAAACGGGACCAGCACCAGGGACTAAGTCAATGGTGAAGGCTACATCTCTTTGAGGGGGTAATCCCGGCAAATCTTCCGAAAATACGTCTGGAAATTCTCGCACTACCTGAATGTCCTCTATCTTGGTTTCTTTAGCTTCTTTAATAGTGACAAAAGCAAGGAAGGATACACATCCTTTCTTGACGAGCTTGCTTGCTCGAAGAGCCGAAATAAGAGGGGATTTGCTTCGACTCTTAGGACTAGTATAAGTCAGTTCCGGAAATTCCTTGAAAATAATCTTGCTATCACGGCAATCAACCGTTGCCTGGTATTTGGATAACCAATCTGCTCCTAGTATAACATCATACTCTTTTAGATCTAAGCAGATAAGATCAATAGGAAAATTCTTTCCTCGAACCAATACCTCACAGTTTTGATAATGATGTGTGATATCCGTCTCGTTTCCGAGAGGAGTAGACAATATTAACTTCATCCATTCTGGTTCTAGAGGTAATGGGTCAGCAAACTTCTTGGAAATAATGGAATGCGATGCACCCGTATCAAATAAGACATGTGCATATTTGGAACAAATTTTTAATGTACCTTCCACCAATCCGCCTTCTTCTTCTGGTTCGGTCTCTTGGATCGCATGAAGACGCGCGTTCCTTGTCACTGGGCGTTTACCCTCACCGTCTTGGTCATTCATTAATGGACAATCGGGAATCCGATGTTCACGACTCCCACAACGGAGACATGCTCCTAATTTCCTCTAGCATTCTTCTGTTTTGTGACCAGCCTTGTCACAATGCTTGCATACTACGTTTGAAGGTGTAGTGGTGATAGAGAAAGGCTTGGATTTCTTGAACTTCTGATCTTGAGAGGAAGAACCTCCATTATTGGGCCTCTTCTTAAAGTTGGGTTTAAAAGAACCCGAACTTGTGACTTGCTCCTTTTTGTCTTTCCCACGGATCCTATCAGATAGTTCCGTGGCATCTTCAAGCAACTGAGCTCGGCGCACTATTTCAGTATAAACTTGAATATCCATAGGCGCCAGTTGAGTAATGTAGTGGGGCCTAAGCCCATTAAGAAATCTACGGGCTTTCATCTTTTCCGTGCTAATTAAATGCTTAGCATATCTAGACAGTCGAGAGAACTGTGCTTCATAATCAGCCACCGATAAAGATCTTTGCTTTAATGCGGCAAATTCGGCGGCCTTCTTTTCCTGGACCCTATCAGAGAAATATTTGGCATTGAAATATTCAACGAATTCTCCCCATGTAACTTGAGTTGGGTCAATTGTAGCTTCAATCGACTCCCACCAGCATCTAGCATCCTTTTCTAACTGGAAAGTAGCTAATAAGACTTTGTCCTGATCCGTGCATTGCATGACACGGAATATACGTTCAATCTCCCGAACCCAATGCTCGGCATCGTCTGGATCGGTCGATCCCATGAACTTCGGGGGATTCATATTCTTGAATGCTTGGTGTAAGCTTCCAGCTCGTGGAGCACCACCCTGTGCTACCTGTTGTAGCACTTGGGTCATCCCTTGAAGGGTACGCTGCATGTTGCGCCATTGAGCACGTTCGGCAGCCATTATCCTACAATTACAATAGCTATGTTAGTATTATATCACTATGATCTTATAAAGGACTCATTGATCATTTAACCCTTGGTTCTACCCACTCTCACTTGGTTAAAGGTTTTGAAACCTATCCTTGGACTTGGGTTTCCTAGGAATTGAATAACTTGGCTCTGATACCACAAAGACTGTCACGCCCCGAGCGCGGAAGATACCCGGAGATGCGCGACGTGTCTATATCAATCATGTCAATCAGAGTGGTCGTGTATTCGACACAAAGACAGAGATGCGCAAAATAGCAAGATAACCCAATCCTTTATTTCATAATGGATAGACTATTACAAATCCAATACTTTGTTTAATAAAAAGGAAAAGAATACATAGTTGACTCAAGAAACTATAGAAAAGACTAGATGACACTTGGAGAATCTCTATCTCTTTCACTCTTGATCATTCCCATCCGATTGACTTCCATCGTCGTCGGACTTACCTGAAACGTAAAAGGGGACAAACGGAATGAGCGAACGCTCAGTAGGAAATTATATCTCAAGTACTAGCAAGGGGTTTAAGTAATTACATTTTCATGGATGCAATAAGGCTATGCATGCTCGCATGAAACGACAAGATAGAGAGAATGTAATATCAAGGAAATAAGATGAACTTACCATGAACTTTCAACAAGATAACAAGTTTATTCAAGATATTCAAGCAAATACAATTATCGAGTCATGTCAAGAACTTTGGCTATCATGTATCAAGTAAGTAAATTACCCTCTTTCGGGCCACGCATTTCATGTAAAGTCAAGTATGATTCAAGTACAAGATGTGTGTGGAATGTCCAATCAAGCAAGTCAAGTACTCGGTATAATGCCAGATACCTTATCATTTTAACTCCCATGGGCACAAGTACTTTCGGGTGCTCCTCCCAGGACCAGATCGGGCCCTATATGCGCAGGCATTTATCATGTTTTTTTTTGACATCCACTCTTGTTTATAGCCAACAGAGAATTTCAATAATCAAGCTTGTAGACACGTATGACAACTTTGATAGAATAGAGTCCAAAATATGACAAAGGACATAGAATGGCGATAATAACGGTATAATCATGATATCGATAAAACTAGGTAGAATATGATTCCCTTAACTTGGGTACCATGACAAATCAGTATGGACATTCTTTATATAGAATTGAGGTCCACATGAACAGTATATCAAAGGTAAGATACCCTCATTCTTATCATAGAATTGAGGTTTACAAGAACGACGTGATATGGCATGATATCATCATCCCATTAAGAATTTCTTATGATATACTCTTTGTATAATCATAAGGGCCGGTATACCATGTTTCTTTAGAGTGACATGGCATCAATGGTGTAATGGGTTTTTAGGGTACAACCAGCTCAGTCGGCCTTGAGGGAATCCAAGGCTACGAGGAGTCTTACGGAGGTCTCTATGACTAACTCGCTAGTCCAAAGGAACGGAATGTCCAATGGAGAGCTTGTATGTCAATGAGAGTTGAGTGTGATCGATAAAACACCGTGCAAAGTGGCACTATACTCACGGAGTGGAGAATAGTGCCGATATATATATATATGTATAATATATAAACCATCGGTTAGCAAATCAGAGGAAAAATCAGTTTACAGTAAAATAACGACTTAGGTCAAGTCGTTTCTCAAGTAATTAACGCCTAACAGAAGGGCGTTTACATATGGTCCGTTTTGCAGAATTTTCAATAATTCAATAATTTATCTAAGACGCGCCTTCGGCAGGGGCGTTTCTTCAAGAGTTGACGACTACAGTAGCAGGCGTCTTTTTATTTACAATAATTTCAGAACATATTTATTTTCATAAATTATCAAAAACGCGCCCTTGGCAGGGGCGTTAATCATTAAATTCTTATTTTCACAGAATATATATATTCCAGGATTTTAACAGATACGCGCCCTAGTAAGGGGCGTTTCTTTTAATTCACGCCCTGTGATGGGGCGTTACCACATGGAAAACGACCTAGTCTAGGTCGTGAATTCAAGAAATATCAGGAATTTACATGATTAGCAAGATTTGCACGATAATCAAGGATAACAATCATATAGTCATGACAGGAAAATTGACAGGAACTCAGATGCAGTATATCAGATTTGATGTTTCATGTTTATTGACTTTTAACCGTTAACAATTATTGATTTGATTTCATGTAATTGCATGGATAATCAGTTCTAGGATATTAACCGTTAACAATTAAGATTTACATGAAATTAACGCCTGTGTATAGGGCGTCAAATATGAAATTGACGACCTTGGCAGGGTCGTGACTTGTAAAGTAGCGCCCTAGTCTGGGGCGTGTATTTCATAGTCACGCCCTTGCTAAGGACGTTTCTTTCAAGAAATTAACAGAAAGTTGTTCAGAAACTATAGTAAACCAAACCATGTATATGCATGATAATTATTGTACTGTATCAATTTAGTTTGGGCTACAGTGACTTGAGAAAATCCTACCTTAAGAGTTGATTTGGAGATGACCGTGAGGGATTTGTAAGAATCAATGATGCTGCAGACGTTGGATGAATCCTACAGAGGATAGATTGAAGATATTAGTTTCCTTGAAATCCATGGACTGTAGGTAGAGGAAGGGGTACTTACACACGGATGAAGAACTCTTGTTCCTCAAACGCCCGAGCCTCTTAACCTGTTAATAAGAGAAGAAGAATAATCAATATTCTTCATGCGACTGTAAACAGAAGAAGAAAAAAAAATAGAAGAACATATATTCTTCACGTACCTGCAGCAGTAGTTCGTCCAAATAGTTTTAGGGTTGGCCGAACGAGAGTTTTTATAGGATTTTGGGTGTCCTATTAGGGTTAGTGATTGTGTGGAAGCAATACTTCTATGATAGAGTCATTACCACGTTTGAACTCTTTCTAATGCTTATCACTTACCCTGGATAAGTTCTGGGTTCGAACGGTTCACGAACTGAATTAACGCCTTAGGTAAGGGCGTCGATTCTTTAATTAACGACCTAGTTCAGGTCGTTTCTAAAAAAACGTCTTGGATAAGGGCGTTCCTTGTTTTTGAAACACGCCCCATATATGGGCGTTTCTCTTGCTTGCCTATTTGGTCGTGAGAGTTGACGACCGCACATGTGGGCGTCCTTTCTTTAGTCACGCCTTTGATAGAGGCGTTTCTTTTTGAATTAACGCCCTAATAAGAGGCGTTATTTTAATTTTGTTTTACTTCATCTAATTAACCCTATTCTCATTATCTGTATTACTACTGTAATATATATATGTTTTAATTTATTTCAAATATTCATTTATCAGGGTTGCTACACTGTGTCTGTCTAGGTCTTTTCTAGGCTTTTTGCTTGTCTTTGTAGGCCCGACAGATCGGCAACTCCTGACTTTGTCAGATCAGGGTTCACCTTCCTGCTGTTGCCAGGAGTAGTTCAGGGAGCCGAGGCTAGTTCGGCGGCCGCGCTTGTTCGGTACGGCTTTTCCCTTTTCTTTTAGCTATTCCTACTCCTTCTGTTCTCGATTTTTCTTTTACAGCTTTCTAGTAGTAGTTTTCCCTGCTTCTCCTGCTTTACTACTGCTGTTGTTTTAGCTGTTGTTCCATGTTACTGTGTATTTTTCAGTGGGGATCCGTGTGACCCCTACTGGGCCAGTGACACGAGGCTCACCCCTACCTTTCAGGTGGTCGTCTCTTCGTCCTTGCGGTTCCTGGTGTGGCGTGTTCGTAGTTGCCAGCGGTACCTGCGTCGGGCTTCCCCCGACCTTAGTGTACATTTTTCTTTCTGCCGACTGTACTTATCTTTTCTTTAGACTAGACTCTGGTATAATTGTTAAATTGAATTGTTAATTGAAAAGTAATTTTATTTCTGCTACTTTAGCAAACTCGATTAATGAAATTTAATTGCTTACTGTTATATCTGCGACTTCAATGTACCAAGTGGTATCAGGTCTACTCGGTAGTCCTATCGGGTATATCCGATATCCAGAGTCCGGGTCATCACAGGGAGGGTTTCGGGCTGGCGGTTCCGAAGGCGGGCTGGGGGTTCCGAAGGTGCAGCTAGGGAGTGAGGAAGAGAGGGTGGCATGCTGAGGGTTATGAAGGCGGGCTGGGGAGTGAGTGAGAAAAGAGGGAGGGTGGCGGGCTCTGAAGGCGGGCTGGGGAGTGAGGAAGAGAGGGACTGGGGAGTGAGGAAAGAGGGAGGATGGCGGGTTGGGGGCGGGCTGGGGGTTCCGAAGGTGGGCTGGGGAGTGAGGAAGAGAGGGAGGGTGGCTGGCAGGCTAGGTTTATTTCCGAAGGCGCGGGAGTTCTTAGCGCCAAAATATGTATAAAGATAATAATTATAGTATCTTAAATCAAAGGGATATATATTCCTCCTATAATAAAAATAAATAGGAATTTACCAATGATAATATTCATGGGTAATATAAAAAAATAAAAAAGATGTATACCTACACGAACAATCGGTAGGTAATGAATAACAAATAAAAGATATGAGAATACACGGGTAACCTATTCCTACGACTTCCAAAGAGTAGGTAAATACCTACGATATGGTACGTAGGCAATATATAACAAATAAATAATTTGTACCCCGATCACTCTACGCATGACCTATTCTTACGACAAATAATGAGTAGGTAACTACCTACGACATTTATCGTAGGTAATATATAACAAATAAAAGCTAATGTCATCAATCACTCTGTAGATGACCTACTCCTACGACGATAACGAAGCGTAGGTACATTCTGAGGACCATGTCCGTAAGTATTTTATTGCAATTATCTATTCCTACGACTCAACTAGAACTATAGGTATAACATACCACTTACATACGGCATTGTCAGTAGGTAGTTCAATATGTCTATCTATTCTTACAGCTCAACTGAAACCGTAGGTATGACATACCACTTACCTACGTCATTGTCGATAGGTAGTTCAATGTGCGTATCTATTCCTACGGTGCTACCGAACCATAGGTATGACATACCAATTACCTATGACATTATCAGTAGGTAGTTCAATATGGCTATCTATTCCTACGGTGCTACCAAACCATAAATATTACATACCAATTACCTACGACATTATCAGTATGTAGTTTTATATTGCTATCTATTCCTACGGTGCTACCGAACCATAGGTATGACACACCAATTACCTACGACATTATCTGTAGGTAGTGTATGACATATACCTACGACAGTGACAGTAGGTAATAGAATATCCTAAAAAATCGTAGGTATAGGCCCATAAATACTAGCGACTTACAAAAGTGTACGAAACGGTCATAGGTAAAAATCAATTTTCCCGTAGTGTCCCATTGTCAGTCAACAAATTTCTAGTTCAGTCGACTGAGTTTTCCTTGGTCGACATACTTCTGATCGCGGACTTCTTCCGACCGTGACCTCAAGATTGCGGTCTCCTTGCAACTGCGTTTTATCAAAATTGTTCATCTCAAAGGTCTGACCAAAAAGTGTTGATTGTGCATGCTCTGTCTCAGGTGATCTTCTGATGGTCTGGAACCTGAAACATCGCTTATCAAGTAATTAATAAACTATGTAACTTATGAAATATTCCGTTATGCTGCCAAATTTCTTCCGTAGCACAACGTCATTTTAATTCATTCTTGACCTCTTTTTCCAGGAATTGGTATGTTCATGCCTTGCTTACTATCATCTCAATTGAATTATTGACTTTGACATTTTCGGCCGAACTTATTGATATTTCTCGTGGAAGAACTAGATTTATAACTTGAAGATGCAAGGGCGGGCATGGACAGTGTCCAAGGGCTCTAGTCTAGCCCCCTCGGAAGATGGTCGGAAATATACTATTAACCATTGGGTATAATGATTATTGGCGTCGCATTGCGTGAGGAGTACTTTTTTCATAAACTGGTGAAATCCACGAGGGCAATTCATGAAATTATACATGCTTGAAACATACATTCTCATTACATGCTTGTTATATGATTTTCTTGTGCATAGTCTTCTTAAGGTTATAAAAGTACATTCTTGTGATGGACTGAAAGGCCAACTTATATTCTTGCCAGATCATGATCATATATTCTTGCAATATCATGTCCTTACTTTCATATCTTGCTACTTGTTGTTACTATGGTTTTTATCGCATGTTTTATCGCACTCTCGTTCTCTTACCTGCTAGAGCTAAAACATTAACATGTAAACAATGCCGTCATGTTGAAACGAAGATACCTACTGGGCGAGTACGTTCGGTCCCTATTTTTCCAACTCTTTTTCAAGAAGTGCTAGTGGATCGGAGTCGGATTATTCAAGTGGCGATTCCGAGAGTGATTGAAGATCGAGAGAAACCCTAGAGTGTCTTGAGTCCATTATGATAATTCGAGGACATGTCGATGTATTTTATATTTTCTTGAGTCTAGTGAGTCATATTGTCAAAAGAGTCCTTGTCAATTGTAAACTTTGATTATTTGATCAATAAAGTTGAACGTTTTTTTCATATGATATTGCGTAGAATACTTATGATGTTGTAAGAATATGGCGCTCTGATTGTCTTGTTAGCTCGAGGTTTACTTTGCCGGCTATTCATGTTCACGACTTGTTTCCACTGTATATATCTCGTGGCGTGACACCAATTATCACAAGCAGATTTTACATGCCATAGAATACACTATTTGATAATGCCAGAAGCCAAACAATTCAAGATCATCCTGCAAAGGATGAGTTTTTCTGAAAGAACCATATATCGTTAAATATTTAAATGCCCGGCTCTACAGTGCTGATGTTTTTCTAACTTCCTGCCAGGACAAACTTCCTGTAGATTGTTTTACATCTCCTATTAGCTTGCCTTCTTAGGGAAGAAACTGCCATGGAATCCATAGGGCACTCTTCTTGGCAGTGTTATTTTGGCAACTGGTTCCTTCCCAAATCTTCTGGAGTCAATAATGTATACCTGCAAGCGAATTAGGCCATAAACAATTATTTCAATGGCTTTAAAACCACCAAAGTGTTCGAGAAATTCCATTGATGCTGAGAATTATTTAACATGTCAACGTCTAATGGTGAGAATTACCAGACACGTCATAAAAGTGTAGTCTGTGGAACCTAATGCTACAAGTCTTCTATAGCTCAATGCTCAAAACATGAGGCACTATGTTCACAAAAGATTTACTGGTGAAATATAAGCAGATCCAAGAACATGCAATGTAAGTGACGGCATATTATGTCTATGGCTTGAGCGAACAACATTTGATACAAAACTTTCTCATTACTTTGTGGAAATATATGCTTAATTAATACTATTTGAGATATTAAATGAAATGCATGACATATATACAACATGGATTTCAAAACAATGCAACCCGTGCAGCACAAACATGAGAACTTACATAAGAAATGTTTGAGCCTTCGTTGTGGACAAAAGAGACGACCCAACCATCATCTTCCGCATGATTACCTTGGTTCCGAGCAAATGCTGCTCCGGAGCAGAAGTGGTTTTCTCCCAGTCTGTGGTACTCCACTTTAATTGGATCTTCGGAGTCTCTCTCTCTCTGTTTCTCAAACTATCAGAATTGAATTTAATAACAAAACAATTAATGTACACCAAGCTATTATCTATGAATCAACCACAATGAAGGTGAGCATAGATAACTGGAGAAGTGCTGCATACCTTGGAGGCCTTATGTTGCTTCTCTTCAAAGTATAATTTAGCCAAACTCCCATACTTAGGCAAAGCTGCAGTCAAGAATGAGAAAAATGTATCGCAATTTCAACCAGCATTAATTAGAGTTTTTGATAAGTGATCAAGGAACTGATCAATAGAAAATGCCCTAATACCGCATATCGAGCTTGCCACCGAGTCGACAACTTGTGTATATCCATATTTATTATATAGACCTGTGAAGCATTCATTGATCATAGGGAAGTCCATGGAGGAGTCTCTCCCTGTTAGATATCTCTCCTTCACCTCACCCGTCTCCAAGTTCAATCTCCACTCGTATGAACGAGAAAAGAACAAGCCATCTTCCGTGGAGTAATTATGTGGATTTTGTGTGTCTGATGCGATTGGCTTGAACCCTTTGGAGAACCACTCCAACTTGTTAACTCCTAGATCTGGGCCTGGGATGATTGAACCAATAGCTCTGCATCCCCTGACCACCACCTGCAAACCAACGGCGTAATGCCTGACTCAAATGATGGGATCCATGGATTATTGTGAAAAACACCTGAGTCAACCAACTAAACACGGACATAAAGCTCTTTTATTCATTCTTATCTCAAATATTCTTGACATATTCTACTTGATCCGCAAGTAAGTGGGTCGGAGTTGGGAGTTGAACTCGTACTTTAGTCGACTCTGGATAGACATTAGGAGATAGTGCTAATGAAATTAGAAGACTATGAGAGTCTTCTATATATAAATACTATTATAATCCTACAGGTGGTACAGATAAAGACCGAAGACATTAGCTATTCGGTATAAACCAAGAAGGAAGGTGTAGTTCTTTTCATAGTGGAAAAGTGTGATTCCTGCTAATCTCTCTCTAGTTCTCTCTCATGGTGTGTGTATGTGTGTGTGATAATGTCTTGCCAGTGTCCCGATCCTAACACTACTGAACAAGCAACTGAAAGATTACATCTTTTTGCTCATGGCAATGAGTAACTTCACATAATTAGACTGTCTAAGAACACGGACAAAAAGAATGCAAAAAAAAATAACTTTGCACTGAAAGCTTATGGTCGATAGTTACCTCAAAACCATCCTCAAAGCAATTGAAAATGTGAAACATGCAGTGTGTTTTTACTTCAAACCACTTAACTGCACTTGCATCTCCATAACGAGGCATTACGCCGATTCTTGCATATGTATCTTTCTCGTATTTCATCAATCTGCAGCATGATTCTGGCTATGAGCTTCTGAATTAGTTTTGTGATGTACGAGGAGCAAGTGTCAAAGAGATATATACTTACGGGCCACCTCTGATAAGCCTCTTTATGTCCACGATCAGTGGCACATCCAAAATTACGTTGTACCTTAGAGATGAGCGACAGAAGTTCAAATAATCCTCGTCATACCTCTAGAATTCGATAATAAAAGAAACATGATCAATCATGTTTAAAGAATAGATCATACGCATAAGATGATCCTGTCGGTGTTGTGCTGAGAATTTTAGGCGTCTAGTCCCATATTGGATTCTAAAAGTTTTCTCATACGTACTCGTATAGTTTTGAATGAGTGTCAATCCTTGGATCTTGCTATGGTGGTTAGTCTTTGGGGACCCCATTAATTTTCTGTTAAGCACAATGGGGTAACAGAACCAAGATAATATTGAATAGATGTTTGAGGTTTTGTTCTAAACATGAACATATAAGAGAACCTATCTAGTTAGGCTTCAAAGTACAGTTAAACTTATGCATTATGTTAGAATATTTGGGTATAGTCTCCCTTGGGCAATAGTCCCATATTGGTTAAATGAGATGTGGTTCATGTGCTTATGACCCTCGACCTGTGTATCTCAATACTGCGATTTTGTGGATTCAATATGGTATCAGAGCATGGTCTTGGCCCAACTCCTCTTATCACCTCCACCCGATTAATGTCCACGGCCCATCTTGACCGTGAGGGAGAGTGTTAGAATATTTGGGCATAGTCCTCCCTTGGACAATAGTCCTGTATTGGTTAAATGAGTTGTGGTTCATGTGCTTATGACCCTGGACCTATGTATCTGAATATTACAATTTTGTAGATTCAACACATTATCACTTTTCAATCTCAAACTATCTCAAACCAAAATATAAGTATTTTAAAACCCATAATTTTAAAATTGAACATTTTAGGATATTTACAAATCTACAACAAACGACACCTAACTACGTACCTAAGTGGACCATATCAAATTTATCACACCTCAAATTTCTTCAGTTATTCTCCTTCTAGCAGTCAGATTTATCATAGGAGCATGCTTAGACATCTCAGAGGCGTTTGGACAGACATATGGTGTTCGTTGCTCTGACCCAACTGGCAATATATCCCTGCGGGTGAACCTCACACAGAAATGACAACTTACTTCTCAGTGACTCCAATATCGTGGGAAAGGCTGCTCCTGTTGAATTTCAGATCAGCTTTGTGTACCAACTTCTTACCATCGGCTATAAGTAAGATAAAGAGGGAACAGAATCAACAGATAAAGAAGTTGAAATGTACTTCAGCGTCCAAGAAGTCCAGATCCTCTCAATGCAAGAGAGGATTGGATTCCAACATCCTTCAATAGGAGGTTGTCACACATCCCATTAACTTTTTCTCTTTTACTTTTAATCCTTTAAAGTCGTTTAAAATACAACCTTGTGGAGATAAATACAGCGCTAAGAGAGTGTTATATCTATTTTATCAGGGCTGTATTTATTTACTCACCGTTGTATATACATAGAACACATAGATACAACACTACTCAAGAGCATGAATACAATGTTGAGTAGATAAATACAACACTATGTTAGCGTTGTGTTTATCTGCTCAATGTTGTATTTGAAACTGGCTAAACAAGTAAAAGTGATGACGGAACCAATCTTAAAAGGTTACAAGGACGCGTGACAGTTTCCTATAGGAAATTGCTGAGTCTAGTTCTCATCTTGCATTGAGAGTATCCGTACTCAAGAACTTTATGAAAACATGCATCTTGCCATAGTATAAAGAAGAAAGAGAGATACGTGAGACAACCCCCAGGACGAAGTAAGGCTTCCTCGCATCCACCCCCATCGTTACCAGCTCTCCACTTCCCGGAGCTCTCTGTTGTCATTGAGAATAACATACTAATATATGATGGACAAAACTAGAGAGAGAGAGAGAGAGAGAGAGAGAGACTAGTACCTGCAGTAGTAATAATAGAAGAAGAAGAAGAAGAGAAAGCAACGAACCTTGGGATGGCTAGTGAATGGCCGGTCCCAAGTGCCATCCACGTCCCAGTTGCCGCACGTCTGTAGGCTTTCGACGTCAATTTCCTGTGGGATGCCATTCTCCGCCACCGAGTAGCACCGCCCGGCATGCGCAAACACGTTAGTGTTGCTGAGGTACTTGTTGACCATCCCGAACCGCAACTGTGTAATACCCACAACCACCGTAGGAATGAAGCCCGTGCAGATGATCACATACCAATGGTGTATGGATAAAGTTTCAAGGGTTGGGGGAGGGGGAGGTGTGTGGGAGAGAGAGAGAGACCTCACCTGGTTTAACAGATAGGCGGCTAGCACGGCGTGGGAATCGCCTTCCAGCGCAGGCAGGAAAGACGGCTTCTTCCTCTCCTTCTCCAACTTGAAGGTATCGGACTCGACGTACCTGTTCTTGTAAGAAACGTGCCAGTTGCCCAGGGCATCCTTGGAGAAGTAGACGGCATGGAGCATGCCCTCGCCCTCCACCCATACGTCGTTGGACCTCCCGAACACCGACACCGTCGACTGCAGAGCCCCAAACAGCGGGTTCGAACCTGCAGTTTTACGATGATCATGGTTTGCGTGCTCGATGTTTAGTTGGGAGGGGGTTCCTTCTGCACACTGCAGCCCTGGCGAGGTAATCTGTTGGGCCGGGAAGGTCCACCACTTCATGCAAGCTGTTAGGTGAGGAATACTCGATCACGGATCATCGATCTGACCGTGGATGAAGATTTCTACACTGCTAATGGGCCGTGAAAAGGTCCAATATTGGGCCTAAGGACTTCTACTCTTAGCCACTGGATGATTCTGAGCCGGTGGCTTTTTGGGGAAATTCTTGGCTGACAGTTATTTCTAGTTTCCATTTATAACGTGAAAAAAATAAGTGATAGTAGTTATAATTGATCTTAAGTAATCACGTATGTTCAATCTTTGTTAATCTAACTTTTATTTCAATCTAAGAAATCTCAATTTAGAGTTGAGGAGGGTAAATCCGGCTCGACCCATATCGGGCCCATTTACACCAGACCCGATCCGGACCACAGTCTGCAACACGCCTAACGGGCTTCGACAGCCGCAGATTGTAGCGGACGGCCCACGACGAACGGTCCTTGGATTCGCCAGCACACAAAAGGCATTGAACCAGGTGTAATTGCCGCCGGATGACTCTCCAGCGACCGACCGTTATTCCCCACGACGTCGGCCTAGACCTCTCTAAAGGCGAGCACACCCCACAGGCACCGTAAGACTCGCCAGAGAATCGGTCGACCCCGAGATAACAGTCTCTCAACAGGAAACTCCCCACGATCGCAGGAGACGTTACTCCACGACCGGCGCCCTTCCCTGCCAAGGGATGGGCTCCCCCCTCTAGGACAACGCCCTATAAAAGGGACTCTGAAGGACAGGCAGGGGACGGTGAATTCCACCAAGAAAAATATAGAGAAATCAAGGAGAAACAGACTAGAGAGAACTACACACCCTGCTACTACTAGAGAGGTCCCGACTGTCCACCTGCGGAGAGAGAGGACCCCTTCCGAGCACTCTTACCGCCCAACGAGCACCCATTGAGTGGTCACTGGCAACGGCGAGCACTCCTCAGGAAGGCCAACAGCTCTCCCAGGCCTACACAGACGACCTCCTTTCCCCTCTTTCTCGCCTACTCTGCTTCATTCTCTATTCGACTCAGTGTTGACTTAAGCATCGGAGGGTTGTCCCCTAGGGTAATGCCTAGGGCTCCTTCTGATGCCCTTCTTTCTGGTGTTTGGAGGCTTCCATGAGTGCCAAGCGGTCTTACCCGACAAATAAATAGAAAAGTGTGGTACGAGGGCTAGGAACAAGTTTTCCGCCTCTACACTTTTTTGCACCGTCTGTGGGAACTTCGATCAAAAAGCCAATGGCACCTCGTGGGAGCCACCGCAATGCCAGCAACAGGGGCTGGCATTGCCACCAAGGTCCCAGCTCTCGTCGGGGATCGTAGGAAGCCTCCTCTACCCGTCCACGCAAGGGAGTCACTGCTGACGATCTCGCCAAGATGCGCCAGCAGATCCAAGTCCTGGCAGGCCTATGTTAGGATCTCCTGAACAGGCCCATGGGACCCCAGCGCGTCGCGACAGAATAGCCTCAGAACAGGGGGGGCTCCGACTGTCGCGGATTCTTGCCGAGTGTGGGAAGTTTCTCACGCCTCTGCTGCGCCGACTCGGCGACCGGGCAGCTCGGACGCACCAAGGATACGCAGTCCACTGCACTCCAATCCGGAGATGGCCCAACGGCTCCAGCATATCTATGAGATCGAGGACAAGGTCCGTTATTTGGACGACGTCTTGTTAGCCGCCAAGACTCACGGCCTCATTGACGACGATCAGGACTTCCATGCTCCCTTTTCTAGGGAGATCATGGAAGCCCCCATTCCGCCGAAATTTTAGTTGTCGTCCTTCACCCCCTACAACGGTACTACAGACCCGACTGACCACATGCACAACTTTGAGTCCAACATGGTGTTCCACCGGGCCTCGGACGCTGTGAAATATTTGGCGTTCGTCACGACCCTCCTAGAGAAGGCCCGGACGTGGTTTGAGTCCCTACCGGTCGGGACTATTTCTTCCTTCCAGCAACTGAAGAAGTTATTCAAGGAGAACTTCATTGGCTGCCGCAAGGAAGCCAAATCTGTGATGAGCTTGCTCGCCATCAGGCAAGGACGCGAGGAGACTCTTTGGGACTACGTGTCCCACTTCCGAGCGGAGGTGCTCCGTATACCTCGCCTGGATGTGAGCATCGCCACCACCGCCTTGACTCAGGGAACTCGAGACTCTATCCTCCTACGTTCACTCGGGGTAGAGGCCCCGACGACCCTGACAGACCTCCTCGCCTTAGCACAGAAGCACACCAGATGCGAGGAGAACACCGCGGCCCTAGGCCGCACGGCCGGAATGGACCGGCCCTACCAGAAGAGATCCACCGACTCACCTCGGGAGGGTCAGAGCAAGCGGGAGTGACAGGACCGAGAATGTCGCAACCGCTCAGAGAATAAAGAAAGAGGCAACTACCGCCACTACACGCCCCTCACGGCTCCACCCGACTAGATCCTTATGGAGATCCATGAGGAACCTTACCTCAAGTGGCTCCCAAAGATGAAGTCCGACCCAAGGACCAGGAGCAAACGAAGATAATGTCCCTTCCACCGCGACCACGGCCACGACACCTCCGATTGCATCCAGCTCAAAGATGCCATCAAGGACCTTATTCGGCGAGGACTCCTCGATAAATTTATCGCCAAGGCCAAGGAGAAGCGACAGCGCGAGCGGACCCCTCCACCCCTTGACAACCGACCCAACGGGAAAGAGATCACGATGATCTCCGGTGGGCCAGCCGCGGGCGGAGATAACTCCAGCAGACGTCGATGGTACGCGTCGGCTATCAACGTCGTGGAGCAGGGTGACAACAGCCGACGGGAAGCTACCGCCCGGGAGCAGCTCAAAGACCTGATCATCTTTTCAGACGATGACCTAGATGGTGTAACCACTCCCCATTCCGACGCTTTGGTGGTCTCGGCCACCATCAACTAATCTACCGTCCAGTGCATTTTAGTTGATAATGGAAGCGGCTCCGATGTTATTTCGTACGACTGTCTGGTACTCATGGGTATAGATTTGTCATGAATCACACCACTGCACATGCCCTTGTACAGATTTTTTGGCACCACTGTCCTCCCGGAGGGGCGTATATCGCTGCCAATCACATTCGGGACTGCCCCCAAGGACGTGACGTTCTTAGCAGACTTCACGGTGGTCCGCAGAATGACTGGGTACAACGTCATCATTGGGCAAGGTATCCTCATCACTCTCCATGGCGTCCCTTCCTCCTATCACCAAAAATGAAAGTTTCCCACTCCTCGCGGAGTGGGTGAAGTTCAATGAGACCAAAGGGAGTCAAGAAGGTGCTACTTGATCTCCACACGCGATTGACAAAACAAGGAAGTGCCACCTGAGAAGAGGTCAAAAATGGAAGGCCCGGGTCCTAGCACGAGCACCCCAGCGGAGGATCTGTACCTCATCCAGGTGGGGAAGGACCCCCGAGAAGGACACTACGGATTGGTGCGACCCTATCCGAGCAGGAGAAGGAAGCCTATACGAGCTTCCTAAAAGTAAACCAGGACGTGTTCACTTGGTCTGAGGACGAGCTCCCAAGAATCCCACCAGAGATCATCACCCACCAACTAAAATTGGACCCGAGCTGTCGCCCGGTTCAACAACGCAGGAGGCGTTGCAACCCCGAGTGATAAGCCATTATCAGGGAACAAGTAAGCGGGAAATTACGCTGGAGACTCTTGCGGCCAACCCAATACCCCGACTGGATAGCTAATGTAGTCCTCGTCCCTAAAAGCAACGGGAAGTTACGAATGTGCGTAGACTATACTGACCTTAACAAAGCTACACCAAAGGACAACTTCCCCATGCCACGGATAGATCAGCTAGTCGATGCCACGGTCGGGCACAAGATGCTGAGTTTTCTAGATGCCTATTATGGGTACCATCAGATCAGTATGCACGGTCCCAACCAGGATAAGACATCGTTCATTACTGATCATGGCCTATACTGCTACACCCGCATGCCATTTGGTTTAAAGAATGCAGGGGCCACCTACCAGCACCTGGTCAACCATATGTTCGATGCACAGATCGACCGTAACATCAAAGTCTACATCGACGACATGCTCGTTAAAAGACTCCGAGCATCCGAACACCTCGAAGATCTGGCGGAAACGTTTGCAACACTCAAAAGGTACAACATGAAGCTCAACCCGAGCAAATGTGCGTTTAGAGTAAAGTCAAGAAAGTTCCTCGGGTTTCTCATCACCCATAGAGGAATAGAGGTGAATCCTGACCAAATCCGAGATGTGCTAGAGATGAGGTAGCCGGTGCTGGTAAGGGACGTACAGTGCCTTATCGGCCGCATCACCGCCTTAACTTGGTTCCTATTTTGGGCAGCAGAGAGATGCCTTCCCTTATTCCGGCTAATCAAGCAAGCCAACAAAGCACTGGAGAGGAAAGGGCAGATCGAGTGGGATCAGGAATGCGAGCAGGCATTTGAAGAGCTGAAGCAGTACCTAGTGCCCCCTCCCGTGCTCTCCAAGCCACAGAAGGGAGAACAATTGCTCATGTATCTGTCGGTGACTCCGAGCACGATGAGCGCAGTGCTCGCACGTGAGGAAGGAAACATCATGAAGCATGTCTACTATGTGAGCCGGGCATTACAGGGGCCAGAGTTCTGGTATTCGCGGACTGATAAGTTCACGCTGGCCCTAATCACGGTCGCTTGCAAGTTGCGACTGTACTTCTTGGCTCACCTAATCGCCATCCTCACAGATCAACCTCTACGCCAAATTCTCCAGAATCCCGACGTCTCGGGAAGGTTGATCAAGTGGGCTATTGAATTGGGCGAGTTTGACATCAAGTTCCATCCAAGGACTATGATAAAGGCCCAAGCCCTCACCGATTTCATCGCCGAGTGCATGATACCCGAAGAGGGATCGCCTGCACAGTCCTTGGGACCAATATGGGAGCTCTACGTCGACGGATCATCCTGCGTCACCGGCAGTGGGGTAGGACTGGTCCTACTGTCACCAGAGGGGATAGAGTTTCAATACGCTCTCTGCTTCAACTTATCGACCACAAATAATGTGGCCTTTTACGAAGCGCTCCTTTCGGGGTTGCGAATGGCGAAGCACCTGGGGCCAAACAGCGTGCGGGCCTAGAGTTACTCCATGCTCGTAGCCAATCAAGTCAAGGGTGAGTTTGAAGCACGGGAGCCGGCAATGATCAAGTATCTCGAGAAGGCTAAATCCACTTCCATGGAGTTCTCCCATTTCGAGATGGTGCACATTCTGAGGGAGGAGAATGTCCGAGCAGACGCTCTATCTCGCCTAGTGTCTTCAACGACAACCTCCGGCTCAAGATCCATCTTGATAGAAGAACTGTCAGCACCGAGCACGGAAGAATCGACGCCCCAGGTGAATGCCATCGACTATGAACCCTCATGGATGGATCCGCTCTTAGACTTTCTCATACGACAACAACTCCTAAGCGACTGTGCCGAGGCCCGCTGCACGCGAACACATGCGGCACACTTCACAATGGTTGATGGCCGCCTGTATAGGCGATCACTTTCAGCTCCACTGCTAAAGTGCTTGTTCCCTACGTAAGCCAAGCAAGCCGTAAAGGAAGTACACGAAGGGCTTTGCGGGAGTCACGTAGGAGGGCGAGCACTCGCACGAACCCTCATCCGGCAAGGATATTGGTGGCCGACGTTGCAGCAAGACTACCTCAACTACGTCCGAAAGTGTCCATAATGTCAAAAGTTCTCCAACATGCACCACCAGCCAGCGACACAATTGCATGCCCTGATGGAGCCTCGCCCATTTGCTCGATGGGGGGTAGACATACTGGGTCCCTTCCCCGAAGCTCAGGGAAGGAAGAAATTCCTCATCATCACCATTGATTATTCACCAAATGAGTCAAGGTAGAACCATTGGAAAAAATTACAAGTGAAGCAACATGGAAGTTCGTACTGCGGAACATCATCTGTCGGTTTAGGATCCCACGCCTCCTCACAATCGACAATGGCAGGTAGTTCGCGAGCACAACCTTCCAGGAAAAGTGCTCGGAGCTAGGGATTTAGAATCACTACACATCAGTGGGCCACCCCCAAGCGAACGGTCGGGTTGAAAATGCCAACAGAACACTTCTTCACGGCATCAAGACCCGCCTGGAGCAAGCAGGTGACTCATGGATAGATTCCATTCCAAACATTTTATGGGCACACCAGACCACTACCAGCGCTGCCACGGGAGAGACTCTGTTCCAACCTCGCGTATGGAGCAGAGGTAGTCATACCGGTGGAGATATCCAACCCATCTCTACGAGTTGGATAGTTTGATGAGGCCGGAAATAACTAGGCAATGCGAGAAAACTTGGACCTACTCGAGGAAGACAGAGAGCGCGCCCAGATAAGGCTCGTAGCCTATCAGCAGAAGTTGGCCCAATACTACAATGCTCACTTCAAAGAACGCCACTTCCTCCCCGGAGATCTGGTGCTACGACGAACAAGCGTGGCGGACCCTAGAGCAGCCATGGGAAAAATAGCGCCAAATTGGGAAGACCCGTATAGGGTAACAAAAGTGCTCGGCAAAGGAACATACTAGCCAACGATGTTGGAGGTGCGAGAGGTACCCAGGACATGGAATTCTGTAAACCTTAAGGGCCGCTTTGACAACAGAGTTGTCCGGCGGTTATGCAAACAGATGAGAGATAATGCCGCGGCGGGACCCACCTCCTCCTCACAATCATGCATGCTAACCGAGGTCGGTTGGCTTACTCGACCCTTCAGGGTCGAGTAAGCTAACCCCAATCGGTTAGCAAGCAGGGCCTAAAATTTTTTACCAATAAATTATTTTTGATATGTCACATCGCCGATATAACAAAAGTGTCGCCAGTTGAACTCATCTATGGGGGCTTCCAAGCCCCCAAGAGGCGAGCACTTATGCTCCCTTAAAAACTATGGTGGCTTCCAAGCCTCCAAGAAGTGGGCACACATGCTCCTTTGGAAATTATGGTGGCTTCTAAGCTTCCAAGAGGCGAGCACTTATGCTCCCTTAGAAATTATGGTAGCTTCTAAGCTTCCTAGAGGCGAGCACCCATGCTCTCTCAGAAATCATGGTAGCCCCGAGCTCCCAAGAGGTGAGCACCCATGCTCCCTCAGAAGTCACGAGCAATAGTCTTTTCCCGCCAAGAGAAGACGTACGCATAAGCCTTCCAAGGTAAACCCCCATCGTCACCAAAGATGAAGCACGTCGACAGCCTAAGGCAAACGCGAGACCCCTGGTCTTCCCAAGGGATGGAACACGTGCACACAACGGATGGACAGATTTGAACGACGAGTTTATCTACTCTCACAAGCTCACCACACACGAAGGTAGCTTGCCAAGCACACACCACAAAGCGAAGAGAAGATGGCAAAAGGGAAAGTTTTATTTATAAGCGAGGGGGAGTAGAAAGAGGATACTCATCCTCTTTGGGATAAAACATGTCAGGAAGGAGGCTCAAGACCCCCTTGTTGGGTAGAGGTGGTTCACCTTGTCTAAGGCCTCCTGCCATCCATCCAGGTATCCCCGCTTATAGTCTTCGGAGACGCCGCAGTCGCTGCTCTCCCCCGCCACTGCCTCTGGTGCCGACAGTACTTCCTGGCGAAAGTACAAACGTTTGGGAGGGGCCCCACCGGACGGGGAACCAGACCCCTCGCTTGAAGAGGAATCAAACTTCTCCGTCGATATCCTGCAAAACATCTCAGCAACTCATCAGACCCATGATGGCCTTAGGGTTTGTCACGGAATGCTATTTATAGGGAAGGAGTGAAGTCCCCAGAAGTAAGAAGGAGACTTACCGCCTCACTAACTTCAGAGAAACCGAAGCGGCAGATCTCGGGAATCGCGCCCTCCTCTGAGCTCCCCCTTAGGCATCGCTTCATATCCCCACGAGAAGATTTAGAGCAGAGGAAAAGGCTGGCAAGTTACGTGGAGAGCCTCAGAGCCTCCAGAATTTGCGAGAAAGAGGAAAGTCTTCATTTCAAAATTGAAAAAGCTTACAAAACAAGAGGACGTTTGCCCCGACAAAAAAGTAAAAAATACAGTGTGAAGAAAACAGAAAAAAGAAAAGAAGATGGCGAGCACCCTCTCAAGGGCTCACCCCAGCAGCAGCGTCATGTGTCCCTTGGTCTCAGACTTCGGGCGCGCTTCCAGCAACGGTCTCGGGAGGAGGTGGTTGTTGGTCAAGTCAACCAGGTCTTCCTCCACTGATGAGCCAACCCCAGCTACATGCTCCCTAGTGCTCGGCTCCCCCGACTGCCCCTCAGCGCTTGGCTCCTCCTCGCCATGCTCCTCATCGCCATCACTGGCCTCGGGGCCAAACGGCATCAGTGGAGGATGCAGGGGAGGCACCGGGACCCCCAAGTTACTCGCCGCAGCCTTCCTGGAAGCCGCGGTCCTGGGCCGAGCCATAGACTTCGACGGCCGCTACATTCAACTCGTCCCAGTAAGCCGAGGACAAATGGTAGCGCTCCACCTCCTCTATGCCGACAGCGAGAATCGACGAGCGTAGGTTTTCAAGCTGCGCCTCCACTTCCCGCGCCCTTCCTTCGACATCGTCAGCGAGTGCCCCCTGCCTGGTCGCCCGAGCCTCAGCTGTGTCGGCTTGCCTGGCCGCCTTCTGCAGAGACTCCTCCAGTGCTCGGGCCTGCACACAGAAGGCATCCCGATCCCGCTCGGCCTCCGCCAAGGCCCGCTCCTGCAACTCGAGCTGCCCTCGGAGCCCGGTGAGCTCAGCCTCGTGTGCCACTTGATGATCCTGGAGCTTGGCGTACTGGTCCTCCAACCCCTTCCGCGTGTCTTGGCTGACTTCCAACTCCCGTGCGACCGCGGCAAAATGGTACCTCCACAGGCCAAAAGCCCTGGTAACCGAACCTATGTTCTTCACAGACAAGTCCATCAGTTCCTCCTCGGCCCAAGGGCCAAAAACCCTGGTTACTTCGTGCCACCCGATGCCCTTGTCAATAAGGGCAGTGGCTTGCATCCGGCCCGCGTACCCTAGTGTGGCCTTCTCGGGCGGTAAGAAGCGAACGCCTAGAGTAACCTTGGGTGGTAGGAGGTGAGCAACCTCGTCCAAGAGGGGGGCCTTGCCCTTGTCAGGCGCGTCCCCCACAGGAATGGGCGCAGGCAGAGTAGGAGCGAACTCCTTGGCCAGCATCCCCCACTGGTGGGGGTGGGGAACCTCGGGCTGAGGTGGCGGCGGAGTCCGGTCTCAGGCCGGAGCGAAGGTCTTCTTCCTCTTCCTCTACCGACGTTGAGCATCCAACGCCGCCACCTCGTCCAGGTTTACCTAGACCCGACATGGTAGAACCTACCTCGGCCATGCTCGCGATATCCTCAGAGACACCCCAGCGAGCACTCAACCCGACGCTAGCAGCGGGCACTGCAGACGAGCCCTCTGCCGAAAGTGCAGTGGGGAGAAAGTACGGCAGGCGCCCCGGGGCTAGGGCGACGGCGTCCTGGGGGGCGGCAACGGTCACGTGATCAGTGCCTGGTTCGATGTGGTCAATGGGGCGAGGGGCAAACTGTGGCAACTCAATTATCTCGTATCGCAACTCTGGCGACTCTCGCACTCCTGCAAAACAGCCCAGAGAAGGTTAGTTCAATGAGCAACTATCAAAGTATGATGAGTGACTGAGTTAGTACCCTGGGGCAATGGGGGGCTCAACCCCAGCTCCCGCAGTACAGCCAGGGTCAGCTTGACGTCAGCGTCCAAGAGTTGGAAGCGAAGGAGGGTTTTGACTGCCTTGGACTCCTCCACTGTAGCCTTGGGCAGCCTATCATCCCTGAGAGGGAAAAAACCTGCAACGAAGCTCCAGTCACCTGGGCGACCGCTGCCCCCGACCTTGGTGATGAAAACAAAGTGCTCTGACCAGCGCTTGATGTTGGACACGACAGTAGTGACGCGAACAAGGGTCCGATCATTCCGAGCCCGGAAATAAAAAGAAGTCGTGTCGGCAGGACAACACTGGAGGCTGTACAACTGTCGGAAGAGGAAGACGGTTGGAGCAACTGAAGCTCGGTCGTAGACGTAGATGAAATCACAAAGGATACGCCAGGAATTGAGGGAAAGCTCCCCTAGATACCGGCAGTAGAAGTGGAAGACAGACTCAAAGAAGGGGAGGACGGGAAGGCGGAAGCCAACCTAGAACGACTCTATAGGCACCCTGATGCCACCCTGAGGTAGACTCCAAAGGTCATCATCGACGGTTGGAAATACAATATCAAAGTCAGAGGGAATCTGAAAGGCCTCTCTCAGCCTGTGGACCACCTTATAGGCAACTAACAGCGAGGAACGAGGATGACTAGGACGAGCGCCCGAGGTGCTCGGGGCACCCCCACGACCGGCTTCCATCTCCCCAGAAGACGTAGGGCCAACACGGAGGACCCTCCTGCGAGACGCCATAACCCAAGAAGTTAGAAGAAAGGGGAAGACTCTCACCAAGATAGGAGGGATCGGAGGAAGAGCAACTAACACCTGTCGCGGGCATAGGAAGAATAGGTATGGTTCTCAGGGGGGCCCTGCGGTGGGTCTTATAGCTTCCAGAAGTGAGACAGCCACTTCGAAACCACACGGAAGGGGAAAGGCCGCATGTCACCATCAATGTACGATCGTCGAACTCAGACGACCATTCACGCTCGTGCTCCCAGACAAACGCAACCCACGTCATGATTATAGCAACGCCACCAGCTACTGCCAGGGGTGCCTTGCGCGCCAAGCATATGGCTGGGCCCACCTACTCGAACGATACAAGGAGACCACCCTCGGGATCATCCCTCAACGCACCCTCTCGAACTTGACTCTCAGTTCCCGAAAAAGTGCTCAACATCTGAGAGTAGGGGGGGCTAGTGAGGAGGGTAAATCCGACTCGACCCATATCGGGCCCATTTACACCGGACCGGATCCGGCCCACAGCCTGCAATACGCCTAACAGGCTTCGACAGCCGCAGACTGTAGTGGACGGCCCAAGAAGAACGGTCTTTGGATTCGCCACCACACAAAAGGCCTTGAACCAGGCGCAATTGCCGCCGGATGACTCTCCGACGACCGACCGTTATTCCCCACGACGTCGGCTTTAATTTGACCTCTCTAAAGGCGAGCACGTCCCATGGGCGCCGTAAGACTCGCTAGAGAACCGATCGACCCCGGGATAACAGTCCCTCAACAGGAAACTCCCCACGATCGCGAGAGGCGTTACTCCACGACTGGCACCCTTCCCTGCCAAGGGATGGGCTCCCCCCAACAAGACAACCCCCTATAAAAGGGACTCCGACGAACAGGCAGGGGACGGTGAATTCCACCAAGAAACACATAGAGAAACCAATGAGAAACAGGCTGGAAAGAACTACATGCCCTGCTACTACTAGAGAGGTCCCGACTGTCCACCTGTAGAGAGAGGACCTCTTCCGAGCACTCTTACCGCCCAGCGAACACCCGTTGAGTGGTCACTGGCAACGGCGAGCACCCCTAGGGAAGGCCAAGAGCTCTCCCAGGCCTTCACAGACGACCTCCTTCCCACCCTTTCTCACCTACTCTCCTTCATTCTCTATTCGACTCAGTACTGACTTAAGCATCGGAGGGTTGTCCCCTGGGATAACGCCCAAGGTTCCTTCTGACGCCCTTCTTTCTGTTGTTTGCAGACTTCCACGAGTGCCAGGCGATCTTCACCGATAAATAAATAGAAAAGTGTGGTACAAGGGTTAGGAACCAATTTTACGCCTCTACAATAACCTTTGGTGAGAAATTAAACAAAAAAAAATTACATAAGTAGCTCCCAAGATATAATAACCTGCCCTCAAAATAATTAGTTGGATTGAAAGTTTGAAGAAGGTTAAAAGTACTTCCAACTAAGAACTCTCCGGACATGACCCTAAGCCATATTCAATGCAATTTTCAATTGGAAGTATTTTAAGCTTTCACAAATAGTCAGTCCAATTACTTTGAGGAGAACATAAGGCCCTGGAGGCCATTTCTAATTTTATATAATTTGGCGTCAAATCAAAAATTTTAAACTGAAACTTTCTAATTAGTTGAGGTAATTGTTAGGGAATATATGACTTTGTGGAATGATGCAAAATCAACTATTACTATGCCATTCAATAATTTCATGTTAAAAGTGAAAGCAAAAAATAAAAAAACACCTCAACATTTTTCATGAAATTAAGAGATGACAACATATCAAGGTTGACCATAATGATAATTCATATTTAATCGATCTGATCTAAATATGAGAAGATACGATTGAACCACCGATATTCTTGGAGCAAGTCAATCTTCTTGATCTACTAAAGACTCGGTGCAAGTCGCGCCAATACTAAAAGCCATGCAGCAGGCACCCGACCAGAGGGACTTTTCTTTTGCAATCCATTCTAATGATCGAACGAGTCCCATTCTTTTTACTCTTTAATGTCGATTAATCCCCTTTTGACGCACCGTTTCTTATGTATACACCCTCGGGGAAGTCCATGGGTATCTCGCCTTCGATCTTGGTGGCCGCCACCGCATCCCCGACCTCATCGACCGGCGCGAAGTTGCTCTGCAAGTTTTTCGCACACAAAGTACATCACCGCCACCGTCATCCGAGCGTATATATGTACACGAAGAGGCTAGAGCATCTCCATGCAGCCTTCAGGAGCTCGTGTTACAACTCCTCGCAAATGGCAGGGTGGCGTTACCTGTGACGGGAGAATGGGTTGGCCGGCGAACTCGAACACGGAATCCACGAAGGCATCAAACAGTCTCCGGAACGCATCCTTCACTGCCAGACCAGCTCGCTGCCACCCTCTCGAAATCAAGTACTGCTCCGGAGAGAAGAGCTCGCGAAGAAACGAACCGAGACCAGGAAATTATTAAGCTACACATGGTAGCATGCCATATAATATGAAACAGAGAGATGACTGCTCTCTCTCGAGTGGGAGGGAAGAGGAGGTTACCTGGGGCGAAGGGGATGGAGAAGTAGCCCCGAGGCGACGAGGGTCAGATGCGACAGAGGAGCTTCTCACAGGACCATGCAGAGCTAGAGTACTGATGGAAGCGGCGGCCATTTCGAGTGCTGTGCGTCGTCTGGGGGCTGAAATCTTGAAGTAGAGAGTACCCCCTGCTGCTCTGCCCGTGGACGGCGGCGCCGCTAGCTAGCAGTCCGCTTTTCAGCTTCTGGGCAGCGAAACACCAGCTTGGGGCAGATAAACACGTTTAGCTCATTGGTGGCGCCCGTGGACGGGGGAAGGCACAAGGCTGACCGTACGAGTGACGACGGCAGAGGGCGACATCTCGGAATCAGCCGACGTTCCCAGCAACTTCAGAAGACAACAAGATTTGGCATCGTCCGGTGCCAAGGCGTTGGTAGAATATACTTCTGCTGCATCCAACTTTTATCTTTGTTACTACTGTCTCCAAAAATTTTGAGGGTAGAACACATCGTTAAAATAGAATATAGTACTTGAGCTTCACCAAACTTTATCTTCGTCGTTCTCTCGCAAATTATTCTTATAGATGATGACTATGATATGGTTTTTTTTTTTACTTCGCTTTTTTCCCCAAATGAATCTTCAGTGACGAAGCAAAGCAAACAATCGTTAATCGTTATGAGGTAGCAAGCTAGTGAAGTACATCTAAAATGAATCAAGGTCTACTCTTGCATACTAACTAACTGGGAGACGTGATCGAGAATGATCTGTGGCTGGAATTAAAGGGGAACAAACAAGGGGAAGAGCATCGACCAGTCAGACGTCGCCTTAGGAAAACTCACTCTTCTGGCAGGGGAGTTGCCAATTCGATAAAAAAAATGTAAAGACAGACATGAAAATAAAAGACTAGTTAATTAATATGTACTCTTTCTAATTTTTACTCTTTTCTCACTTATGGATACTCTTTATTTTTAGACTCATGTATGATTGATCTTAACGTGTACTCTTCCTTTTAGAGTATGCATGCATCAATTATTTTTTTGATGTACGTATATTTAACATTTAATTATGAATAACAAATGTGTGGATAAACATGGATGTGAGTGGTAGACTCAATGAATGTGGACGTTATAGCAAATGGGTGTACTATTATAATTGATGAACTTGTGCACGCTAAGTAGATATTAAAAAAACAAAAAATATTTACCTATGGTTTTCATGAGTTGACAATAATTGTTATTCCTATGGTTATCATCGACTGACAGTAATTGTTATACATTCTTACGGTTCAAACAAAGTGAAGGAAAAACAAATAATATTAACAAAATATACACACACACACTGCTAAAGGCAAGACGTACACTACAAGAATAATGTAGGTAAATCTCCTTATATTTGTGTCTACAGGTGGCTTTTACCCACGATTTTTTGGACCATGTCTATGGTTAAATATAATGTCAAATATATATTTGATCTCGGCTGAATATGATTCAGACTTGACACTGAGTTGAAACTCTCGCTTAGAGCGCCCCAAAGCTGATAGATTAGGATCAAAATTTCTTCCCCATTTTCTGAATGCATTGGCTGCATGCCCCCGCCAGTATATATTTTGCCAAATCATGCCCCTACAAGAAAAATGTCCAATGACAGAGGAAAGCTCCAAGAAGCACTTGTGGAAGGGCATGCACATTGGCAAAAGTGGGTAAAGAGCTTTGGCAAAGCGATAAAATGCAAGGTGAGAGCACATTTGCATTTGAGGAGGGTAAAAATGGTTCGACTCAAAAATGGCCCAAATACGAGCAGCCCATTAAGGTTTGGACAAGCTAAGCCCAGATAAGGGGCGAACATACACGCTCAACCCAATAAGAGGATGACTGGCCCAACAGAGTATCGGATTCCACGACACCGATGAGGCCGGCCCAAGCGCAGTTCTCGCCGGAGGACACTCCGACAACCGACCGTTGTCCCCACGACGTCGGCCTTGACCCCGTAACGGGCGAGCACGCGCCATGAGTGCCGTAAGACTCGCCCAGGGACCGACCGACGCCGAGGCTATCACCCTCCAATGGAAAACTCCCGCCAACATAGCGGGGGAACGTTACTCTACTAAACGGACTCTTCCCTATCAAGGGATGAGGCCCCTCGCTCCAGGATAACCCATATAAAAGGAACATCGACAGAAGAGGAGAGCACGGTAGATTCTTCTACTAAACCCCATACTACTACGTAAGTGGAGATACGGTGGATACTTCTGCCACTAGAGCTTCCTACTGAGAAGAGAGCAACCCGACCTACAACTACGACGGAGAAGCCATCTGTTACGTCCAGAGGGCCTCTTCCTTCTGCACGGCCTTACCACCCAGCGAGCACTCTTCGAGCCCACTGGGAGCGGCGAGCACGCGGGCAGAGGACCTACACGCCTCCTGGATTGACTACTACAGCTTCTACTTCTCTCTTACCTTGCTCTTCTCTATTGCTCCTTAATCCCTTGTTGACTTAAGCATCGGAGGGTTGTCCCCTTGGGTAACACCCGTGACTCCTTCTGACGCCCTTCTGATTTCTTGGTGTGTGCAGGACTCCACGGGCGCGAGGTGACTTCCCCAACAAATAAATAGAGAAGGTGGTACGTGGCCTAGGAACCATTTTCCTACCGCTACACTTCTTGGCGCCGTCTGTGGAAAGTCGAGTAAAAAGCTATGGCACCCCGTGGAAGCCTCCGCAACGCCAGCAACTGGGGGCGAGGTTCCCATCAGGGACCTAACTCTCGTCGGGAGTCGCAGGAAGCTTCTTCCGCTCGCCCAGGCACAGGAGGTCACCTCAGGTGACCTAGACGAGGTCCGCCAGGAGGTCCGAGCCCTGGCGAAATTTTTTCGAGAACTCTGGGACCAGAGGCCCCAGTACGCCCCACCCGAGCGAAGGGAGGGCGAAGGAGGCAAGGCTGGGGAAAACTTTGGGTAGGTGCGGGAGGCATCCCACGCCTCTGTCACAAGGACCCGATGGTCATGCAGTGTGCCTACGCCTAAGGTACGCAGCCCACTGCATTCCAATCCAGAAATTGACCGCCGGCTCCAACGGTTCGACGAAATGGAGGATAAGTTCTGGTACCTAGACGACGTCCTCCTGGCCGCCAAGAATCGCGGCCTCATCGACGACGACCTAGACTTCCACGCCCCCTTCTCCAGGGAGATTATGGAAGCCCCCATCCCGCCAAAGCTCCAGCTGCCGTCATTCGCCTCCTACGACGGCACCACCGACCTGGCCGACCACCTGCACGGCTTCGGGTCCCGCCTGGTGTTTCATCGGGCCTCTGATACCGTGAAATGCTTGGCGTTCGTTACGACTCTCCGGGAGAACGCCCAGGCGTGGTTCGAGTCCCTACCGGCCGGGACAATCTCCTCCATCTAGTAGCTCAAAAGGCTGTTCAAGGAGAACTTTGTGGGCTGTCGAAAGGTAGCAAAGTTTGCTGTAACCCTGCTCTCCCTCAGGCAGGGGAAGGAAGAGGCGCTATGGGACTTCGTCACCCGCTTCCGCGCGGAGGCACTCCGAATCCCCCACCTCGACGTCGGCATCGCCACCACGGCACTCACCCAGGGGACGCGGGACCACATCCTCCGACGCGCGCTCGGAGTCGAAGCCCCGGTGACCCTTCCAGACCTCCTCGCGCTGGCCCAGAAGCACAGGCGCTGCGAGGAGAACACCGCGGCCCTGAGTCGCGCGGCCGGGACCGACCAGCCGGACCGCAAGAGAGTCGCCGACCCACTACGGGAGGGTCGGAGCTAACGGGAGCGACGCGACGGGGACCACCGTGATCGCTCCGAGAAGGAAAGGGGGGGGGGCTACCGCCATTATACGCCCCTGACAGTCCCGCCGGACCAGATCCTGATGGAGATCTGCGAGGGGCCATTCCTCGAATGGCCATCGCGGATGAAGTCGGATCCTAACTCGCGAAATAAGAAGAAGTACTGCCACTTCCATCGAGATCATGGCCACGACACCGCCGACTGCATCAACTTGAAGGATGCTATCGAGGATCTCGTCCGCAGAGGACTCCTCGACAAGTTCTTCGCCAAAGCCGCCGAAAGACGACAGAAGACGCCCCCTCCGATCGACAATCGGCCCAATGGCAAGGAGATCATGATGATCTCTGGAGGGCCCGCCGCGGGGGGTGATAGCGCGAGCAGGAGCCGTCGGTACGTGACGGTACGCCAAGAGAACTCTCTCCCTAGGGTCGTTCGGGAGTGTCACGCCCCGAGCCTTATTTACAGCGGAAAACTCGCTCGGGGAGCGCGAACAGCCGGCATGGTAAGCCACTTGCAAGCAAGAACAATCAGAGCGCAAGACAATCACACACATAAATGCAATTTCACAGAATTTGAATCAAACTTCAACTTTATTTCATAAAAGATCAATATTCAAGATACAATCACTAATTTTATTTTCATTCTACTAGACTTAAGAAATAGGAAAATTACATTGACTCAATCTAGACAATTTAGACTTCCTATGTCTTCACTCTTGTCATAATAACATTTTTTTTTAACTCAAGTCAATCCTTGCAAGGTGGTAGATAGGGGAGGGAGTTCATCCCTTCATTGCGGAAGAAGATGAACACACTACCCCGACCGCCAGATAAGTGTTTTCATTAAGGAAAGCAGTAAAAGAAGAGGGGTACAAAAGGGGGGAAAGGGGGAGGCTCGAAAAGGGGCAAGAAGGGTACAAGGCCAAAGGCCCAAGAAGCGAAAAAAGCCCAAAAGAACCCATGCGAGGGCAGAAACAAAGGCCCAAGAACCTACAGAAGAAACATAGCCCCTACAAATAGGAATCTTCATCGAAGACCCCTTCAGAGTCGGACGAGAACACCGAACGGATTCCGCGCAGACGGGCCGGGGAACCTGGCGAGCCAAGAGGGTCGCGGTCCGAGCCATCAGGATCGAGCTCCTCGGAGAGGGAGGAGTGGACCGTTACATTACTCGTTCCCAGAGTTCAAGGGAAATCAAACTCTTCTATTCATTATCCGCCTAATTATCTGTATTAAGTTGTATTTATCCTTATAATTCCGAGGATAAGCTTAATAACCTTCTAGAATATGGGCCAAACTAAATGGGCCTGATCTTAAAACCCTTTAGACTTTAATTAAGTGAGTTGGGTTAATTGATTAACACCATTTGACCTTATATTGATTAATAACTCCAATTTAGTCCATTTAATTGCTAATAATGCCATAAAATTATCAAATAAATTCTGGGGCACTACACCCTCCCCCACTTAAAAGAATTTGGTCCCCAAATTCAATTCATGGATTGTGGAGAGTGTACTTACAGTGGAATAATTCTGGGAATCTTTTCCGCATAGCCGCTTCGGTTTCCCATGTTGCTTCATATGGCCATGTTTTCTTCCATTGGATCTTGACCATGGGAATAACTTTATTTCTTAATTGACGCACTTCCCGATCCAGAATCTTGATCGGTGTTTGCTCGTATGTCAAATCTTTCTGAATCTCTATATTGTCATTAGTGATAATGTGGTCTGGATCATATACGTACTTTTTCAGCATAGAGACGTGAAATACGTCATAAACTCCTGCTAACTATGGAGGTAAGGCCAATCTATAAGCCACTTCACCGACCCTTTCAAGAATTTCAAATGGGCCAATGAACCTTAGAGTTAGCTTTCCTTTGATGTCAAATCTTCGAATACCATGACCTGGAGAAACCTTCAAAGACACATGATCTCCTACCTGAAACTCCAAGTCACGCCTTCGATTGTCAGCATAAGACTTTTGCCTATCTTGTGCCATTTTCATTCTTTCCTGGATGAGCTTTATTTTCTCTGTAGAATCTCTGATAAGGTCGGGGCCTAGAAATTGCATTTCCCCTATTTCATTCCAACATATTGGTGATCGATAACTTTTCCCATATAGAGCTTCAAAAGGTGTCATTTGTATGCTTGCTTGATAACTGTTGTTATATGCAAATTCTACCAGAGGCAAGTGATCATGCCAACTTCCTCCAAAATCAATGACACAAGCCCTGAGCATATCTTCTACCACCTGCTTTGTCCTTTCTGTCTGACCATCAGTTTGTGGATGAAAAGCTGTGCTAAAATTCAATCTAGTCCCCAGTGAATGTTGTAAACTTTTCTAGAATTGTGATGTAAATCGTGGATCTCTATCTGATATAATAGAGATAGGGATGCCATGTAGTTTAACAATTTCTTTGATGTATAATACTGCTAGAATATCCACAGACTATCGACTTTTTATTGGTATGAAATGTGCAGATTTAGTCAATCGGTCTATGATTACCCATATTCCATCATGTCCACCTCTTGTCTTAGGTAATCCCATAATGAAATTCATTCCTATACTTTCCCATTTCCATTCGGGAATATTTAAGGGATATAATTTTCCTGCAGGTTTGAAATGTTCCGCCTTCACTTGTTGGCAAGTAAGACAGCGAGACACAAAGTCAGCTACTTCCCTCTTCATATTGGGCCACCAGAAGTTTCTTTTGAGATCTTGATACATCTTGGTACCTCCTGGATGGATGGAGTACTTTGATTTATGTGCTTCTTCTAAGATCAATTTCTTTGTATCCTCATGATCCGGTATACACATTCGGCCCTTGAATAGCAATCCTCCATCATTAGAAATAGAAAAATCTGGTCTTTGTTCAATATTGGCCTTAATTTCCAGTAAAATTGGATCATCCTCTTGTAACTTGGCCAAATCCTCTATCAATGTAGGTTGAGCTCGGATATTAGCTATGAAGCAATCTTCTTTCTTAACGTCAATATCTAAATTCAACTGGGCAAACTGAGGAATAAGGTTAGTTACACTAATCATGAGACTTGATAACATACCCTTTGGTTTTCTGCTGAGTGCATCCGCTACAGCATTAGCCTTGCCAGGATGATATTGAATGGCAAAGTCAAAGTCCTTGAGATGTTCTTACCACCTCCTTTGCCTCATATTGAGCTCCTTTTGAGAAAATAGATATTTCAAGCTCTTGTGGTCTGAGTAGATCGTGAACTTTTCTCCATAAAGATAATGACGCCAAATTTTCAAGGCGAAGATCACTGCTACCAATTCTAAATTATGTACAGGATAATTTTTTTCATGACGCTTCAATTATCTTAAAGAATAGCAAATCACTTTTCCATTCTGCATAAGGACGCATCCTAAGCCAATCCCCGATGCATCCGTATATACTTCAAATCCACCACCCTCCATTGGTAGTGATAAAATAGGGGCTGTTGTAAGATGATTCTTAGGACTTTGGAAACTCTTTTCACAGTCCTTCGACCAGATAAAAGGATTTTCTTTTCTAGTAAGTCTAGTTAAAGGAACCGCGATCTTTAAGAAGTTCTTTATGAATCTCCTATAATAACCAGCTAGACCCAAAAAGCTTCTTACTTCAGATATAGTCGTTGGCCGACTCCAATCTCTGACAGCTTCTACCTTAGAAGGATCCACAACAATACCTTTTTTTGAAATAATGTGGCCTAGGAATGAGACTTCCTTGAGCCAGAATTCACACTTATTGAGTTTGGCATATAGCTTGTGTTCTCTAAGTGTTTGCAAAGCTATCCTTAGATGTTCTTCATGCTCTTCTTTTGTCTTGGAGTATATCAGGATATCATCAATGAAGACGATGATGAATTGGTCTAAATATGGCTGGAAGACATTGTTCATAAGTTGCATGAATACTGCTGGGACATTAGTTAACCCAAACGGCATTACCACAAATTCATAGTGGCCATAACGACTTCGAAAAGCCGATTTATAAATATCCTCTTCTTTAATTCTAAGTTGATGATAACCAGATCTGAGGTCAATCTTAGAAAAATATTCTGCTCCCGAAAGCTGATCGAAGAGCTCATCAATACGCGGCAATGGATATTTATTTTTGATTGTAAGCTGATTCAGTCACCGGTAATCGATGCATAATCTGAGAGAACCATCCTTCTTCTTGACAAATAGAACAGGCGCACCCCAAGGGGATGTGCTAGGTCTAATGAATCCCTTGTCTAGAAGTTCCTGTAATTGCTTCTTTAGTTCCTTAAGTTCTATGGGAGACATCCTGTAAGGGGCTATAGAAATAGGTGCTGCACCTGGAATGAGTTCAATGGTAAAGTTTACTTCCCTCTCGGGCGGTAAACTAGGTAGTTCGGATGGGAACACGTCAGGGAATTCATTTGTAATAGGAATGTTTGCTAGGATAATTTCCTTAGATTCGGTGACAATGACTGAAGAAAGAAAAGCTTCACATCCTTTCGAGATAAGTTTGCAGGCGTGAAGGGAAGATATAATGGTAGGATGCTTCTTGTATTTGATGCCAAGAAAAGAAAATCTTGGAAGACCAGGCTTTCGGAAAGATATAATTCTATTTCGGCAGTTGATGTAAGCATCATGGTCTACAAGCCAATCTACCCCTAAAATGGCATCATAACCTTTCATATCGAGGCATACTAAGGTTGCAGGGAGATTGTGTCCTTCTACTACCACCTCACAATCGGGATAATACTTGGTAAGCTTAGTTCCAGATCCTAAAGGTGTAGTAATAGCGAGATCTGAAGGTAAGGATACTGATGCAATTGGTAAGGTTTTTGTAAAAGTGGTGGAGATAAAAGAATGAGAAGCACCAGTATCGAATAGCACGAATGCAGGACGAGAATAAATTTGAAGAGTACCTTCCATAAGCCCGTCATTTTGATCCTTGGGTGCTTCTTGTTCATCTATAACTGCATTAAGGCGAGCCTACCTCCTACGTCCTCCGTTATTTGATTGATCTTTCATAAGGGGGCAATCTGGCACGCGATGCTCCCTAATTCCACAGTGCAAACAAGCACCTAGGCGCTTCCAGCATTCTTCAGCCGAGTGGCCGAATTTCTCGCAAAAGGTGCACGCCGAGGCGACTTGCTCCTTCTCTTCTTTAACCTTTTTACTATTCTTTTGGGAACTTCCACCATTCCCGTTCCTTGATCTTTTCTTGTTATCACGACTTTTGTATGGTTCTGTGATGCTAAACTTCTCTTTCTTATAATGCTGATCTGAGCGCCGGCTATATTCTTCTCCCTTTCCTTTCAACCTTTCGACCTTCTCTAAGGTCCTCTCGCATAAATATGCCCTTTGAACCATCTCCGCATAAGTGTGGATATTCTGTGTCCCCAGTTGTTGAATGAAACCCGGCCATAACCCGTCCATAAATCTGTTTGCCTTTAATAGTTCTGTACTAATCAAATGTGGTGCATACGGTGCTAGCCTTGAAAACTGCAATTCATACTCTGCTACGGACATCATCCCCTGACGAAGGGAGGCAAACTCCATAGCCTTCCTTTCCTTGACATGCTCAGAGAAATATTTGGAACGGAATAAAGTGAGAAAAGCATTCCATGTATGTGGCGCATCGGCCGGAGGTGCCGGAACGGACTTCCACCAAGTACGGGCATCCTTATTCAATTGGAACATTGCTAGACGGACTTTCTCCTGATCAGTGCATTGTATGACATCGAATATACGATTCATCTCATCGATCCAATTTTCTGCTTCGTCTGGATTGGAAGATCCATAGAAATGCGGAGGATTTAGACTCCGGAAATTGTGATGAAGGTCACCAGCCCTTGCCCCTGCACCACCTTGTGCTATAGTCTGCAATTCCTGGGTGAGGCCGGCAACAGTTTGTTGCATACCGTCCCAATCTACACGATGAGCCATTCGGAAAATATGGTACCTGAGAAAAAATAACAACTTGTTATTTCTCATGAAATTGGAATGAACAAAATAATTCTTAAAGCTAATTAGTTATCTTATCCCGGGTTCTACCCAATCCTCACATGGGTGTGGAATTTCTTCCTTAGTTCATAGGTATGGGTCCTTAAACCTTGGACTTATCTTATGACATGACTCTTTTCCCTAAGTTCTGTGACTTAGGCTCTTATACCAACTTAACTGTCACGCCCCGAGCCTTATTTACAGTGAAAAACTCGCTCGGGGAGCGTGAACAGCCGGCATGGTAAGCCTCTTGCAAGCAAGAACAATCAGAGCGCAAGACAATCACACACATAAATGCAATTGCACAAAATTTGAATCAAACTTCAACTTTATTTCATAAAAGATCAATATTCAAGATACAATCACTAATTTGATTTTCATTCTACTAGACTTAAGAAATAGGAAAATTACATTGACTCAATCTAGATAATTTAGACTTCCTATGTCTTCACTCTTGTCATAATAACATTCAATCGCTCTCGGACCCGCTACTTGAATCACCCGAATCCGAATTCGAACTATTACCATCTCCTAAAAAATATTGGAAATAGGTAATGAGCACACTTGCCCAGTAGGTATCTTCGCATCAACATGAAGGCACTATCAAAGTGATTAACATTTTCGCTCTAAATAAATAAGGTAAAATCATGCAATGCGATGATCATGTGATTAAATCAAAGTAACAAGACTATCATATAAGATGGAATGAGAACAAGAATGAACTAGTAAGAATATAACATGAACATGATATTTGTCTTTTCACGAGCAAGAATATATCGAGAATGTACTAGCAAGCCACATATTCATCACTTTAGCATCTTATGCTTATGAGCAAGTGCTTCGTGAATTTCTGTGGAATATCAAGCAAGAATGTCATGTCGTGCCGTATCGTATCGTATCGTATCGTGGATCTTCACTTATTTATAGAAATAGTACTCCCAGCGTAATGCGACGCCAGTAGCATCATACCCCATGGTTTATAAAATAATATGTTTCCGGCAATCAGCCGAGGGGACTAGCATAGAGCCCTTGAACACAATCAGTGCTCGATCGCATCTTCAGTTATAAATTAAGCTACTTCCACACAGTATAACAGTGAAGTATGGCCAAGAATATAGCACTTCCAATAATTCCAGGATAACTAAAATCAATGAATGAATGCTTCAACATAGGAATGTAGGAGTCAAGAAAATGACTTAAACAACGTTATGCTCATAGAAATAAATCGACGGCATAACGGTACATTCTTTTATCGTTTATTCATTATATTAAGTTTCTTAAGCAATATGATAGGTTCTAGATCATCAAGGTTTGTCTAGAATCATTGAAACATCAACCCTTGGTCAAACATTGGGTTAACATATATAAGCTATGTAACGGTCGTTTACTAGGCCGTTATATTATGTAACGCGTCCAGAATGGGCCGTTACAGTAACAAGAGTCCAGCAAGATAAAATAGACTCAGAGGAATTTGACGGTCACGCCCTGGGCCGTTATGTGAGCCTGACGGTCCAGTGCAAGGCCGTTACATTAAGAGAATCAGAAACCATGATAGTGTATTCTAGTTATTGGGCTTTAATGGTACAACTAACTCGGCCTCCTAGTGGGAATCCCAGGCTCGCAGAGAATTACGGAGGCCTTGAAACAATGATTTCCTAGTCCATTGGAAGGAATATCCAATAGAGAGGTCCTCATGTCCAAGATTGTGTTCTTATAGTGCAAAGTGTGAACTAATAACAACATACCGAAATATGTGCCATGTACTTATAGAATTGACTCTATTGACAGAGAGAGATATGTATAATCAATGTGAAATCATGATGAAAACTCCGTCAATACAATGTTAAAAAGTCATTCTTTATAATACAAAACTATATAATTTGGCTTCAAAAATTAACATAACTCAATAAAAGTGAGACCATAAAACATGCAATACCTATCATGAATGATCAAATAACCTTAAAATCACATGATCAGGTTAAAACTTAGGTAACTAGGCTTTAACAATAATAATATTGGCAGGTTATATTCTGTCTAGGGTTGACAGAGCATAGACTATAATGGTCTGGAGATGGGGCGTCATAGTGAATGTGACGGTCAAGATCCAGCCGTTACATGAATGTAACGCGTCTATCCAAGCGTGTTAGAATCACCATGTAGTTCAAATATCACAGAGTTTGTAACGGTCTGTTGTAGGGCCGTTACATGAAAGTGACGGTCCTTCTATGATGCGTTATAGAATCTGCTAACAGAAACTAGATAAAACATAAAGAGATCGATTCATATCATGTCTATAATTAAAATATCATGACTCCCTAGACATGATAACGTAGTGTAGGCCAACTACATGCATAGGTATTGATGGGTTAGATGAATAGTCAAGTCTTAATCTTTAGTTAGGGCTAAGAGATACATGATATGCATAGAACCAATAAAATATGAAATTGATGATCTAGCATGCATGAAATCCAATCAAAACAGAGGCTCTTAGTCCTATCAAGTTGTTTTTGCCGTTCATGAGATAACCTACCTCTTACTTAGACTGTAGTTCCTGAATTTGGTTGAGAACCTTGCCCTAGTTCTTCTCTTCCTCTTGTGACTTTTCCAGCAACTTCCTTAGGTTCTAACTCCACGACCTCTTGACCTAAAGATGTGAAATTTGGAGGGGAGTTAGTCTAGAGTATTGTAAACAAATACTTCTAAAGAATTTACCAGAGATAATGACTCCTTACCTTGCTTCTTTACGTCCCAAAAGTAAGGGTCGCACAGTTCAGAATTATGCCCTATTTATAGAGTTTAGGCTAGGGTTTGAGGATTAGATCGAGTTTAGAGTCCTTATTTCATCAAATCCTAGTCTCTAAGAGTCCTCGGTATTATTACAACTCTTCCCAAGTCGATCCTTAGTGGATAAGAGTCCAAAGTTTTAATCTTTGTACTTGTTCTTTCTTTTACGGAACTAACAGGATGTAACGGTCTATGGCCAGTGCGTTATAGTCATGTGACGGTCTCGCGATAGACCGTTACATTACTCGTTCCCAGAGTTAAAGGGAAATGAAACTCTTCTATTCATTATCCACCTAATTATCTGTATTAAGTTGTATTTATCCTTATAATTTTGAGGATAAGTTTAATAACCTTCTAGAATATGGGCCAAACTAAATGGGCCTGATCTTAAAACCCTTTAGACTTTAATTAAGTGAGTTGGGTTAATTGATTAACACCATTTAGCCTTATATTGATTAATATCTCCAATTTAGTCCATTTAAATGCTAATAATGCCATAAAATTATCAAATAAATTCGGGGGCACTACAGGGAGACCCCATAGTCTTCTCTGAGGATGACCTGGAAGGCGTCACGACGCCACATTCTGATGCTTTCGTGGTTTCCGCCACCATCAACCAATATACTGTGTGACGCATCCTGGTGGATAATAGAAGTGGACCCGATGTTATTGCGTACGACTGTCTTGTACTCATGGGTGTGGACGTGTCACGACTCGCGTCATTGCACACGCCGCTGTATGAATTCTCCGGTACGACTGTCCGCCAGGATAGGCGTATCTCGCTCCCGATCATGTTCGGGAGAGCACCAAAAGAGGTAACCTTCCTCGCTGACTTTACTGTGGTCCGTGCAATGACAGGGTACAATGCCATCATCAGTCGAGGAATCCTCGGCACGCTCCGAGGCGTCCCTTCCTCCTACCACCAGAAGCTTAAGTTCCCCACCCCCCGTGGGGTAGGGGAAGTCCGAGGTGATCAACAGGAGTCCAGAAGATGCTACCTTATCTCCACCCGCGATCAACATCCCGAAGAGGTGCCTCTAGAGAAGAAGGCGAGGACCGAAGATCTGGGTCCGAGCACGAGTGCGCCAGCCGAGGATTTATACCTCATCCAAGTTGGGGACGACCCAAGTAGATCACTGAAGATTGGCGCTACCTTGGCCGAGCACGATAAAAAAGCGTATGCAAACTTTCTCGCGGTCAATCAGGATGTGTTCGCTTGGTCCGAGGATGAACTTTCCGGAATTCCCCCGGAGCTCATCACTCACCAACTAAGGTTGGACCCCACCTGCCGCCCGGTACAGCAACGCCGAAGGTGGTGCAACCCCAAGTGACAAGCCATCATCAGGGAGCAAGTCAGAGAAAAACTACGATCAGGGCTGCTTCGGCCTACCTAGTATCCAGATTGGGTAGCCAACGTAGTCATGTGCCCAAGAGCAACGGGAAGTGGCGGATGTGCGTGGACTACACCTACCTCAATAAAGCCACGCCCAAAGACTGCTTCCCCATGCCACGGATCGACCAACTGGTCGACGCCACGACCGGGCACGAAATGCTGAGCTTCCTCGACGCCTATTCTGGGTACCATCAGATCAGCATGCACTAGCCCGACCAAGACAAGACCGCGTTCATCATCGACCACGGCTTATACTGCTACACCCGTATGCCGTTTGGGCTGAAGAACGCTGGAGCCACATATCAACGCCTAGTCAACCATACATTTGACTCGCAGATCGGCCGCAACATGGAGGTCTACATCAATGACGTGCTCGTGAAAAGCCTCCGAGCAGCTGAACACTTGCGCGACTTGGCGGAGACCTTCACCACACTCAGAAGGTACAACATGAAACTCAACCCTGCTAAATGTGCGTTCGGGGTGCAGTCAGGCAAGTTCCTAGGTTTCCTCGTCACCCACCGAGCAATCAAAGGCAACCCCGATCAGATCAGAGCAGTGTTGGAGATCTAAACGGGTGAGGGACGTACAGTGCCTCACCGGGCACGTCGCCGCTCTGGCCCGGTTCTTATCCCGAGCTGCCGAACGATGTCTACCCTTCTTCCGACTGATCAAGCAAGCCAACCTGGCACCGGAAAAGAAGGGATGGATCGATTGGGACCAGGAGTGCGAGCATGCATTCGAAGAATTAAAGCACTACCTGACGACACCTCCTGTCCTCGCCAAACCCCAGGGGGGGAACAGCTGCTCTTGTACCTATCCGTAACGCCCAGCACCATCAGTGCTGTGCTCACACGGGAGGAGATGGGAGTCATGAAGCCGGTCTACTATGTCAGCCGAGCATTACAAGGAACGAAATTCTGGTATTCGTGGACTGAGAAGTTTGCCCTCGCACTGATTACAGCTGCTCGCAAGCTACGGCCATACTTCCTGGCCCATCCGATCGCCGTCCTCACCGATCAGCCCCTCCGGTAAATTCATCAGAACCCTGATGCGTCCGAAAGACTGGTCAAGTTGGCCATCGAGTTGGGAGAATTCGACATCAAATTCTGACCGAGGACAGCGATCAAGGCCCAGGCGCTCATGGACTTCGTCGATGAATGCACCCTACCCACCGATGACTCACCCGAGAAGTCCTCGGGGTCTGCCTGGGAACTATACGTCGACGGATCATCCTACATTGCGGGCAGCGGCGCGGGGTTGGTATTACTCTCACCAGAAGGAGTGGAGCTATAGTACGCCCTGCGTTTCAACTTTCCGTCCATGAACAATGTGGCCGAGTACGAGGCACTCCTCTCTGGGTTGTGCATGGCGAAACATCTGGGGGCGTCAAGTGTGCGAGCATACAGCGAGTCCATGCTCATCGCCAACCAGGTCAGGGGAGAGTTCGAAGCTCGCGACCCCTCCATGATGAAATACTTAGAGAAGGTCAAGGCCACGGCGAATGAATTCACCCACTTTGAAGTGGTCCACATCCCGCGCGAGGAGAACATCTGCGTAGACGCCCTCTCCCGCCTAGCGTCAGCCACTACAGTCTCCAGTTCCAGATCGATCCTGATAGAGGAACTGTCAGCACCAAGCATAGATGATCCAGTGCATCAGGTAAATGCCATCGACTACAAACCTTCCTGGATGGATCCTCTTCTCTATTTCCTCCTTCGGCAGCAGCTCCCCAGCAATCACCCTGAGGCACGGCACACGCGGGCAAGAGTGGCCCACTTCACCATGGTGGGTGGCCGACTATATCGTCGGTCCCTCTCACCTCCTCTACTCACGTGCCTCTTCCCCACGAAAGCCAACCAAGCCATCCAAGAAGTCCATGAAGGACTTTGCGGAAGCCATGTGGGAGGGCGAGCACTCGCAAGGATGCTGATCCGACAAGGGTATTGGTGGCCCACCTTACAGCAAGACTGTCTCGACTATGTTCAAAGATATCCCCAATGCCAGAAGTATTCCCACCTACACCACCAGCCAGCAACGTAGCTCCACGCCTTGACGGAGCCCCGTCCATTCGCTCGGTGGGGGATTGACATATTGGGACCCTTCCCTGAAGCACAAGGAAGGAAGAGGTTCCTCATAGTCGCTATCGATTACTTCACCAAATGGATCGAAGCCGAGCCATTGGGAAAGATAACAAGCAAGGCAGCCTGGAAATTCATGTTGCGAAGCATTATTTGCCTATTTGGGATCCCAAGGGTCCTTACTACTGACAACGGCAGATAGTTTATGAGCACTGCCTTTCAGGAAAAGTGCTCGGAGTTGGGGATCTGGAACCACTACACCTCGGTGGGGCATCCCCAAGCCAACGGGTTGCTGAAAAATGCCAACCGTAGTCTACTTCATGGCATCAAGACCCGCCTGGACTAGGCAGGAGACGCATGGGTTGATTCAATCCCCAACATTCTATGGGCTCACCGGACCACCGCTAGAGCCGCCACTGGGGAGACGCCTTTTCATCTCACTTACGGAGCTGCGGCAGTGGTTCCGGTGGAAATATCCAACCCCTCGCTGCGAGTGGGACATTTTGACGAGGCTAGGAACAACCAGGCATTGCAAGAGAATCTGGACTTGCTCGAAGAAGGAAGAACCAACGCTCAAGTAAAACTTGTGGCATATCAGCAGAAACTGGCTCAATATTACAATGCCCGGGTTAAGGAGCGACACTTCTTCCCCGGAGATCTGGTTCTGCGGCGAGCAAGCGTGGCTGACCCACGAGGAGCTGCAGGAAAACTCGCATCAAACTGAGAAGGCCTGTACTGGGTAGCAGAAGCACTCGATAAAGGAGCGTACAGGCTAGTGACGTTGGGGGGGGAGAGAGGTGCCCAGGACGTGGAACTTCGTCAACCTCAAGAAATTCTTCCAGTGAAACGTCACCAGCCGTACTCCACTAAGGTAAGTTGCCCACGAACGATAAAAAGTTAGCCTAAGAGTTTCCTAAAGGCGTGAGCACTGCTCCCCTTGAAAACAAGAAGGTAACCTAAGGGTTCCCTAAAGGCGTGAGCACTGCTCCCCTTGAAAATGAAGAAGGTAACCTAAGGGTTTCCTAAAGGCGAGCACCGCTCCTCTTGAAAATGAGAAGGTAACGTAAGGGTTCCCTAAAGAGGCGAGCACTACTCCCCTTGAAAACCAAGGTAACCTAAAGTTTCCCTAGAGGTGAGCACCGCTCCCCTTGAAAACAAAGTAGTAACCTAAGGGTTCCTGCGGAGGACGCGAACACTGCGAAATACGAGCATGGAGGATCACCCAGAAGGCACGCAGAAGCACTCCAACAAGAGGTACACAACAGTATTAGCTTAGAATAAAAAATTTATATTTCTTTAGTCAAAATACAAGCTGTCAAAAATTGGCAAGATACCCTCACATGGGCCAAATACAAGTACATGGATGTAGACACGCCATTCCTGACGTCTCCCGAGAAAGTCTCATATTACTATACAACGCCCCGCAACGACTTACGCATTTTGAATCGCTCGAGTGCTTCCTTTTCTTGAGTCTTCTTCCGCCCTTTTCGGCATCCGGAATCGTCTCGTCACGGCATTCTGATGGCATCAACACCAGTCAGACGCATCAGGAGGTTCCGGAACCAAGAAGGGTGTCTGCCGGGCGGCCGCCAACGCTTGTCCGAGGACCCGGGTGGGTCTTGATGGGGGCGTCCAGGCCCCTGGACGCCCCCATTCTTTTAATTTATTTTATTAAACCCAAAACACAAATAAAAAAATAATATATTAATGGAGGCGTCCAGGCCCCTGGACGCCTCCATAAAAACAAATATAAAAAAATAATATATATATGCCAGTTGGCATAAAAAGACAAAACAAAAAAAATGATATATTAATGGAGGCGTCCAGGCCCCTGGATGCCTCCATAAAAACAAAAATAAATAAATATATATATATATATAATGCCAGCTTTGGCATAAAAAGATAAAACAAAAATAAAAACAATATATTAATGGAGGCGTCCAGGCCCCTGGACGCCTCCATCAACTTCCTCACGGGCGCCGCCCACCGAACGACGGTTTATCGTGTGTGAAAAAAGCCAAATTATGGAGACGTCCAGCCCGCTGGACGCGCCCATTTCAAAATCACTAGGCGCCGCTCACAAAACCACGGGTTGTGTCAAACCGCGTGCGGCCGTCGGTGGTGTTCGGTGGACCTGTTAGGGGCGTCCGGGGCCCTGGACGCCTCCACAAAAATATTCCAAAAAAATTAATAAAAATAGAATAAAATATTAGTTCGGCCCTGATGGAGGTGTCCAGGGTCCTGGACGCCTCCACCCTCCGGAGCCCTATAAATAGAGGCCCACCCCCTCAGTTTTGGGGGAGCTTCGAAGAGATCCGATAGGCTGCCGGAGCCCAGAGGCTACCGGAGTCATTTTCTAACCCGTGGGGTCTTTTGTAGGTGGAGGTTCTGCCGGCTTCTCGGGTGCCCACGCTCGCGAGAGGAAGGTCCTCTTCATCCACCGCGCTTCCACGCCATCCCTACGCTGTCGGAGCTCCGCCGGATTTCACCATCGGCACATCCAATAAGCCAATCCTTTCCTTTTCTTCTTAGTTCTTTTGCATTCATCATCTCGCATCATCTATCCCCCTTCATAAGGGCGCCTCTTCTTATATACTTCTTGCATCCATCATCTCATTTTCCTCCTACTCGAGTCCGAGAGGGGTTTAAAAGATAACACTAACCAGGTGTGTGTCTTGCCATCATTTCATTTTTTTTATCGCAAGGATTTGAATACTACACCTTCATCTTTCTAATCCACTCGTTACTTGTTTGTCGTTGTTTTGTAAGGGTACCCAAGGAAAGCCCTCTCCGTCGGCCGGCTGAAGGGGGAGGAAGAAGCAACCCGCCATCTCCCGCTCTTGAGGTAGGCGCGATCACTTTCTTTATTTTGGGGTCTTTCGACCCCTGGCGATCACATCTTGTTCTCGAGGCCGCGGCGAGTCACTTCCCCAATGGCCGTTTAAATTCCCGTTCTTATACTTTCTTTATATTCTGTTGTATTCTGCTCATATTCTCGAGGCCGCGGCGAGTCACTTCCCCAATGGCCATTTAAGTTCCCGTTCTTATATGTTATATTCTTATCTATTCATATTCTCGAGGCCGCGGCGAGTCACTTCCCCAATGGCCGTTTAAATTCCCGTTCTTATATATTATATTCTTATCTATTCATGTTCTCGAGGCCGCGGCGAGTCACTTCCCCAATGGCCGTTTAAATTCCCGCTCTTTATATTCTCCTTATATTCTGTTATATTCTTATCTGCTCATATTCTCGAGGCCGCGGCGAGTCACTTCCCCAATGGCCGTTTCAATTCTTGCTATTTAATTTCTGCACCATTCCCGTCCCCCCGAGGTCGCGGCGATTCACTTCCCGCTATGGTCGTTTCACCCCCATATCTTGCTATATCACATTGGTCCCGCTCGCCCCGCCGGAGCAATCTCCCGTGGTGGCCCCTTCTCTTTTCTCTTATTTCTGTGTTGCAGCAAATAAAAAACGAAGGAGCCCGCGCGCTCCGCGTCCTCTTCGCACCCCGAACCACGTGACGTCGCTCACAGATTGGCGATCACGGTGGGACGTCTACTGCTTCCTTTCGGCTACCCTTGCAAGTTCGGCACCATCCGTGCCTCTCCACCTTGGCGCCCGCGTGCGCCCCCGTTGTGCTCACGGCAGCACTGTCAGTTTTGATTGGTTGTTTGTTTATTACATGACTGTTATTTCTGTTGTTTTTCCACTCCATATCCTTGTCAGCATTTCATTGCATGCATCCATCCCTCTTTTCTATCCTTTTTTTATTTTTTTGAGGATCACCCTTTCCCGGTGAAGGAAGGACTCTCCGTTTGAGAATTCCTCTCAACGGACTAGAATCTCCTCCACTGGGACCTCCGTAAGTCCCCGACATCGAAGAATCTCCTCCTCGTTCACTGGGCTGGTTGTACCATTGAAGTTCCCCGAAGTTAGTCATTTCATTCGTGGTGAGACGAGAGACCCTAGCTGACACGGCGGTGAAACAAAAATAAACTAGGGTCCCCATTTTGTGTGAACTTCGGATCTCGCTAAAAACACACAAAAAATCATCAAAATCAAAACACAAAAAAAGACGTAAAGGCGTCAACTTGTTCGATAATCTCTGCTACCTGCTTGCTAGTGTATGTTTTTACGTTCTGGGAAAACTGTGAGCATGGCTCACGAGTCTTTTGAGGAGAATCACCCTAGTCGTGGTTTGTCAGCCGACCCGCGAGTCTATGCTATGGACTCGGGTCCTTCTCATGAACACTCGCATGAGGTGCAGGTTATTGCCGGGGACACATCCCCACCACAGGATATCTCTTCCTTACTGGGCATCCTCGCTAACACGGAGCTTACCTCTGAACAGCTCCGGGCCTTCCAAGCCATTCTAAAAGGGAAATCTGTTTCCCCCACGCCCCGGGAATCAACTCCGGCCATCGCACCCCTCCAAGAGTCCGTGCAGGCCATTCCATCTCCTTCATTGGCGCAAGCCATCCAGTCTCTCTCGCTTCAAGGACAAGCGAGCCAACAACCACCCTCATTCCAGTTCCCGTCACAATCTCAAACTCCCGTTGTTCCCCACACACCGCTTCAGCCAGGGCCAACTGTCGACGGTCCGACAGCTCCCTCTCATTCCGGGCTCCCCCCTCAAGTCTCCGGGAGACAGTTTCTCCCCCAGTGGCAAGTGCCACCTTCACCTCCAGAGGAGCTCGCCCAATCGCTCCTCAATAGGTTCAATCGCATGGACGAGCAGTTTCAAAATCTGAGAAGGATGGTGGACGTGAAAGCCACCCCGAAGGTTGCTTTGCCAATCCTTCCCGTCATTCATCTTCCTCCCTCCGAAATGCCCACGTACCGCAGATACAATGGTACCGGCAACCCCTTCATTCACCTCAAGGATTTCATGTATGAATCCTCCTATTGGCAAAACGATCATAGGTCCCTGGCATACCTCTTTCGGAGATCATTGGATGGTCCCGCGCTCGAGTGGTTCTATTCCTTGGAGCCCCGCGAGGCCGAGAATTTTGAAATAGTCCAGAGAAGGTTCTTGCAGAAATATAGGGATAGGGTCGGTCCCTCACTCTCCATTACCGACCTAGTGGCCGAAAAGATGAAGCCTGACGAGGATTTTGTCCGCTATGCTGATAGATGGAGGTCTCTGGCAGAAAGAATAAGGGATACCCTCTCTGAGCCCGAACAAGTGAAGATGATTGTGTCTAATGCAACCCCACAGTTCAGACACGTCCTGGCCATGAATAAACTTACTACAATGGAGGAACTCTATGAAAGGGCCCGATACATCCAAACCCAGTTAAAAGACTCCCCCATTATGAACATGTTTGAGTCGTCGAACCCCAAAGTGGTCAGAAAGACAGGCGCTGGTGTCCCGGGCGGAGCCACAGAAGGGGTCGTGACAAATGAGCAAGTGGGTGCGGTCAACAATGCCAACTATGCAGTCAACCCAAGGCCTCCACAAATGCCCTGACTCCCCCTCCAACCAGGTCCTTTCCCTCTTCGTCCTCCACCCCAAAATAATCGACCCCAGGATAATATGCCTCCATTACGTCAACCCCAGCAACAACAACCACAACCTCAGCAACAACAACCACCACTTCAGTACAACCAAGTTTCACCCCCGGGGAACTATGGTCCCCAACAGCAACAAAGGAGGCCGCTCGGTCCCAAGAGAGCCTACTATCCACCATTGCCAGAAACCTTAGCAGATATTTTTAATGCCCTCATGGCATCAAACCAACTCGCCCTACCCAGAGAAAGGGCCGCGTGGCCCCCAAATGTTGATACCTCCAAATACTGCGTCTACCACAGGCAGCCAGGACACACAGTAGATTACTGCTTCCATTTCAAAGATTACATCCACGATATGAATGATGAACATCAAATAGATTGGGATGAAATGAGACGATACATCACCGCTCTTAAGGCTAGGAGACCTCCTCATAGGCCACAGCAACAGTTACAACAGCAGCAGCAGCAGCAACCACAACAACAACAACAGCCTCAGCAGGCCCCACAACAACAGCCTGACATGGGCATAATCCAGAATCCATTACCGGAGCACCAACAGCCCAATCATCAGGTTAACCCCATCTCCTCCTTCCCGGAAGTCGAGAGAGAGAGCAGGTGTGGCACAAAGAAAGTACCTCTATTCTTTCTTCCTCCAACCCCATCGTCAAGCAACCCCCTCGCCTTGCCCGGGTAGCACCTCTCTCTCATCAACCCGCGTCAGTATCACCTTCACCATTTCCACTACCATTACGCCCCCTCATCCGTACCCCGATCTCCTATCAACCGACACTCTCCACTACGCCTTCACACCCTCTCATCTTCTCTCACTCCCCCACTTTACCATCCACCTCTACCACATTTACCCCTACGCCTGCTAAACCCCTTATCATCCGTCAACCATACATAACCCCGTCTTTCTCCACCGTATCACCACTAATGCCTTCAAAACCACTCATTACTCATCGTCCACCTCAAAATCATTGCCCACTTCAAGTCCTACCCACTTCTACTTCGTCTCCACCTCCACCTTCCAAACCCCTTATCCTTCATAATCCGCGTGATATCCCCTCTACCTTCACCATGCCTCCACCTAACAAACCCCTCATCAGAATCCCTGCTCCCGTCATCACCCCTGCTTCATCGACCATTCCTCCACCACTACCCCTCAAATCTCTGTTAAAACCCACTGCTACCCCCACAGAGATACAAAAGCTGCAGGCAATGGTGCTCCGGAGTGGAAGGATTTTCCACAGGGTTTTCCCCCACAACAGTCAGAATCTTGAGCAATCTCAGCCAGAGAAGGATGATGGAGAACAACCAGAAAGAGCTATCCCTGGAACATAGTATGATCTATTAAAACATTTGGACAAGACGCCTGCTCGGATCTCCATCCTGGAGCTTCTTCAAAGATCCACATCCCACCAGGCAGCCTTAATGGAGTACCTTCAAAGAGTCATGGTTAATGAAGACCTCCCCGTGGAGAAGATTTCGACCGTCCTGACCCCAACAGACACACAACCGGCCATCATGTTCCACAACTATGAGCTCGCTCCCAAGGAAGCTCGGAAATATGAATTGTGCATTTCAATAAAAATCAATGGGGTATCCATAAACCCGTGTCTTGTGGACACGGGTGCGTCCATAAATGTGATCTCCATGAGCACTCTTCAGTTGTGTGGGATCGACGAGGAACAAATAAGACCTTCCTCGATCACGGTCACGGCCTATGACAATAGCAAAAGGCCGCCGCAGGGGATGATTATTCTGAGGGCAGAACTAGGCCCCATGTCAATTCCCATGGAATTCCATGTCCTCGACATGGACCCCACATTCAAGGCTATACTGGGTCGCCCTTACATCGAAGCCATGGACGCTGTGCCTTCCACCAACCATCAGTGCATGAAGTTTTCTTACAATGGGAGAATTATTAAAGTGGTCAGTACACCTGTCCTTCACACAGTGGATGCTATCAACACCTCTCTGCCCTCTGTTTGGCCATCTCATCGGCCCATATTGTCACTACTGGATGTACGTGATTCATCTCACGTTCCACTAGCACCAAAGGAGCCGGTCAGGATAACCGCAACATCATGTCTCCCTTTTCACTCCAAAGGTTGGGAGATTATGAGGAACATCGGCTATCAACAGGGTAAAGGTCTAGGCGCGCAATTACAGGGTATGCTCAAACCGCCAAAGGAAATTAGGCCGAACCGTAGGTTTGGCCTAGGCTTCAAAGGACCGTTCAGGGCGGATTGGAAGCCCCTCACATGGACTCTATCAAACCACTTCAACAGAGGGCCCGTTGTTCAGATGGGAAATTACCCACGGGAAGCATATGGGGGATCACATGCTGTATATTTGGCTCAAAAATATCTGAGGATCACCAAAAGAGGCAAGATCAAAGATCCGGAATGCGAGTGGAACAAATGGTTCGACATACGGGACATTTCCGTTGCATTGGAAAGGATGTTCTCGTCTCCGCAACTTGAAGGACCGCCATTGATCTCCGGAATACCAGAGAATATTACCACTCTTTCCAAGGTTCCAAACTATCCTCGTCCTCGCCAGAAGGACTCTGTCATCGACGGATCTTCATCCGTCCTCAACATTACTGTCGACGGCTCATTAGCCGCCATCTTCTCCATCCACTCGTCTCAGCCTTTGCTGATATCTTCTTCCTGGGCCAGACAATTGTCTGATGATCTTCCCAGATCCCCTTCTCTGTTTACATACCTACGCGGGCTTTTCAACCCGATCCAGGTCTTCAACCATGATCTGCTCTATGAGCCTCACAATCCTCTAGCCATAACCACTTTTCTCTCTCCTCCAATCTCTTTTCACTGCTTTGTCATTAAAAATGAAAACGAAAAAAAAAAACATCAATTTTCAAACTCCCCAACAACACATCTTCGTTGAGGAAACCTCTTACATCTCCCACGGGTGCGTACCGCCTTGCGGACCACCCGTCCAAGGTCCGATGAGCGACCTTTTCTACCCCTCCTCTGAGGGGTCTTCTCCTGTACATTCTACACCATCCTCTTCGTCTTCCTCTTCTTCTGTGAATATTGTCAGTCAATCTAGGAATGATAGGCCAAGGGTAGTACCTAGGAAGAAATCCAAGGGTAGGCAGATCCCTCGTCGATTCCTTCTGGATTTAGCCGCCAGGTGTCAAGCCCTCCTTGCCATCCCCCAGTTGCTAGAAAATCCCATCCGGCTACCGGAAATAGAATGTGAGGGCGACTGTGCATTTGATGAAGGGTATGGAGTCTACGAGATCACGGATGAAGAATGCTCCACTGAAGATGAGGGTGAAGAATATCAGGATGCGGCGGGCGCATACGCTAGTGGAATAAGGAGATTCGACGAGCCGTCAACCGCCGTAGAAGAATCCACCAAAGAAGTCAACTTGGGAACTGAGGAAGACCCTAGGATCATCCTCATAAGTGACAATCTACCACCCTCTGAAGAAGAGGCATTAATTGAGGTTCTCAAGGAATATAAGGACACGTTTGCAAGGAGCTACGAGGATATGCCGGGTCTGGATTCAACCTTGGTCGAACACCGTTTAACCCTAAAACCAGGGTCCATCTCGGTAAAACAAAGGTTAAGGCGTTTCCACCCTCAAATGGCTTTGAAAATGAAAGAAGAGGTCGATAAGCTCCACAAAGCCAGGTTCATTAGAGTCGTTCTTTATCCTCAATGGGTGGCGAACATTGTCCCGGTCATGAAGAAAGATGGGAAAGTCAGGATTTACATCGACTTCCGGGACCTTAACCGCGCGTGTCCAAAGGATGATTTTCCCTTGCCTCACATTGATGTGTTGATCGATAATACGGCAGGCTACGAGACCCTCTCGTTCATGGATGGATTTTCAGGATATAATCAAATTCGTTTGGCAGAAGAGGATCAGGAGAAGACATCATTCACTATCCCTTGGGGAACATATTGTTACGTGGTCATGCCGTTCGGATTAAAGAATGTTGGAGCTACTTACCAAAGAGCGATGATGGCCATATTTCATGACATAATGCACATATATCTGGAAGTGTATGTGGATGACTTATTGGTAAAATCAAGGACCAGGATGGAACATCCAGAAGTTTTGGCTAAGGTCTTGCAGAGGTCAAGGGAGTTCCAATTGAAAATGAACCCGAAAAAGTGTGTGTTTGGTGTGTCGTCGGGTAAATTGTTGGGGTTCATTGTGAGTAAGAGAGGGATCGAGATAGATCCCGACAAAGCTAAGGCTATCAGGGATATGCCGCCTCCCAAGAATTTGAGGGAAGTCTGAGGTTTAATCGGGAGGTTACAGTTTATTCGTCGGTTTGTGTCTCAACATTCACAAAGGTGTAGACCTCTCTACGAGTTGACCAAGCCAGGAGTAGAATTCCACTAGAATTCTAAATGTCAGAAAGCTTTTGAAGGTTGAAAGAATATCTGGCTAGTCCACCCGTTCTCATTCCACCCAAACCAGAAAAATCTCTGATCCTTTACGTCTCAGTCTTGGATGACTCCGTGAGAGCCGTCCTCACACAAGCTGATGAAGAAGGCAAGGAACGGGCAACCTATTACTTGTCCAAACTTCTCAATCCCTGTGAGAAGAAGTACACCGTCATGGAGAAAACCTGTGCTGCCCTCGTTTGGGTAGTGCAGACATTGAAGCACTACTTCTTGGCTCATGAGGTCCACTTGATTGCTCGAATGAATCCTATCAAATTCCTTCTGGAGAAAGCTGTCCTTACGGATAGGCTAGCACGTTGGTAAAGTTTTCTCTCTCAGTTCGACATCACCTACATCCAGCAAAAGGCGATTAAAGGCTATGTCATAGCCGAGCATCTCGCTCACCATCCTCTTCCCAAGTTCGATCCCGTCCAATCAGAGTTTCCAGATGAGGAACTAATATCCGTCAACCAATTAGATGAGCCAATGTGGACACTATATTTTGATGGAGCTCTGAATTCTCAAGGGAGAGGAATCGACATCGCCCTCCTGTCGCCTGAAGGCCTCACATTCCCATTGGCATACCAGCTCAAATTTCCAGTCACCAACAATATAGCCGAATATGAAGCTCTTCTAGCTGGCCTAGAACTCGCTCATTCTTTTCGTATCACTGAGTTGTGAGTCGTAGGTGATAGTCAACTCATCCTTCGCCAGGTGCTCACTAAATATCGCACTCGCGATCCCAAACTCAAGCCATACCAAGAACTCACTGCTGCCTTTGCCAAACTGTTCGCCAAACTGATCTTTGTTCATGTCCCTCGTCATCAGAATATTCTCGCCGATGCCCTCGCCTCGTTGGCATCATCCATAAGGTTCCCTCTAGGAAGATGGTTTAAGTCCATTTCCATCTACAAACTTCACGCCCCTGCAATCGACGATGCTTCCTACGTAAACATCAAAGACATGATAGCAAGAAAGATCCTGCAGGAAGATATCCTTGAGAAGAGGGAGATCATGTTGGCAGAGGCCGAAGAAGAACTGGCTGATGAAGAGAAACCATGGTTCTATGAAATTGTCAAATACTGCCAAGATCAGTCTTATCCTGAAGGGGCCACCACAGAGGATAAGAAAGCCATAAGAAGGGTGGCTCAGAAATATACATTGGTTGGAGGTCTACTCTATAGGAGAAGCCTTACTGGTATTCTGTTAAGATGTCTTGGTGACGATGAGGTTTGGAAATGTGTAGAGGAGACGCACTCGGGCGTATGCGGTGGCCACGTGAATAGTCAGATGCTCGCCAAGAAGATCATTCGCCAAGGCTTTTATTGGCCCACTATGGTAGAAGATTGTGCTGTCTATATCCGTAGGTGTGTCAAGTGTCAACTTCACGCCGATAAAATTCATTCACCATCTTCCTCACTTCATCCAATATCTTCCCCGTGGCCTTTCTCCATGTGGGCATTCGACATCATTGGTCCCCTAGGTGATCCCAATTCCCTCACCAAGCAGAAATCTTTCATCCTTACTGCGACGGAATACTTCACCAAATGGGCCGAAGCCGAAGCTTACGAGGAAATCAAGGCGTCAACAGTCTGCAAGTTCATCATGAAAAACATCCTCGCCAGATTCGACGTCCCAAGCACAATCGTCACCGACAATGGGCCACAGTTCATTTCTCAGGACCTACAGGACCTCTGCAAAAGGTACGCAATTGCATTGCATCATTCATCGCCTTATTACCCACAAGGTAACGGCCAAGCGGAGGCCACCAATAAAACATTGCTCAAAATCATCAAAAAAACCTGCGAGTCTAGTAAGTTTTCAGACTGGCCAGAAAAGCTTATCGAAGCTCTATGGGCCTATCGCACTTCAATCCGTACCCCCACCGGGCAGACTCCATTTGCCCTTACTTATGGTATGGAAGCGGTAGTCCCGTACGAGACTCTGATCCCTTCTCTCAGGGTAGAATTGGACGAGGAATTTCCCCTCGACGATCGTCGTAATTCACTCCTCGCCCAGTTGGAACTCTTGGATGAGAAACGACTGGCCGCTGCCGAACACGCGCGTGTGTATCAAAATAGACTCGCTCGCTTTTACCAAAAGAAAGTCGTTGAGAGAAAATTCAAAGTCGGTGAGATGGTCGTAAAAAGAATTTTTGTCAAACCTGGAGGTCCGCGTTCTAAGCTCCAACCCAATTGGGAAGGACCATTTGTAATTCAAGCCGTGTACCCTGGCAACGCCTACAAGCTAGTCAACGCCGAAGGGACCGAGTCATCCCACCCTTGGAATGGGCTTTATCTTAAGAAATACTACCCTTAGCACAAACAAAAAATGATGAAAAGATAAAAACATCAAAAATAAAGAAATACCGAAAACCACTAAAAATATGGAAAATCCAAAATATCGATGCCTGGCAATCACCATGTAGTTAAGTTCCTGCATCTAACCTTCATATGGCCCATTAAGGCTTGGTAGTCACCGGGTCTTGGTTTGCCAGAACCGTGGAGATCCCTGTCCGGCCACGTCGGCCTATGCTCGCTCGAAGGAAGCTAACATGTGCTCACTTATGTATTTTATTCAAAAAAAGTCGGTAGCATCACCTACGGTGGAGCGTCACCCAGAAGATCTCCGGAAGCTGTAATCTTTATTCTTTTCTCTTCAACCAAATGAGACAGTTGGCGCCCTTAAAACGCTGAGCATGAGAAACTGAAACTCAAACCCCAAAGGCAAGAGTAGGATCCATTTCCTCGAGCATCGATCAGAGCACGAGAAGAGGGCAGTGTCCCCGCAGGCATATAAAAAGGGAGCCCACAAACGCCAAACGACTATATATCCCTCACAAAAGAAATACAAAATCAAAATCAAGAGAAAAGCCTGGTCGTAACCGTGCCTGTTGTGATAAACGGAACCCCTCAAAGCAAAAGTCTGAATCCACAAAAGGGGCCGTGGAATATAAATGCTCGAGATTTGGTCCGAAGTTGTCCGAAAGGAAAGAGTTAATGGGCCCTTATTCGTTCGCCGGGTTAATGGTTTTGCCGATCCTCTCAGGAGGTTTATCCCCCACGCTCTTCCTTCTTCCTCTAAAGATGAAGGTTCGATGGAGTTTTTGAAAGGTGAAAACTCCCCAGGGTCTGTGACCTTATTTTAATATACACATATGGTTGCCTACTTTGAAAAGCAAAAGCTATCGCTGCAAAGGAGTCTCCGTGTTTCTGGCTAGTCAAGACCCCTGTTTACCACCTTGATGTCTTCTTGTTTAACCTCGGGCTTAGGCCAATGCAAGCGCGTCACCTATGGGTGCGACGGCGTCTGATTCCGGGTCAGCGTCGCGCGGTTGATCGTTAGGGTTCCAGGGTGGTCCATCATATACCATCTAGAGTTGTGAGGAAACAGACCCGGGTCGGGTAAATCATTTACCTCGAACACCTTTTGGGTGAATCCCTGTGGTCGGAAGCGACTGGGAGCCTAAGCATGGCATGACGGTATTGTCATCAGGGTAAGTCTTAGCCGGCGGGATCATCGTTTGAGGGGTCTAGAGGCCCAAATCAACCTAGATGTGCACTTAGGATACCTGGGAGGTTAGTAAGAAACCCCTGTCTCACGTAGGTTAGGTGCCATTTGGGTGCTTGCCATGGCGTTAGCAACAAAAAAATTGAAATGATAAAAGCAACAAAAAAAAATAGACAAGAGAAAATGTACATATTTGCAAACAAAAAATCTTTTTAATGATAAAACAAAAAAAATGCCAAATATAAAAAGAAAACAAATCAATTTTGCATGATTGCATTTGCGTGCAGCATCTCACTTTTAATACCGCTTGCATTCGTGTGCTTGCCTGTCGCATTTATCATCACCGTATCTTTTCCTTGCCTTCGTTAAATAAAGGCTTGGCCCCTTGACCAGTTATCAAGGACAGTCACAGTGACCATTTGCTTATTGAGCAAGGGGCCAAGTCAGAACAGAAATTCTGATTTGTTTGTTTCAGTGATGTGTGCAGGGATCTAGGCAACAGAAGTAAAGGTGAAAACCAAACAAACCAAACCTTATATTTTATTCCAAAAACCAAAAAAATTACATCAAGTTCCGCCCTCTCTCTCTGCATTACTCGTCCCACTACTCTCCGGGCACAACGCTCTCAAAGGTGCTACCCAACTACGAAAAGCGGTACTCCTACCACTCTGTACTCCTCTTCCTATTCCCACATCCCGGCGTTGATCTACGGAAGTAGCAGAGAAGCTACCAACACGAAAGCCACGCTCTCGTGCTCTTCGGTAACGCTCATCACCATCTCTCAGCCACCGTTCAGCAAGACCAAGGCTGATTCGGAGTTTGAATAGTTGGGCCTCCATGGCCCTTCGTTCCTCCCTTTCAGTCAATCTGTTGGCTCTTTCTCTCTCTGCGTCTCTTTCTTTCTCTGCACGTTCTCTCTCGCGGTCTTCCCTCTCCAACTGGAGAGTGATCCTCAGTTCCACAGCATCCCTAGAGGAGTCGTCATCAGGATGACGCTGCAGTTCCCTCTCCAGTTCTGCTATCCTACCCTCCTTCTGCGCAGCTTGGCCAAGCGCTTCTGCCGTCTCCTTTTCCTGCCGAGTGTACCATCTCAGATACACAATAAGGCATAAACAAGGAGAACTCAACACTGAGACTCTTACCTGCATAGAGAGCATCCCTTCTACCTCCGCAGCACGCTGCGTGGCGTGAGTAAGTTGCTCATGAAGCAAGTCAAGTTCTGAGGTGGGAATCCACAAGCTGGAAGAGGCACCACCTACTCCCATCGCTGGGGAAGCCGCGCCAATCTGGGCATGCTACGACCGCGTGAATTAGCAGCCAACATATGGAATCTGGGGTTTTAATTAGGAACGTACTATACACCTACCAAGGCGCTCGTAGCTCCGCGGGCATTACCCAACTGTTGTTCCATCTCTGCCAAGCGAGTTCGTAAATTCGCTATCATGGCATCCCGGACATCCTGCAGCCTTACGAGTCAGCATTTTTCACCAGAAAACCAAGAAAAGGAGAAAGAAGAAAAGAGAAAAAGGGGAAACCTACCTCCACAAGTCCCCGGGGTTGGAACCGCTCTGCGTACTTGGTCCTATATAGGCGCAAGTAGTCCTCGCTATCCCGCGCCTGTGATTCTACAATCGTGCCACCCCGTTGCTAGTCCTCATACTGTTCGGGGAATCGCACGCGCCAGTCAATGCAGGTCGCCGGTCCCCGCGTCTTTCTCCCGACACGAGGTGGCGCAGCTGAATCCACCCATTCTTGAGCCAGTCCTAAAGTCCTCATAACTAATCGTAGCCGAAGCAGCTCGATTTCATTCAGGCAGTGCATCCACATTTCCCGTCCGAATCGGGCACGACTTGCTAGAACCCACGGCTGGTCGGCATCGACCATGTCTGAGTAGGGTCTCCAGTTTACCATCGCTCCAGGGAACTCCTTTAGCTCCCGCCTTAGCACCATCAGTTGGTAGGTTAGGGGTGCCGCACTCATGATGGGTTCCCACCGCCTGGCTAGCGGCACCATCACGGGTCGCCAATGCCGAGCTCTCCCCATAGGGAGGTAATAATAGCTCCATAGCTGCTTGGCACAGGTCATCAGTACCTTGCAAAAACACAAAAAAAAATACAAAACAAGCAAAACCAAAAATACCTGGATGAATGGTGTGAAACCACTCACAGTCATCTCACGATCCGCTTCTTGGAACAGGCCTGCAAACAAGTGTGCCAGCATGGCGGCTCCCCAGGCATAGTACCCTACTCTTTCAAGGTCTGATAGCAGCTCCAGGAAGCGACATTGGATACCGTCCCCTTTCGAGCTCAGTACCAATCTCCCCAAAAGGAAGAGGAGAAATCTCCTCAAATCTATGTTGCATCTTTCCCAGTTGCCAAAATCTGTGCAGTACACGGCACGGCATCCTATTTCCATTCTTTCCATAAACTCTTTTGAGGATTCGTCATCCCGCCGGCGAGTGTCGGTGAGCCCTAACGCATCCATGAGGGACGCCCTAGCTACCGACCTGTTTTTTCGACCATCTAGGTCTAAACCCAGTAACTTCTGGGCACCTTCTCGGTAGTCCGCGTAAGTGACTCCGGTCACTGCCTCGCCATCCACCTTGAGACTCGTAATTCGGACCACATCATCCAAGCTGGGCACCATGTGCCCCCAGGGCATCAGGAATGCCCGACTCACTGGGTCCCATCTCTCACACAAGGCTTGGATCAGAACCAGGTCGAGCTGGATCGGCTCGATCCGAAGAAAGGTGCCAAAACCCATCACGTCTAGCCTGGCCTTCTGAAAATATGGGAGACCTCGGTATGCTACCACTACCAACTCCCATGAGATCTGTGATTTCATCACACTCTACGCATGCAGGGAATGGAGAGGAGGTTTGGTCAGAAAGAAAGGAAGAAAAAAGAATGGAAAAAAGGGCAAGAAAATTTGGCTTACGAATTGTGATTGGGCCCTTTCGCTAAAGTGTCCTTCGAGGTCCGAAAGCCTCCTGGAACTACTACCACTAGACCTGCTTCTCTTCGAGGAGTGGGAAGATTCGCCCTCCATCCAACCCTCAGAATTTTGAACTCCTCCTCTCCCGTGAAAACTTGTGCTCCTCGAGTTAGCTCTCGATATACCTGGGAAGATAAAAGTAACAAGAATTTATAGAAATGGAAGGAGTGCGGGCCAAGATTGCCTCCATCACCTGTTAATGATAGCCCTCGCAATGAGGAACCTGCCATGCGGTCCCGTGTGTCACTTCACCGCTCGCACATGGTGATTGATTGGACGAAGAATATGACGACTAGCCCCCTATGTTGTCTAGGGAAACCCTATCATGTTTTGGAGGACGTCCACAAAATTTGACACAACATCCGGGAAAAGGGGCTAGGGCCGTCATTATTGACTTCGACGGCAGATTCCCGTGGAAAATGGTCACAACAAGACGCGATTCTCCGCTCGGCGTTGAGTCTCGGCAGACCCATCATATGGGAACAGTGCAAAGGAGAGGAAGTGTAGGGAAGAAGGAATGCACAAGAGAACAAACGAGCAGCAGAAAATCAAATCACTCCATTCATAATTCTACATAAGCTGTCATAAACACTACAATCATAGAGAGGAGGCGAGTCCACCAGCTCGCCGATCCTCACCATCACTCATCTCTCTGGGCGCTCCCCTCCTCTCCCCTGAGGTGCGGGTCCCTCAGAAGCCTCTGGGATCCTCGTGCAGCAGCACCTGCCTCGCCTCTTGGCGCCTGCTCCGCAGTAATGACTCGCTGCTCCTCCCCTGGCGTGGCAGAGAAGCCACTAGCGACAAAGCGACCAGACTGGCACAGTCGCTACCCAAAATCTCGCGCTCTCTCGTAGCACGTCTCCATCCCTCCTAGCCTCTGCACGACGGCCTGAAGGCCCAGCTGGAGCTCCCTCACTTGGGCCTCCAAGGCCCTCCTCTCGGTCTGATCCCGCTGTCGCTCGGACCTTCTCTCGGCTTTCTCTCTCTCTGCCTCTCTCCTCATCATCTGCAGAAGAACCCTTAACTCCAGGATGTCTGGAGAAGGCCTCTCCTCACCACGATGCCGCAGCTCCGTTACAGTCGCCACCCAGGCATCACGCTCCTCTTCCGCCCGGGTCGCCCGAGCCACCGCACCGGTAAGTTGCTCCCGGAGGGAGGCAATCTCGAGAAAAGGGGCCGAGGAACTAGAAGATGCGCCACCAATCATCCCCGCCGTCGCTGTCTGCTGGGCACGCTGGAACAAAATAAACAACGGCCGTCAGTGAAACTCCAAATCTGAAGATAAAAGTGCGGCACGTAACTTACCATGAGCGACAACTCATGTTGAGCGACGGCCAGCTGCCGCCTAGCCTCTGACAGTTGGGCGCGTGAGCCACCGACCCCACACGTGTCCCCAGCTTGGGAAAGCCCCGCATAACTCTCTCTCTGCCGCCGCAGGAAGTCGGCGCTGTCCTGCACCAATACACTCCCTTGCTGTCCAGGGAGACATACGTGCCAGTCCTCGAGCCTCACCTTGCCGCGACTCTCCCTCCTGACACGGCTCGGCTCGTCCGCACTCGCCCACTCATCGGCCAGGCCCAGGGTCCTCGCCATGTCCTGCGCCAAGAAAAGGGTCCCACATCAGTCAAAAAGAACGCGTCCCCTGTCTAGGACGCATCCATCATTTAAGTGCAACACTCGCCGAACCCTTTCCCCCCTCGCACGGCTTGCTTCAAAAATCAAAATGGATCAAAGAGGGGAAAAACCAAGCACCTACCAGACCGTGTTCACCTCCCTCCGCGACATCGGGCCCCTCGGGTCCCTCGGGGGCCCGAAGCGGCCCTTCCTCCTCCATAGATGCCGTTCCGTGCTCTGGCGCGTCCCTCCTTGGGCGAGGGGTCCCGCGTACCTCTCCACCTTCGCCGTGGTCCAGACCGACGAACTCCATCGATCGAGGGGAAGAAGAAAAAGACGGGCGAGCAAGTTTCGGCGGAAGGCGGGCTCGTTTGCGGGTAAGGCACGGAGAAGGAAGGCCACCCGTCGCTTTAAATTTGAATTTGAGGATTAAGACGCGTCCTCGCGCTTGGACGCGCCCAAAAGAAAGCGAAAAAAAAGGGAACAAAAAAACCCTCCATGCAAAGTAGTTCCCTCCTGTCTAGGGCAAAGTCCCGTGAAACGTGAACAACGTGGTGTGAAAGAAAGTGCAGGAAGGAAAAGGGCACACAACAAAAGGAACCACACGAAATCCATTTCATACAAACAGTCAAAAGTACATCATACAGTGAGGACGGTGGGGTGTACAAACAACTCTCTAACTCTCACCACCACCCTCCTGGTCATCTCTCTCCTCCCTCCTCTGACAGGGATCCCTAGGGGGCCTCTGCGACCTCTGCGAACCCTGAGAGGCCGTGCTCGCCTCTCCAGGTGGCACCATGCCAGCCTCCAAGGTGCGGCGACGCTGCTCGGCCGAAGAAACTAGAAAGCTGCCCACAGAAAAGGAGCCGGACTAACGAAGTCGCGCCCCGTGCTCCTTCGCCCTCTGATACCGCTCCTCACTCTCCCGAAGTCTCCCCTCTGCCGTGCCAAGACTCAGCCGGAGCTCCGACACCTGGGCCACCAGAGCTCTCCTCTCGTCCCAATCTCGATATCGCTCTGCCATCCTGTACTCCCTTTCTTTCTCTATGATCTCCCTATCCCTCTCCCTCTCTCTCTCTAGGGTCTCCCTATCCCTCTCCCTCTCCTCTCTCTCCCTCATCGCCTCTCTCCTCGACAGCTCGAGGGTGATCCGCAGATCCACTACGTCGCGAGGAAGCTCCTCAGCCTCTCGTCGCCGCTCCTCCTCTAGCTCCGCAATCCGGGCGTCACGCTCTGCCACCCAGGCATCGTGCTCCTGCTCAGCACGAACAGCACGAGCCAGGGCCTCCCGAATCTCAGCCACCTGTCAAAGCATGCATGCACCGTAAGAAAGCAGTGATAGAAGGAAAGCAGCTAGAAGAGGGTCAGGGCCAAGCAAGCACTCACTCGAGCCTCGCGGTCACGCTCGGCCTCCTCAGCCCGAGCCACCGCATACGCCAGCTGCTCCTGGAGGGCAGAAACCTCCGGAGGAGGGCCCCGCGAACTGGAACCCGCTCCACCAGCCGTCCCGGCTGCCGCTGTCTGGTGGGCCCGCTGAAACACGGGGCAAACATCAGTCAAAGGCTAAGCATCAAAAATCTAGGTCACAAAAAAATGCATTGCCTAGACTCACCAGGATCTCCAACTCCTGTCGGATGGCCACTAACTGCCGCCTGGCGTCTGCCAGCTCGGCCCGCAGGTCGGCAATCATGTTGTCACGAGCATCCTGCATTGCACATAAGTTACTGCCACATGCATATACATATAGAAGAGTGAAGCAGTTTCATTTCACTTACCCCTGCCATACCACCCAAGGAGAGGCGGTCCCCGTACGTAGCTCGATATCGTCTCATGTAATCTGTGCTGTCCTGTACATGGGATACCACTGGGACCCCGCCCTGCTGCCAGTCCTGGTACTGTGCTGAGAAGCGCGTACGCCAGTCCACAATCTTCACCTTCCCCTTGGTCTTCCGCCCGATGCGGGCCGGCTCTTCTACATCAACCCACTCCTGGGCTAGCCCCGACGTCCTCATAACCAGCCTCAGCCGAAGCGGCTCGATCTCGTTCAGGCAATGGACCCACACGTCCCGCCTGAAACGAGGAAGACCCGCTACAACCCAAGGCTGGCCAGCGTCGCCCGTGCCCAGGTAGGGTCTCCACACCACCTACATCATCATACATACATCATATTAGTTGCCATTCAGTCACATAAGAAAACACAAAAACCATACGCATCATACCATGGCCTCGGGATACTCGCTCAGCTCCCGACGAAATGACACCAGCTGGTAGCCGTGGGGTGCTGCAACCACGACCGGCCTCCACCGTCGCGCCAGAGGCACGGCCCTCCTGTTCCCATGCCTAGCCCTCCCCATCGGGAAATAGTAATAGCTCCACACCTGCATCCATCATACATCATTAGTACAATAATTGCATATTTAACTGTGGGAATGCATAAATAAAATGTTTACCTGGAGAAAAGGTGCGAAGCCACTGACTATCGTCTCCTTCTCCGAAGTCTGGGAGAGATCAGCAATCAAATGGGCAAGCAGAGCTGCCCCCCACGCGTAGTGCCCCACTCTGTCAAGGTCCGCCAGAATCCCGAGGAAGCGGTAGTGGATGCCATCCCCCTTCGTCCCCAGCAGAAGGCGGCCCAAGAAGAAGAAAAGAAACCTCCGGAGGTCTAGATCCACCAGCTCCCGCTCGCTCGGGTCCTGGGTGAAAGCTGCACGGGCATCTCCCTCCAGTCGTGCCAGAAACTCCGCTCCAGTCTCGCTGACCCGCTGGCGCAGGTCGACGAATCCGAGCGCCTCCATGATCTCCACTCGGCCGACTACCCTGCTGTCCCTGTCAGTCACGCTCGTCTCTAACCACAGCAGGTCCAGGGCACTCTCTCGGTAGTCGGGGTAGGTGACCCCGCTGACCGCCTCTCCGTGAACTCGTAACCCAGTGATCCGAGCCACGTCCTCTAGTGTCGGCACCATGTGCCCCCAGGGCATCAGAAACGCCCGGCTCGGCGCGTGCCACCGCTCCCTCAATGCTTGGATAAGAGGAAGGTCGAGCCGGAAGGGCTCGATCCTAAGGAAAGCTCCAAAGCCCATGGCATCCACACGCGCCCTCTGGAAGTTCGGCAGCCCACGGTATGCTGCCACCACTAGGGACCAGCTGATCCGTCCTTTCATCACACCCTGCACACCACAAAACCAATAAAAAATACATCAGCATCATGAATAATATTAAGTAATAACACTATATATTTATTTTATGTTATCTTATCTTTAAAACATTGTAGGATTTTTATGGAGGCGTCCAGTACATTGGACGCCTCCTCTCTATTTTCCTTATTTTCTTTATAGAAAAACCCAAAACAAAAAAAAATATTAATAATATATATATTATTATGGAGGCGTCCCAGGTCCTCGACGCCTCCTTATTTTTAATCCTATTTTATTATTTACGTAAATAAATAAATAAATAAAAAGAAAAAGAAAAAGTGGAGGCGTCCAGGGCCCTGGACGCCTCCTTTCCCTCACTCCCCGGCCTTCTCTCACAGCCTCTCGCCCGTCCGTTTAGCCTATTGAACCACAGAGTGAGAGTTCCGAAGGGCTTACCGGGTCATGATCGTCCTCTCCCACGTCGCCAATGCCCGCAGCGGCCTCCGCGGCCAGAAGAGGCACCTCCATCCCCTCCTCCGTCGCAATCTCCTCTGCTGCGGCCTCCTCGGCGTCATCCCTCAGCCTCCTCGGACGACGAGCCCGTCGTTTCCGCTTCTCTGGACCCTGGCTCGATCCTCCTCGCTCCATTGGGACTAAGAATGGGTCGTCTGGGGTGACGGGGTCGTCAGAATGAACAGTACAAATGAGCAGGGGGTGAGGCCCCCCCCATATATATAGAATCCACTTTAATTGGGGCGTCCAGGCGCCCGGACGCCCCACCTTTTTTATTTTTTTTCGAAATTCAAAAATTTAGGGGCATCCAGGCGCCTGGACGCCCCCAAAACAAAAAATCAAAAAAAAATAAAAAAAATAAAAAAATTAGGGGCGTCCAGGCCCCTGGACGCCCTCATAATAAAAATTTCAAATATATATATATATATAACAAAAGTAAAAAAGATAAGAGTATGTATATAATCCAAACAAAAGAAAAAACACAAAGAAAAAGAAAAACCAAAAGATAATAATAATTAAGGGAACTGGTCCAAAACTGCCAAATGCCGGATTTTATTCCATCAGAAAAGCAGAATGAACTACATCAGGGGCTTAGGCGCCTTAGGCCTTAACTTCCCCAATTCGGTTACATAAGCCCTCCACACCTCACATTCTTCCCCCACGTGCGCTAAGGCCTTTCCCGCGACACTTGTCTTCCAGGGTGCTTTGACGGCCTTCGCTTCCTTCGCATCCGCTTCAGTACCCAACTCTCTCTTCTTCAAAGGAACGATGCCAGTCGATAGTGAGAACGAATGGCGTGGAATGCCGACCTGGAGGCAGCATCGATGCGCGTTATAAAGGACAAACTCGGTCGCGCCGATCAATTGAAGATCAACTTCAGGGGAAGGCCTCACAAGGAGATCAAGCGAAAGCAAACATGCCGGTGAGCAAGTAAAGAAGCCTTGTGTCACGGTGCGAAAGTGAGACCGCCAGTCTTCACGTTTCTTCAGCCACGGAACGCGGTTCACTACAGTACCACCGAACCCTAACACGTCGGCTATATGATGAAGAGGGCTTTGTTGGAAGAGCTTCGAAGCGGTTGGCATTCCCTCACGGTGATCAAACTTGAAATGCAAATCCATCCAGCAACTCAGGACAAGTGCGCAACCAAAAGGAGGCTTACCCATGCTCGAGGCAGTAAGGCCACTATACAGGTAGGCGAGGACAGCGGGTCCCACCCTCTTTCCACGCCAGATCCCGCAGATAGCACTCAGTTGGTCTTCCTCCACCATGTTGTCGGTATAAGGAAACAAGAGAGCACCCGCCAGACAAATGGTGAACCCCTTCATGATTCCCTCCAAATAGTCATCGTCTGGTGACCCTCTCAGGGCGTCCATGACCCACTCCGCAAGCTTTTGGAGATTGATCCCCTTTTGAGTACGGACCTTTCTGGCTGCGTCAGGCGGCATGAAGCTTCCAAGGACGCTTTCGGAAGTCCCCCGTGTCAGCATCCGCATAGCCTTCACCTTCCCGTCACTCTTGAATTTCTTCAATCCGAGCAGAAGTTCCACCTCCTCGAGGAGGATGGTCACCTCGAAGGTCGGGAAGATAAAAGTATAGGTCTGGGGATGCCAGATCTCCACTAGTGCGCCCATAGCCGCCTAGTCCATACGAATCTTCTCATAGTGTTTGGCATGAATAAGGAGCCCCTGCAGATGCCACTTCGAGAGTATGGCCCTCATGCCGATGGAGATGTTGGAAGTTAGCTTTGAAAGCCATGGCAGTTTGGAAAACTTCCTCGGGCCTGGGAAGAGTGGATATGGCTGGAAGAGAAAAGAAAGAAGAAGAAAGGAAGGTAGTAAGAAGAAGGTTCACGTGGAGAAATTTGAAATGAATCAGCTTACCATATGCGACATGATCATCCCACTCAAATGACCCTCGAGGTCGGAGAGTCGCCTGATCTCGCTGCTAGGCCTGCTCCTCTTCATAACGCGGGAAGACTCTCCTTCCATCTTGAAAATCTCTAGATTCTCCTCTCTTTCCTCTCCTGAGCTTCCAAAATCCACCTTGGTGCATTTGAATGAACTAGCCTAAGGGGAGTTCTTATAGGAAGGGAAGATCGCTACAGGATGGAACATGTCACATCAGTGGTCATTGTCAAGATTTTGTCTGGATCTCCTTTGTACTATGGTGTGATTCTGCTGTAATTCTGCTACTTTCTGATGTTGCTAACCTTTGCTAGTCTGTGCAGGTTTTACTAACGGACGTCTTTGTCCAGCCTCCTGTCCCACCTTTCAATGGTTGGTCCCACCATGTCATGCATCATAGTATACGATACCTACGCTACTAGAACATGTCAAGGACCTTGCGACCCGAATAAATCCGGGATTTGAGTTCCCCTTCAACAAAAATAGTGATGATCCCGGAAGAATTTGGGTTGTACAGATAGGCCGTTAACTTGTAGTAGCATGGGGACGACGGTTCCATTCAGTGAGTTGGTGCGCGGATAAACGGGCCCCAGCCCAGTGTCGGCTCACCGGATCGGTATCCTGACCCGTTCTTAACAAGTTGACAATATTATCCTTGGCTATTTTTTATTTTAGTTTATTTAAAATTTTTATTTTAACCCAGCATGCAGTCATATAGGATTTTGATTTATTGCGGAAGATCATTCAAGTGATTCGATTGCGAAGGCCGTTGTGCTTCAATTCCTACAAATATGAGACATTCCACTCCGAATGAAATACTGAGTTTTCTTGAAATGGCCCTACGTTGCTCTTCCAAAAGGAGACCCTTGTTTGGACAGACCCTCAGATATTCCTTTTTACCTTGTTTGACCCACCTTGGCTGCAACACTTCCACATTGGCTGGTAATCGCTCCCAAAGGTGAAACCTGCAGGTTTATGACTCAGGTACTTCCACACCGAGAAGTTGGTCTCCTTTATTTTTCGTGCCTGAGTGCACATTTCACCCTCCTTTATTTGATCTCCGTCCAAGCAACCATCAAGACTTGAAAGATCTCCTTCAAGGTCGCCTCATTGAAACTTCAGGAAAAATTCCAAACAGTACGTCAGAAGCGTGTCTCATCACACCTTGGTATCAACTTATCACTCCGCTCCCACTTCATTTCACTCCACTTCGATACCATTCCACTACGTGTCGCTCCCTTGCAAAGCAGACGCCAAGGCGGGGTAGCTGTAGACACGCCATTCCTGACGTCTCCCGAGAAAGTCTCATATTACTATACAACGCCCCGCAACGGCTTACGCTATTGAATCGCTCGAGTGCTTCCTTTTCTTGAGTCTTCTTCCGCCCTTTTCGGCATCCGGAATCGTCTCGTCACGGCATTCGGATGGCATCAACACCAGTCAGACGCATCAGGAGGTTCCGGAACCAAGAAGGGTGTCTGCCGGGCGGCCGCCAACGCTTGTCCGAGGACCCGGGTGGGTCTTGATGGGGGCGTCCAGGCCCCTGGACGCCCCCATTCTTTTAATTTATTTTATTAAACCCAAAACACAAATAAAAAAAATAATATATTAATGGAGGCGTCTAGGCCCCTGGACGCCTCCATAAAAACAAATATAAAAAAAAATAATATATATATGCCAGTTGGCATAAAAAGACAAAACAAAATAAAAAAAATGATATATTAATGGAGGCGTCCAGGCCCCTGGACGCCTCCATAAAAACAAAAATAAAATATATATATATATATATATATAATGTCAGCTTTGGCATAAAAAGAGAAAACAAAAATAAAAATAATATATTAATGGAGGCGTCCAGGCCCCTGGACGCCTCCATCAACTTCCTTACGGGCGCCGCCCACCGAACGACGGTTTGTCGTGTGTGAAAAAAGCCAAATTATGGAGACGTCCAGCCCGCTGGACGCGCCCATTTTAAAATCACGAGGCGCCGCTCACAAAATCACGCGTTGTGTCAAACCGCGTGCGGCCGTCGGTGGTGTTCGGTGGACCTGTTAGGGGCGTCCGGGGCCCTGGACGCCTCCACACAAATATTCCGAAAAAATTAATAAAAATAGAATAAAATATTAGTTCGGCCCTGATGGAGGTGTCCAGGGTCCTGGACGCCTCCACCCTCCAGAGCCCTATAAATAGAGGCCCACCTCCTCAATTTTGGGGGAGCTTCGAAGAGATCCGATAGGCTGCCGGAGCCCAGAGGCTACCGGAGTCATTTTCTAACCCGTGGGGTCTTTTGTAGGTGGAGGTTCTGCCGGCTTCTCGGGTGCCCACGCTCGCGAGAGGAAGGTCTGTTGAACATGTGTGCAACATGATTAAATCATTTTATGGTTTTGATGATGTCTGCCTCTTTAGTTGGTTTTGATGATGTCTGCCTCTTTAGTTGGTTTTGATGATGTCTACCTCTTTAGTCATTAATGAACTAAACCTGCATTTGATAATGTTAATATTCATACATTTCAGGTCATTATACTTCCAGTGTAAAAGCTCAAGAATGGCACACCAATCTAGACAACTGAATTGACAGATATCAAGGCATATGACAATATTGGATGCACGAAAATATAGCATGTTTCAAGCACAGAAATCAAGCTGAATAGCATCACACATAAGCATGCTACAAGATAATCCAAGGAATGAAGTGGAATTGGCAAATGTGAAAGCTCATAGCAAATGTGAAAGCTCAATGCAAACGTGAAAGCTCAATGCAAATGTCAAAGCTCAATGCAAATGTGAAAGCTCAATGTTGCGCCCTCGCACGCGGATCGACCTGCGCGGTCAGGTCGCGGGGATCGACCTGCCCGGTCAGGTCGCGGGGATCGACGGAGCTGCTAAAGAAGTTGAACGACAGAGCTGACGCGGATAACGGACCAACCCGGGATGGGCCAGGTTCTGACCAGCTGGCGGTCGACCGCCAGCACAGGGGCGGTCGACCGCCCCAGCCAGAGCCTCACCGTCTACAGGCTTTTTCAGTAGCGGTCGACCGCCAGCCAGTGGCGGTCGACCAAAAATGCCAGGGACTAATCTTCTACAGCCGTTCTCAGTAGCGGTCGACCGCCAGGAGCTGCAGGTCGACCGCCAGCCCTGAGCCAACCATGTTTGACCTCGAAACCAACCTCGTGGCCAGCCCCTTTCCATGGTTTTGTTTAATCAAACCTCACCTAACTTCCCATGATTTGTGGATCTGGTCTGGGGCTTGTTTATAGACCATTCAAAGTCTATAAAACCATTACAAGAGGGTTAGAAACCCTAGTTGATGGAGTTGATGAAGTGAATCAAGGGAGGCCATTTCGAGAGCACTGTAGCACCTCCGTGAACAGTGTTTCGGACAGGAGTTCTTCATCCTTCAAAGGTGATTCAAGGTGAGATCTGAAGCCAAACAACCTCCAATCAAGCAAGAAGCATTCAAGGCTTGCAAAGGTGATCAAAGCTACATCCATACACCTCTTCATCAACTCAAGGAGATTCAAAGAAGATCAAAGTCACATCCAACAATCTCTCCATCAACTCAAGGTGATTCAAGCTCATATCTCAATCCAGCAACCTCCAAGGAAGAGTAGAATCAAGCAAGGCTAACAAGGGAGATCAAAGGAGGCTGCAAGGGTGTGCTCAAGCAAGAGGAGTTCGAGTTACTGTTCACGTGAACAGTACTCCGTGAAGAACATCTTCATCCAATCCAAGGCATTCAAGCTCATATCAAAGCGATCATCTTCCAAGATCTGTGAAGAAGGAAGCAAGGATCAAGGTAGTATCTATTCACTTCTTCATCCATTCAAAGAGATCAAAGAGAGAAGATCAAGAGAGGAGATTGGAAGAACAGTTACTGTTCACATAAACAGTACTCCGTGAAGAACAATCATCCATTCAAGGGTGATTACAAGAAGATTGATTTGCAAGAAGAAGAGATCCCTGCTGTTGATCAACAAAGCATATCGATACAAGGGCCAATTCCTTCTTACTCAATCTCTTGTTTTAATTCCTTCACATCTGTTTTACTTTCAATATTGTTAAACATTGAAGTTGTGATTCGTCCCTACCAGGTGATTAGTAGGAAGGCAATTGGAGGGCGTTCCAATTTACGATTAACGTCCCTACCGGTGGTTAGTAGGAAGGCAATCGGGAGTTCTCCGATCTGCGGTGTAGCCGTCCCTGCCGGCTTTGTGTGTAGGAAGACAGAAAGAGAGTTTTCTCTGTTCTGTGATTTGGGGCGTGTCCCCGGGTCAAGCTGTGAGTCAGCAAGGAAGCCTCACCGGGTTTTGGTGAGGGGTGGACGTAGGTTGCGGGGTTGCAACTGAACCACCTTAAAATCCCTGTGTTGTGGGTTGTTTATTGTGTGTGATTGATCTATATCTTCTAACCCCATTCGCAGGTTCGTGTGCTTCCACACTTGGTTATATTGCTCACACACATATGCACTTTGAGTGATCAACATAGCATACATACACACACACGGTTGTTGCAAGCTATTGCATGTTCATCTATGTGTTATGTTTTGTAATTCACTTAAAGAAGTGTGGACGTTTCATAACTTGTAATTCAAGTCTTTTTATTTGAGCCACTCTACTTAATTCCGCTGTGCATTGTGCCTAAGTGATTCATTCACTTTATAAGAGTGGTTTAAGCTTCCGCTAGCTAAGAGTTTTTAAATAGGCCAAAGCTTTTGATAGGATCTATTCAACCCCCCCTTCTAGATCCGTTTACACCTCACGGGACCCAACAAGGTCGTCTTCATCCACCGCGCTTCCACGCCATCCCTACGCTGCCGGAGCTCCGCCGGATTTCACCATCGGCACATCCAATAAGCCAATCCTTTCCTTTTCTTCTTAGTTCTTTTGCATTCATCATCTCGCATCATCTATCCCCCTTCATAAGGGCGCCTCTTCTTATATACTTCTTGCATCCATCATCTCATTTTCCTCCTACTCGAGTCCGAGAGGGGTTTAAAAGACAACACCAACCAGGTGTGTGTCTTGCCATCATTTCGTTATTTTTATCGCAAGGATTTGAATACTATACCTTCATCTTTCTAATCCACTCGTTACTTGTTTATCGTTGTTTTGTAAGGGTACCCAAGGAAAGCCCTCTCCGTCGGCCGGCCGAAGGGGGAGGAAGAAGCAACCCGCCATCTCCCGCTCTTGAGGTAGGCGCGATCACTTTCTTTATTTTGGGGTCTTTCGGCCCCTGGCGATCACATCTTATTCTCGAGGCCGCGGCGAGTCACTTCCCCAATGGCCGTTTCAATTCCCGTTCTTATACTTTCTTTATATTCTGTTGTATTCTGCTCATATTCTCGAGGCCGCGGCGAGTCACTTCCCCAATGGCCGTTTAAGTTCCCGTTCTTATATGTTATATTCTTATCTATTCATATTCTCGAGGCCGCGGCGAGTCACTTCCCCAATGGCCGTTTAAATTCCCGTTCTTATATATTATATTCTTATCTATTCATGTTCTCGAGGCCGCGGCGAGTCACTTCCCCAATGGCCGTTTAAATTCCCACTCTTTATATTCTCCTTATATTCTGTTATATTCTTATCTGCTCATATTCTCAAGGCCGCGGCGAGTCACTTCCCCAATGGCCGTTTCAATTCTTGCTATTTAATTTCTGCACCATTCCCGTCCCCCCGAGGTCGCGGCAAGTCACTTCCCGCTATGGCCGTTTAACCCCCATATCTTGCTATATCACATTTGTCCCGCCCGCCCCGCCGGAGCAATCTCCCGTGGTGGCCCCTTCTCTTTTCTCTTATTTCTGTGTTGCAGCAAACTAAAAAAGAAGGAGCTCGTGCCCTCCGCGTCCTCTTCGCACCCCGAACCGCGTGACGTCGCTCACAATGGAGAGACAAAACGTGCTCGACGATGGCGACATATGACTCCAACGACTCGCTTCTTCGACATCGTCCTCCACCAACGATCATGCAAAATCCCCGAGCAGGCGTAGGTACCCATTTTTGTTCTATGAGAGGGTACCTACGGAGAAGCCTCCTATGCCAGAAAAAAGGGACAAAGCCCCCAGACCAACAAAAGGCTTCACTGGTAGAAGGCCTGCACAAGGAAAACTAGGCCAGCAGCTCCGGCCACCCCTGATTGGAGGAAGACCAGCGAGGTCCATCCCATTACAGGGAACCAGCAGGCCCACACAATCCAACGGGAGACAGCGGTACCACGAGGCCAACACATTATCAAGGCCACGCTGGCGTACTAGCCATATTTCAGAACTGGCGAACAAGGCCTCGCTGCTTTGGCTACCACCAGCGCCCCCTTGAATGGAGAGGTTGTCTTGTGTCTCGCCACGGACAGTGTGTGACATCAGTGGCGGGGAGAAGACGTGCTGGCCATGCCTTCAAACAGAGGAGCCCACCGCCGTCGTCCAAGCCACATGACCGTGCCTACCAAGTGGAAGAATGGAAAACAGATCACACCCTTCCTTACGATCCTTCCTACCAGAAGATAAGAAGATGTTCCAACAACGAGGAGCATCTCACCAAGTGCCTGCAAGGAGCAAGCAACGGTTATATACCACAAAGACAAGCAAGGGGAGCCAGCTGAAGAAAGGAAGGCGGCATTACCCTGACACTTCTCGTCCCTTCAAGGACGGAACTTGTCCGACTCAAGAAGCAGGACCCCCCTGCCGACATACAAGCGGTTGACCTTCTCCAAGGCCTCCCGCCAGCCATCCAGGTATCCGAGCATGTATTGCTCATACGTCGGGCCACCCTCTCCAGGCGCAGGCCACGGCCGCCACAGTACCGGCACTGGATTTCCCCGGAGGACAAAGGGTTGACGACGAGCCTACAGAAATTCATCATCCGATGAAGTACCAGACTCTCCTGATAGCATTCTCTAAGGAGGCTACCGGGATCATGATCCCGCCAGAAGGGTGACTCATTATGTCGTCTCCCACAGCGGGGAAGACGATGTCGTACTCGGGGGGGAATCTGGAAGGCCTCCCGCAAGCCATGGAATACCCTATAGGCCACTAAAGGTTGGTAATCAAGCCGACTAGTGTCCGCACCTGAGGTGCTCGGCATACCACCCCGACCTTGAGGCATCTCCTCCGAAGAGGAAGACTCGACGCTAAGAGCTCTCCTACGTGGAGGCATCACTACCGAAGAGAAGAAGAACAGAAAGTGGAGGATCCTCACCAGGCAAAGGGAGGAAGACGCCTACGAAGAAGTACGACGACCAGCAAGACGTGGGTACGGCTTGCGAGAGAACTCGCAGAGGTTCTTATAACCCCCACTATAGACCGATGGTTGCCCCTGAGGGTCAGGCAAAGGGACATCAGCCGCTACGGCGGTACGGCTACCGAGGCCAGGTGACCGTTTTGAGCCCACATCCCCAGAACAGGACAAGACCCGGAGTCATCATTGCCAGCGTGGCTTCTGCCACCGCCAAAGGAGCCTTGCGCGCCAAGCAGGTCTCGAAGCTACCCATTCCCGCGGTACGGGGGTATCATCTTCGGATCACACCCTCCGGAAGAACCCTCTCTTAGGCTACTCTCAGTCCCCTGCGAGTGCTCGACAACTAAGAGTAGGGGGAAGTGAGGAGGGTAAAAATGGTTCGACCCAGAAACGCCCCAAATACGAGCGGCCCATTAAGGTTTGGACAAGTTAAGCCCAGACAAGGGGCGAACATACATGCTCAACCCAATAAGATGATGACCGGCCTAACAGAGCATCGGATTCCATGACGCCGATGAGGCCGGTCCAAGCGCAGTTCTCGCCGGAGGACACTCCGACGACCGACCGTTGCCCCCATGACGTCGGCCTTGACCCCGTAACGGGCGAGCACGCGCCATGAATGCCGTAAGACTCGCCCAGGGACCGGCCGATGCCGAGGCTATCGCCCTCTAACAGGAAACTCCCGCCAACATAGCGGGGGAACGTTACTCGATCTACTAAATAGACCTTTCCCTATCATGGGATGAGGCCCCTCGCTCCAGGACAACCCATATAAAAGGGATATCGAGAGAAGAGGAGAGCACGGTAGATTCTTCTACTAGACCCTATACTACTACGCAAGAGGAGATACGGTGGATACTTCTGCCACTAGAGCTTCCTACTGAGAAGAGAGCAACCCGACCTACAACTATAACGGAGAAGCCATCCGTTACGTCCAGAGGGCCTCTTCCTCCTGCACGGTCTTACCACCCAGCGAGCACTCTTCGAGCCCACTGGGAGAGGCGAGCAAGCGGGTAGAGGACCTACACGCCTCCTGGATCGACTACTACGGCTTCTACTTCTCTCTTACCTTGCTCTTCTCTATTGCTCCTTAATATCTTGCTGACTTAAGCATCGGAGGGTTGTCCCCTGGAGTAACATCCGGGACTCCTTCTGACGCCCTTATGGTTTCTTGGTGTGTGCAGGACTCCACGGGCGCGAGACAACTTCCCCAACAAATAAATAGAGAAGATGGTACGTGACCTAGGAACTATTTTCCTACCGCTACAGCATTCATCGGTGTTTTTAATACAAGGACAAATATTGTTTATGCTATGCCATTCACTAGTTAATTCTTTGTCAATTAATTGCCTAAGTTGTTTGTTGGAGTTCCCCGTTGTTTTGACTAGTATGCAAATTTTCTATGTACTCTTCTATGTTTCACATCGATCCCAATAACCCTTAACGAGTTTTTCCTTCACTAGCTCCTCAGGTATCTTTAGGCCTTATTCGTGGTTTTGTTATAGGAACCAGGAAGAAGAGTGAGGGAGTATGCAGACACCAGCATCCTCGAATGCAAGAAAAATTGAGTCAGGTGGTGAGTCTCCTCCAAGGGAGCCCCACTCAAGATCAACACCGCCTACCCCGGCCTTCTAGTCGGTCCCAGTTGATCTTGGGTAGTTCAAGCCGATCTCTCGACTTGTGGAGACTTATGAAGATTTTTTCCTTTTCGACTTCTGTATAACTGAGCTTAATGGGTACTCTTTCTTATTTCTACTTTTTTTCTCATTTATGGAGACTCTTTATTTTTAGACTTATGTATAATTCATCTTAACGTGTACTCTTTCTTTTTAGAGTATGCATCCATTATTTTTTTGATGCGTGTGTTCAGCATTTAATTATGAATAAGAAATGTGTGGATAAACAAAGATGTTAATGGCAGACTCAATAAATCTGAACATTACATGGACGTATTATTACAAGTGATGAGCGTGTGCACACTAAGTAGACATTAAAAAAATAAAAATATTTACCTACGGTTTTCATGAATTGACGATAATTGTTATTCCTATGGTTATCATAGACCGACAGTAATGGCTATATATTCTTACGGTTCAAACAAAGTGAAGGAAAATGAAATAATAGCAACAAAAATATATACCCACAGTTCTAATGCGTGCTAAAGGCAATAAATACACTACATGACCGTAGATAAATCGTCGCATATTTGTGTCTACATATGACTTTTACCCATGATTTCTTTGGACTATGCCTACGGTTACAAGTTCGCAGGTATAGGCCGATCTGTGTCTATGGTTCAAAAATGTGTGGGTAAAACTATGGCGATGCGAGCAAGCCCCACAATTCCCAACCGTAGGTAGTTCCTGTTGACAGATGAAATATGAGCTGAGTCCAAGATGAGAACAGGACCAGTAATAAAGACCATTGTAACACCTGCAGAGTCAGAACTAAAGAAGAGCCGTCACTAAAGCTATTCACCCGACTGAAGCCTCCCCCGGCCAAGCTGATGTCCGGTGTTGTCATCATCCAGATAACAATACTGATGAAAACTACAGTCTATCGACTGATGAAAACCTCCAGAAATGCTCTGATGAAACTATACCAACTCACCAACGAAGAGGCCTTCGCCTATTCTGACAGACTCGAGGGATTAGCAAGTGAAGAGACAGGTCTAACGGCTTTGATAGTTGAAACCCACTGATAAGGAGAATTGAAAGCATTTAAAAGCCCTAAATGGGCCTATGATTATGGCGTCGAGATCCTCCCACCAAGGCCCAATTAAGCCTTGCGCGCCGGAAAGCTGGACTCGTACGCCGGGAAGTCTACCATCGACTGAAGTGCGCCGAGATATGCCCGCCAAGAAGATACTCACCAGGGGCTATAAAACCCCCTTCCTCTCGGTGGATAACGAAGAGAGAGGATAAGAAAGATAGAGAGAGCCATCGAAGAGAAAAAGAGAGATATTCAGATAGCCAGATAACAAAGGAGAGAAGAGAAGCTGCTGCCGAGGCTGAAGGAAAGAGAAGGTGGGTGCTTGGGGAGGGAGAGGAGTCAATGCTCCGCCCTCCCCCATCTTCTTCTTATCCGGATGTGTTTTGTTTCCTCATCTGATGTACCTTTTCCTCCCCCTTTTTTGTGGGCTCTTCTTCGATTTGAATAATATCTATAGTTCTTCTCTGTCATCGTTCAAATTATATCTCTGTAACCAATGAAATGTAAACGATGAGACTGATTGAATGAATGGAAGCCCGGGATTCTTCCCCTTCACCCCCCTCTGGTGATTGTTGTCGTTAACCTTTCTATCGCATCATTTGATTGATGAATCCGTGATTTCGAGTGTCTGTCGTTCGCCCGAGTGGTTATCGAACACTCTCTGCTACTCCTTTCTCTTGTAGTCTCGATGGAGCTATTGCAGATCCCCGATCCTCACTTCTGTGGATTCCTGGGTTTTGTCCCCCTCTCTCCCTCGACGACGTCGATGATATTAACGCAATGGAGTCTTTATCCTTCTCAAGTTTCCCAAGCCATCAGGGCCATTACAGGGATCAGAGACAGTCATCTCTTGATCCCCTAGATGGCTGGCGACATAAATGGCATAAAGCCTGTTCCAGAGGGTTTCGAATGCTTGGTGACTATAATCCCTCAAACCCCCTTTCATCCCTGTGACTCCTTGACGTTAATCTGGTAAAGCCCTTGGCTTCCTCCTCGTTTGCATCCTAAATTCTCCCCAGTCATCATCTGAATCCCAAAGAAAATCCTCAGAACAGAGCACCGTAAAACCCCATAAACCTTCCCGGCACCCAAAACCATCACCTTCCCGGCGCCAGCATCCCTCGGCACGATGAACAGCTCCCGGCGCGGCCCTTTGCGCGCCGAGAACTGAGCGCCGAGAACCCTCTTCCCCTTGTTTCAGCCATGCCGAGAAGCCCCTCCAAGAGGCACGCCGAGAACCCCTTTCCTCCGTGCCGGGAAGCCAGTTTACGCTCATTTTCGCCATGCCGAGAACCTTTCCCCCTCTGTCTAACCCTTGATCACCCCACCATACCAACCCGAGGGGTATCTAAAGGTCATCAAGCATGCCTCAGGAAATAAACTTATGGGGAATGGCCTCCCCAACATTTACACTGATCTAGGGCCTAGTGCCCTTTTTCTTTCGGCTTTCATCCCGGCACTCCGTGGATGATCGCCTATTCTTCCCCGGGCATGATCCGAGTTAAGGGGAGATGCTGCCGAAATCCAGTCTAATGTTATCAACCCCGGTGAACCAAGGGAGTGTCACCGATACACCTCCCATCTGGCTCCATCTTTTGGGGGAAATGAATCTTTTTGGAGCATCAGGTTAAGTGAAAATATCGAAAGGGAAATACCCTAATGATTATCCGAACTCCGTCCCGCCACTGCATGGATGGTCTTCTATCCCTACCCGGCGCGACCCAAAGTCGAAGGTTATGCTGTCTGATTTAATCCACCAAACTCAATAAATCTGTCCACAGCATGAAATCTTTATTTCGCATTTTAGTATTGTCGATCACCTTCTGAGGCCTCCTGCCTTTGGCGTTTAATCAAGGGTTGCCTTCCTTAGGGAGGGCGTAATTAACGTCATGGACTTTACGGCATGGCGGACTTCCGGTCCCGACTCGAACCTCACAATCGACTGACCATGTCAGGTTGAGTGCACAATAAAACTGTCACTCCGGTGACTGGCACACCTAATAAACTAACTAACGAATCAATAACCAAATAATATATCAAAAACAAAAAAAAACAAATAACAAAATAAACCAAAGAAAATATGTTCCCACAAGCTGGCACGCCCGGTGGGACCTAGTCTCCCTTCATCTCTACGCCAAAGCAGGAGGCCCGGCGGCCTCTCTCAAAATTCTAACTGTGTGTTAATCTTACTCGCAGAAACTACAAATGGAGACTGGACTGGTTGCTATTCACTTCGGCCAGCAGGTGGTCGATGGCCACATCCATGGAGGGTACCTGGCGGTACCAATGGAGTTTGGATCCATGCCTCCGGCAGTGGGTCTGCCCAACTGCTTGGGCCTGGTGTTCGTCGACCTGCTGCAAGTCGACAACAAAGCTAGAAACACCGCCACGGTAAAGGCCCCGGTGGCACCAAGAGCTGAAGAGAAGAAGACGGCGGTTGCTTCTACTGTCGTTTCTTGCTTTGTTCGTCACATGGAGAGGAAGACTGCTGCCTCTGCCACTGCTGGTAAGGAAAGGAGGGAAACTATCCCCGCTGCTGCTCCATACAGACCAAGGGCCTGTGCCAGGCAGACTGATGTATTCCGATACTCCAGAAGAGATTATTTGACCGCTCAAGTTGAAAGGTTGGCCTACTAGCCGAAGACTCAAGAAAGGTTGCTGCCCAAAGCTGATCCCCGGAGGCACAACCAAGAAGAGATAGGTAAAGTAGTCTAGGATTACTTCCATTGCCTCGGGAACTCATCCCTTGGGCAACAAAGATTGCTCCGCGCCATGGGCGCCGAAGAAGAAAAGGAGGATAAAAATGATAAGATGATGCAAGGAGTCTCGTGTTCGGGCTCCAATGAGTTTGACGACGGCCGAAAGGTCGGATATTCGAACGATGTCCCTCAGAGGGAGGAAGAAAAGGAAAGAGTATCTGTGTTTGACCGGTTAACCTTCCCCAGTCATTCCTGAAGAAAAGTCTGGAGACAAAAAGGAAAATTCCAGATCTTCGCCTGCAACATGATGGGAATCGCCGGAGGATATGGCAATTTGCCCAACCAGTCTGAAGAAATTATCAAACTAGCTCAAAGGTCTGGGCCCGTAACAAGGCGAGGCCAGGCGGCAAAAGAAAAGCTCGCAGCAGCTGAAGAGTTACCTGATATCGCCACTTTAACTGTAAATGTGATAACATCAGAAGAAGAAGATGTGCCGCTAATGATCCCGACTGAAGGAACTTCCAGTCAGATGACAGAGGAAATGCCTATGGTTGCACCTCTAGACCCACCTATCTTGATGATGTTCAGAAGATATCAACAAGAGATCGACTCTCTCAAGAAATAGCTCAATGAGAGGAGTGAGCAAACACCCATCTCCAAGCATGCCGAGCCGGCAAAGGAGACTTCCAGCTCAGCGGAGGTTGTCATCCCCGCTGTCTCCTATCAAGCCAACCTCGGGAAAGCTCCATGTCAACCTCTCCCGCAACCTGCAACAGCGCAGCCTTCTGCATCATAAGCGCAATCTACCCTACCAGCAGTCCAGCCTAGTCTGCATGCGACGGTCGTGACGACCCCGTTCACACAGCAGCAGGCACACTTCTTTCCAGAACCTGTGGACCCAGCAGTGGTGAACAAGCTGATGATAGAAAGGATGATTGAGATGAAATTGTCTGAAAAGGCTGATGGTGACCCTGGTACTTATGATGTCTATAGAGTACCATGCCCTGCACATTATGCTATGAAAAGATTACCCCAGGGGATCAGCAAGCCACCAAAATTTGAGAAGTTCAATGGGCAGGGATCTCCCCGGGAACATATAGCGTAATACACAACAGTCATGGGGGACCTGGCTGCTGATGAAGCATATCTGTTGAAGTTCTTTTGCTCATCCCTCACAGGGTTGGCCTTTGAATGGTATTCTAGCCTTTCGGCAGGGTCCGTAGCTGACTGGCCCGATATGCAGCGGAAATTCCGTGAAAAATTTCATGTTACAGAAAGAGAAATCACAGTGGCCGAGTTATACTCCACTAAGCAAAGGTAGGATGAGACTGCATCAGACTACATCAAAAGTTGGAGAGATTTGGCCATGAGATGCAGGCGACCTCCCCATCAAGAAGATGTCGTCCAAGATATGCAAGCAAAATCTCCGAAGAGAGGTGCTTGAAAAGATGATCGGGGCAGACGTCAGGACATTCGACCGGCTCAATAATGTAGTAGCCAAGGTTGAAATCTTTTTGTCTAAACGTCCCGCAGCAACTAATATCCCTGCTATCCAGAAAGGAAAAGCTGCAGAGCGGCGATCAGCGCCAGCAGAAGCGCACACTGTTGATTTCAGAACTCTTGACCAGCAGAAGGAAAAAGCCAAAACAGCAGCTGTCCCTCCACCAGCAGGTTCTATAGAGAGGAAAGAAGGTGTTTCTTTGAGAAACAAGGTGAGGAAGCCATACTCATTCACCAAAGAAAAGACCCGGGCACTGTTCGAATGGGCATACAAATACAACAAAGTAACATTGCCCGAGCCAAAAAGACCCGATGATGCAGCTAAGAAAGATGATCCTCTATTTTGTCCTTATCACAGGGCACTAGGACATGCTATTGAAGACTGCTACGTCTTCAAGGATGTTATGGAAAGCATGATCAAGAAGGGTGAGCTACAACTAGGGGAACACCTGGTGGATCCTCCACGACCCTATGAACCCTCGGTGCTGAGGCTGGCCACTAATATGATTTCTTTATACCAGCTGTTGTCTGAAGAAGCTGCTGAAGAATGCACTCGGCGCGCATACGAAGTCTGCTTCCTTACCCCAATTAAGGAGCAGATAGGGTGGCAAACAGTGCCAGCTAAAACCAGAAGAAAACCCTCAGCCCGGACAGCACCAAGGGTCTCCATCCGGGGTGTTACTCCGAAGCAAACTCTGCCAGCAATAGAGCCGGTATGGCTAACTGCGGAGTCACCGCCAGTTATCCGGATACCTACTTACAACCGGAGGAAGTAGCCTCCGCTGCCTGCTCATGAGAAATAAGTCCCGAGGTGAGGTGCCTGCAGCAGTACATTGACCAGCTGGATGAATATGAATAGTCCAAGCCTAAGCCGATACTAGTGAAGGATCATGTCCTCTAGGAGCAGCTAGAAGGACTGACTATCGAAGAGACAGTAGAAAAAGAACAAGAGAAAGCTAAAGCTGAACTCTTCTGGGGGCACCAGCCAGCCAAGAAAAGATCCCAAAGAAAGAAGAAGTCAAGGAACAAAAAGAAGGTGATGACAGTGCAATGCAACACTCTGTCGATACTGTTCGCCCTGCCAGGCGAGGATGACGAAGGGGAGTCTTCCACTCCGCTGTTGGAGGCCAATCAGGTTGAGGCTTCAGCTCCAGTGCATGCTACCCGTTCTGGAAGAAAATGGGGACGCCAACCTCCGGCCAACCATAATATCATTTTCAGGGGAGAACAGCCTTACCAGCTGCCAGAACCCGAAGTCCGAGGCACGGAAGCTCCTCCTCCAACAGGCCTCTATGCAGATGCAAAGAAAACTAATGAAGCTCCATCATTTGTCGAGTTTCTGGCCATCCTGGAAGGCAAGAAACCTGCACAGGTTGATACCGATAAAGGCAGCAAGCACCATCAACCCCCTCTCCTAGTGCTCAAAGAAAAAGGCAAAATAGGCACTGATCATTCCTCAGCACCAGAGGCTATTTCCCGAGTGAAAACCCCTCAGCTGTCTCCTGAGAAAGATGAAGCAAAAGATAGGCAGTCAATACCACAAGCACTCCATGAGCCTTCAAAGCCCCGCTGGGCGGAATAAATGCGGCTATCTAATGTCTATGCGGGCAGCCGAATTATGAAGATGTTGAAAAAGCTCCCTACAAGGTTCACCATATGGGAAATTCTCTCCTTGAGCGAGGAAGCTCGCCAAGCTATTATTGATGCTCTGCAATCGCCATCTTAATATGAGGCTCTCCTGACAGAGGTTAACTTGGGGCTAGCCATTACACTCACAAAAGAAGATATGCTGGTTCCTAACCTCAATCACAACAGACCCCTATACATGAGGGGGTATCTCAACTATCAGCCATTGAGTCAGATATTGATAGACCCAGGGGTTGCTGTGAACATTATGCCATATCGGATTTATCAGAAGTACTATTTCGATCTGCACCTCACCAAGGTGAAAAATATGAGGATAGTGGGTTTCAACCAGAAGTGTGAAACTCCGATCGGGGTGGCAGAATTCAATCTCACATTAGGGGACTTCACCACCACAGTGCAATTCTACGTAATAAACTCCAACACCACATACCAGGCTCTGGCTGCATGAATACCAGATATTACCATCGACATTGCATTAGTGCATCAAGTACTGTCACAATGGTAAAGAAAAAAGGGTCTTTGCAGATTTGCACCCTTTTGAAGTCTTCGAGTGTCATATGCTCAATTCTCCGTTCTATACAGAGAATTCTCAGTTGAGAAAAAAGAAAGAGGCCGTTGCAGGCCAGAAAAAGACAGTGTCAAAGGCCGACGACTGGCTTCCACCACCCCCTCCGGGCTATGTGGAGAAAAATGAAGTCTCCCACATTTCTCAGATCAGGGACTTTGCTCGGGTTGCACCCCCAGACATCTACCCTGGGGAAGCCGATGAGAAGATGAAGGAAAAGCTCACACAGATCAGAATTCCGCAGGGATTGGTCAAACTCGTTCCGAGCTTGGAATACCAGACAGTGCTGCCACTGAGGACCATGGAGGTTCCTTGCTTCTGCGAGCTTCCTATGATATTTTACACTGGGGAGCCTACTAGTGAGGATGATCAAGACTGCCGGATCCCTGAAGAATTTTCCAGCCAGATGGCACCAATTGCAGGCCTGGACTACACTACACAACGGGTCACACAGATGTTTTCCAAGATGCAGATGCCCCTGTTACAGTCAGCTGATCAAAAGAAAGCATTTCAAGAACTATGGGGTCCTCCCCGCAATAATAAAGAACTGAAGAAAATCACCCGTCACCCGGGGCTGGGCTATACTCTGCAAGAGTATTATGAAGCAGAGGTGGACACCGTCTCCACCGTCTTTTCACATGAAGACCCCTCTGAGGCAGAATATGACAACTACCCCTCTGAGGAAGAAGAAATCATATACCACTTTGTTACTGGTGGTGAAACCTCTGGCAGCCAGCAAGGCACTAAGGAGCAGAATGAAATGGCAGCGTGCCGATGTAGGGAAGAGCTGTCTTTTAAGGAGGACATTTTCCAAACTGAAGCCAAGTTTGATACGGGGACGCCCGATGAAGACCAGACTTCCGATGAAGACCAGACTTCCGATGAAGCAAAGGAATGTCTCGAGTTCGAAAGCATATTGGAAGAAGTTCGAGCTATGCAACAACTGGAAAGTCTGGCAGAAGAGTCTGTATCAATAAATTCCCTGCAACCCGAGGTATGCACCTCGGAATCACAAGCAGAGCCAGTGACACTATAGGGCCAGGCTGAACGAAGCCTGATAGAAAACCCAGCAGCTACCACAGGACATAATGGTTCAGTGTCAGCCAGCATCCCACTTGAAGAGTTGGAAGCATCTGAAACTGAAGAGGACTGCATCCTGGGAGGCTTTGTTGACTTACAAGAAGCTCCGCCTGAAGTCGAAGATGGCGGCCAGGCCACCGTCGATGAGTTGATAGAAATAAATCTGGGAACCAAAGAAGAGCCCATGCCTACCTTTCTCAGTGCCTTGCTGACGCCAGAGGCCCAGGAGTAGTACATACAGTTCTTGAGGGAATTCAGGGATTGCTTTGCCTAAACCTATGATGAAATGTCAGGATTAAGTCCCGATGTGGCACAACTCTTACTGGCAATTGATCCGAATGCAGAACCAGTAAAGCAGTCCTCTAGACGGATGCGGCCTGGGATGATTAATCAAATTAAGAAAGAGGTTGATAAACTCATTGATGTAGGGTTTGTTGAAGAAAATCAATACACTATCTGGTTGGCAAATATAGTGCCCGTGAAGAAAAAAAATGGCCAGATCAGAATTTGTGTTGACTTCTGGGACCTCAACAAGGCATGTCCGAAGGATGATTTTCCTGTACCCATCACCGAGGTAATGATTGATGCCACTACAGGCCATGAAGCTCTTTCATTTATGGATGGCTCGTCTGGATATAATCAAATCTGGATTGCTAAGCAAGATAGGGTCCACACTGCATTCCGCACCCCAAAGGGAATTTTCCACTACAAAAGAATGTCGTTCGGCCTTAAAAATGCCGACGCTACCTACCAAAGAGCCATGACAAAGATATTTGATGATCTACTCTTCAAGAAGGTAGAGTGCTATATCGATGATCTGGTCGTAAAGACCAGGAAGAAAGAAGACCATTTGCAGGATCTGAGAGTGGTATTTCAGAGGCTGCGGAAATATGAGTTGAAAATGAACCCCATGAAGTGCGCCTTCGGCGCGTCCAGCGGGAAATTTCTCAGATTCATCGTCTAGCATAGGGTATTGAAATTGATCCTTCCAAGATCAAAGCTATCCAGGAGCTCCCTCCGCCAAGGAATCTGTCCGAGCTGAGGTCCCTGCAAGGTCGGTTGGCATACATCTGTCGATTCATTTCAAATCTGTCGGGTCGGTGTCACCCGTTTCACAAGCTGATGATGAAAGATGTGCCGTTCTTTTGGGGCGATGGATGTCAAGAAGCTTTCGAAAAGCTGAAAGAATATCTGAAAATTCCCCCGGTGTTAGGGGCACCAATTAAAAGCAAACCTCTGGTCCTTTACATGGCAGCCACTCATTGCTCGCTGGGGGCAATGCTAGCTCAGGCAAACGAAGAAGGAAAAGAGCAGGCCCTTTATTACCTCAGTAGAAGGTTGATGAGGATTGAAGAAAGCTATACCTTTATAGAAAAGACTTATCTGGCGCTGGTCTTCGCTGTCAAAAAAAGCTCCGGCACTACATGTTGTCCCATGAAATCAGATTAATATCTGCAGCAGACCCACTCAAGTATATACTGACTCAGCCAGCACTCAAGGGTCGACTCGGCAAATGGGCTGTAATCTTGATGGAGTTTGACATCATATATGTGCCTCAAAGGACGATAAAAGGTCAGGCCGTAGCTAGCTTCTTTACAGAACATCCTGTACCAGAAGACGCTCCATTGGAAACTGAGCTTCCTGATGATGAGACTCTAGAAGCCTGCCAGGCTCAGCCGATTATGTGGCAGCTATATTTCGACGGGGCATGGAGAACAGAAACCACCTCAACTGGACAGGTCAGAGTCCGAGCGGGGGCAGGCATTGTTCTGAAGTCACCAGATGAAGAAGTGGTACACACTTCGTGTTCCATAAACAAGCCATGTGCCAAAAATGAAGCAGAGTATGAAGCTTTGATAATCGGTCTTCAGATCGCTCTCAGCATGGGAATTCAGATGCTTCAAGTGTTTGGCGACTCAATGTTGATAATAAAGCAAGTGCAAGGGGAGTTTGAAGTGCGAAAGTCAGAACTTAGCCCTTACTATGAGAAAGCTATGCGCCTTATGGCAAGATTTCACCATATAAGACTCAACCATGTGGGCCGGGGGCATAATGCTCAAGCTGATGCCCTAGCAAAGCTAGCTAGCTCACTAGTAGTCCCACCTGATGAAACACTCAACATTGTTGTGATAAATCGACGACAAGTTCCCAATATGCTAGAATCTTGCCTAGAAGAATGTGAAGTCAATACAACTGAAGAAGCACAACAGCCTGATTGGAGACGGCATCTGATACAATGATTTCTCCATCAGCAGTTACCCAGAAATCGGGAAGAAAGGATAAAACTATTAAGAATCAAAGATTCTTATGAATGCAGAAGCGGGACATTGTTCCGAATAATGGCGGATGCTCGCAAAAAGATCTTGCTCCGCTACCTATCCACAGAGGAAGCTTGGCAAGTGATGAGAGAGATACATGCCGGAACAGCCGGGGCACACCAGGCTGGACCGAAGATGAAAATTGAGGTCAAGAGATTAGGGTACTACTGGCCCACTATGTTTGAGGACTGTTGTCAGTTCACGAAATCATGTCAGAAGTGCCAAGAGCATGCTGTTCTGCCTAGGAGGCCTCCTGTACAACTACACCCAACAATTCCCAGCTGGCCATTTTCCCAATGGGGAACTGATGTGGTCGGTCCTTTGCCAACCTCCTTAGTTGGACACAAGTACATCTTGGCTATAACAGGTTACTTCTCCAGATGGGCGGAAGCCGCAGCACTCAGAGAAGTAACTGGCGAGCTGGTCGCCAGATTTATCAAACAGAATATTATTTTCCGGCTTGGTGTACCCAACAGAATAATATCTGAAAATGAAAGTTATTTTAAGAATCAGAAGATATATCGGCTCTCCGAGAAATATAAAATTGATTGGAGGACCTCTACCCCTTACAATCCGCAAGCAAATGGGTTGGCTGAAGCATTCAATAAAACTCTGTGTACGCTCCTGGCGAAGATCGTCAGCTCTCACAAGAAGGACTGGGGGGAAAAGATGTACGAAGCATTATGGGCCTATCGTACCGTCTACAAAACCCCTACAGGCTACTCACTCTTCTCACTCGTGTACAGCTCCGAGGCGGTGGTTCCTATCGAGCTGGAAGTTCTGTCGCTCAGGGTTGCTGTCCAATACGGTTTGGCCCGAGATGAGCAAACAAATGCTAAAAGAAGATATGAAGAATTGGCTGAGCTGGAAGGAAAATGCCTTCAGGCGCAGAAGAATATCTAGATGTACCAAGCCCGCATGGCAAATGCCTTCAATAAGCTTGTCAAAGGGCGAGAATTCAATAAAGGAGACCTGGTCATGGTCAAGAAAAGGGAAGTCATGGCTTCCAATCCAAAAGACAAACTTGCTGCTAACTGGCTGGGTCCAAATGTAGTCCAGAGGGTCTACGAGGGCGGAACCTACGTGGTTGTCAACCATCGAGGGGAAGTTCAGTTCCCGCCACTCAATGGGAAACATCTGAAACTCTATCATGCCGCACCACTGCCTGCTGGGGGAGTGGCGAATGGACAGATAAATGAAGGCTGATGACAATCAAAAGGGTCGCTCCTTTGCTACACACCGACATCAGTTCGGATCCTCCGTCTGGATTAGATGATGAAGCCCTATTCTTCTTTGCGTTGGTGTTTACCCTACATCAACAATAAAACTCATCCACCTTCTCGGCAAATGGCTTCAGGCCTGAGCTGCTACATACCAACATCGATCCAGATCTTCTATCCGGATTAGATAATGAAACCTTATTCTTCCTTGTGCTGATAAAATGATAAAACGAAATGGGGCTTAAAATTGAGGTGCCCCGCCGGACTTGTCCAAAACATCTTGGGCGAGTGCAAAAATGGCAAACAACCCGGCTGTGGCGAAAACCCGAAAGGACGCTACGGGCAAAATTGGGTACCCCGCCACGTGAAAACCCGAGAGGGCGCGTGGACAAAAGCAAGAGGGGGCTGGCTCCGGTGAAAACCCGAAAGGGCACTTGGGTCAGTAATGTGGTAATATAAAAAGTTCACTTCATGAATCTCCTTCGGCAGCACATCCATCATATGTCTCACCGATGATGAAACCCCGTCAATCATAAGGCATATCGTCTCGATCGATGCTAAAGCCCATCTCAGAATAGACCTTCCGTCTGTTCCGATAAAACCATTCCACTTTCTGCCCAATACCCACCACGGTAAAACCTATCCAGTTTAGATTTTACATCTATTCTGATGAAACTTATCATATGTCCCACCGTGATAAAACCTGCTATTGATCGATTGGCACACTGCCCGATCAACGATGAAACCTGTCCGGTTTAGACCTTACGTCTATCCCGATGAAACCTATGAAATCCTTGCATTGGTATGAACCCAATACCGATGATGAAACCTGCTATTGATCGATTGGCATATTGCCCGATCAACGATGAAACCTGTCCGGTTTAGATCTTACGTCTATCCCGATGAAACTTATGAAATCCTTGCATTGGTATGAACCCAATGCCGATGATGAAACCTGCTATTGATCGATTGGCACACTGCCCGATCAACGATGAAACCTATCCGGTTCAGACCTTACGTCTATCCCGATGGAACCTATGGAACTCCTTGCATTGGTATAAACCCAATGCCGGTGATGAAATCAGCTACCGATGGAGCGGCACACTGCCTGATCGATGCTGAAACCCATCCAGGGTAGACCTTCCGTCTGCTCTGATAAAGACACAACATATTTCCTCAAGTCAATCCGGACCTTCCGTCTGGATGGATAATGAAATCTCATTCCTTTGCGTTAATGTTAAACCCCACATTAACGATGAAACCTACATTCCCAGCGAACGGCTTCGTGCTTAAGCTGCTACACCCATTCTCTGAATCAATCCAGACCTTCCGTCCGGATAGATGATAAAATCCTACTCCTTTGCGTTAATGTTAAACCCCACATTAACGATGAAACCTACATTCCCAGCGAACGGCTTCGTGCTTAAGCTGCTACACCCATTCTTTGCATCAATCTAGACCTTCCGTCTGGATAGATGATAAAATCCTACTCCTTTGCGTTAATGTTAAACCCCACATTAACGATAAAACCTGCATCTTCAGCGAACGGCTTCGTGCTCAAGCTGCTACACACATTCTTAAGTCAATCTGGACCTTCCGTCTGGATAGATAATAAAATCCCATTCCTTTGCGTTAATGTTAAACCCCACATTAACGATTACAGTCATATTCCCAGCGAGCGGCTTCGTGCCCGAGCTGCCGTACATTCTCTGAATCAATCCAGACCTTCCGTCTGGATAGATAATAAAACCATATTCCTTTGCGTTAATGTTAAACCCCACATTAACGATGAAGCTCATATTCCCAGCGAACGGCTTCGTGCCCGAGCTGCCGTACATTCTCCAAATCAATCCAGACCTTCCGTCTGGATAGATGATGAAATCCTATTCCTTTGCGTTAATGCTAAACCCCACATTAACGATAAAACCTCCATCTTCAGCGAACGGTTTCATGCTCAAGCTGCTACAAACATTCTCAAGTCAATCTAGACCTTCCATCTGGATAGATGATGAGATCCCATCCCTTTGCGTTAATGTTAAACCTCACATTAACGATGAAATCTACATCCCCAGCGAACGGCTTCGTGCTTAAGCTGCTATACACATCCTCAAGTCAATCTGGACCTTCCGTCTGGATGGATAATGAAATCCCATTCCTTTACGTTAATGTCAATCCCCACATTAACGATTACAGTCATCCTCTCGGTGAACGGCTTCGCGCCTAAGCCACAAAACACACTCAAGTCAACCCAGGCCTTCTGCCTGGGTGGACGATGAAACCCCATACCCCTTGCATTGATGTTAACACCCACATCAGTGACGATGCATACACAGTTGAGCACATGGATTAACAATTTACAAAGCCAAAGTCCCAGTTCAAAAAAAAAGAGAAAGAAAGAAAGAAAGACAAAATGGGGCTAAAAATAGAGATGCCCCGCCAGACTTGTTCAGGCATTCTGAACAAGGGTAAAAATGGCCAAAACCCAGCTGTGGTGAAAACCCAAAAGGGCACTGCAGGTAAAATCGGGTACCCCGCCACGTGAAAACCCGAAAGGGCGCGTGGGCAAAAGCAAGAGGGGGCTGGCTCCGGCGAAAACCCGAAAGGGCGCTTGGGTCAGTAATGTGGTAATTTAAAAAGTTCCATGCCAATGACATGCTACCTTCATCTTCCACCATTTACAAGAACCTTTCATTGGTCGCTCGGCACATTGCCCGATCAGCGGTAAAACCCTTGCAGGATAGACCTTACGTCTGTCCTGATAAAGTCTTCATACCTCTTTCAAAAGTCCCACCGACGATAAAACCCATCACCACTCTTATGAAACCAACCGTTGATCGACCGGCACCTCGCCCGATCAATGATGAAACCCTATCCAGTTTAGACCTTACGTCTATTCTGATGAAACCTATGAAATTTCTTTGCATCGATATAAATCCAATATCGATGATGAAACCAGCTATTGATCGACCAGCACCTTGCCCGATCAATGATGAAACCCTATCCAGTTTAGACCTTCCGTCTATTCTGATGAAACTTATAAAACTTCTTTGCATAGATATAAACCCAATATCGATGATGAAACCAGCTATTGATCGACCGGCACCTTGCCCGATCAATGATGAAACCCTATCCAGTTTAGACCTTCCGTCTATTCTGATGAAACTTATAAAATTTCTTTGCATCGATATAAACCCAATATCGATGATGAAACTAGCTATTGATCAAACGGCACCTTGCCCGATAAATGATGAAACCCTATCCAGTTTAGACCTTCCGTCTATTCTGATGAAACTTATGAAATTTCTTTGCATTGATATAAACCCAATATCGATGATGAAACCAGCTATTGATCTAACGGCACCTTGCCCGATCAATGATGAAACCCTATCCAGTTTAGACCTTCCGTCTATTCTGATGAAACTAACAAAATTCCTTTGCATCGATATAAACCCAATATCGATGATGAAACCAACCGTTGATCGACCGGCACCTCGCCCGATCAATGATGAAATCCTACCCAGTTTAGACCTTACGTCTATTCTGATGAAACCTATGAAATTCCTTTGCATCGATATAAACCCAATATCGATGATGAAACCAACCGTTCATCGACCGGCACATTGCCCTATCAATGATGAAACTCTACCCCATTTTAGACCTTACGTCTATTCCGATGAAACCTATGAAATTCCTTTGCATCAATATAAACCCAATATCGATGATGAAACCAGCTATTGATTGATCGGCACCTTGCCCGATCAATGATGAAACCTGTCCAGTTTAGACCTTACGTCTATTCTGATGAAACCGATGAAATTCCTTTGCATCGATATAAACCCAATATCGATGATGAAATCAGCCATTGATCGACCGGCACATTGCCCGATCAATGATGAAACCTATCCAGTTGAGACCTTATGTCTATTCTGATGAAACCTATGAAATGCCTTTGCATCGATATAAACCCAATGTCGATGAGGAAGCCAACCGTTGGTCGACCGACACATTGCCCGATCAATGATGAAACCTGTCCAGTTCAGACTTTACGGCTGTCCTGATGAAAAGTACATACCCTTTCATGTCTCACCTGCGATTAAACCTACCCAGTCTAGACCTTACGTCTATTCTGATAAAACCTATAAAACTTCTTTGCATCGATACAAGCCCGATATCGATGATAAAATCATCCACTGGTTGATTGGCACATTGCCCCGACCGGCTTTGAAACCTACCCGGGATGAACCATTCGTCTGTTCCGGATGACGCTCTAAACCTTTTTCATTCACATTTCTGCAAATAACCTCACCTGCGGCATAGGTGGCCAAAAAAGACATCCGCTATTACCAACAAAATTCGGTTTGAGCACCCTCCGGATACCGTCATGCGGTGGAGCGAGTTCCCCATCCTTTCTCTGGAAGTGTGGACGCTCTCCTGCTAAATACGGGCTATTCGTATGAGGATTGCTAAAACCGCTACCGAATCATCATGGAGTGATGATAATGCAATAAATGAGGAGTAGCCACATATGAGACCAGCATAAAGATTCCTTTTCACTATGTAAAGAAGAAAAAGAGTACAAGAGGAGCCCCTGAGGGGGAATTGTATTACAAAAAGATGAGAAAGGAAAAAGAAGATATGTTCACTGGCACCGAAAGATGCCTTCGAAAGCCAGAAGACCCACATACGGGGCAGCCCCCAACTCATGTAGACGAGCCTCCTCCTCCTGTAGCCGAGCGGACTCGTCCTGAAGAGACACCACTTGCCCCTCCAACAGAGCTACCTCCTTTGCGAACTGTGGCCAAGAGGTTGTTATCTGCGGCAGTTCAGCTCGGAGATCAGCCAGTTCAGCTTCTAGAATGTTTATCCTGTTGCATATGAACTGCTCCCGCTGTGTTAGAGACTGCAGTTGGCCTCGGCGCTCCTGAAGGATAGAGCTCATCTTCCCCAACTCAGATTTGGACTCTACCTTCTGCAACTTCAAAGCCATTGCAGTAAAGCTATCAAGCTGAAAGTTGAAGAAAACCAGTAATGAAAAGCTCAGAGAGACACTTTCAGATGCTGAATGATGCACCTGCAGACACCGTGCCGCTTATCCTGCGCTTACGCCATCCGCAGGTGATGAAACTAATCGTTGATCAACCGGTTAGAAAATAGATGAAATATGAGCAGAGATAGAGATGAGACCAGAATCGGTAATGAAGACCCTTGAAGTTTCTGCAGAGTTAGAACTAAAGAAGAGTCATCACTATTAGTTATCTACCCGGCTGAATCCCTCTCCAGCCAAGCTGATGTCTGGTGTTGTCATCGCCCAGGTGGCAGTACTGATGAAAATTACAGTCTACCGACTGATGAGAGCCTCCAAAATGTTCTAATGAAAACTATACTAACTCACTTATGAAGAGGCCTTCGCCTATTCTGACAGACTCAGAAGGGTTAACAGATGAAAAGGCAGGGTGGACGGCTTTGATAGTTTAAGCCCGCTGATGAGAGGAATGTAAACATCAAAAAAAAGCCCTAAATGGGCCTATGAGTATGGCGTCGGGATCCTTTCAATCAAGTCCAGTTGGACTCTTGCGCGCCGGGAAGCCTCTTCCCTTGGTTGAGGCGCACCGAGAACACTCAAAGGGGCGCGCCGAGAAGCCCATTCAACCCAAGCGCGTCGAGAACCATCTATCTCCGCGCCGGGAAGCTGTGGTGCGCCGAGAACCAGGCCCTATGCACCAAGAAGCCATCTAAAGCTATTAATGAAGCAGAAAATTGTTAGAAAATATGGAAAACAGAGAAAAAGAATATAATGAAGCCATTACAGTAAAGCTACCAGGCTAAAGATCAAAGAAAACCAGTATTGAAAGGCTGGGAAAGATACTCTCAGATGCTAAATGATGCACCTGCGGACACCGTGCCGCTTATTCTGCGCTTACGCCATCCACAGGTGGGGGGCATTTGTTGACAAATGAAATATGAGCCGAGTCTAAGATGAGAACATGACCAGTAATAAAGACCATTGTAACTCCTGCAGAGTCAGAACTAAAGAAGAGCCGTCACTAAAGCTATTCACCCGGCTGAAGCCTCCCCCGGCCAAGATGATGTCCGGTGTTGTCATCGTCTAGATAACAGTACTGATGAAAACTGTAGTCTATCGACTGATGAAAACCTCCAGAAATGCTCTGATGAAACTATACCAACTCACCAACGAAGAGGCCTTCGCCTATTCTGACAGACTCGGGGGATTAGCAAGTGAAGAGACAGGTCTAACGGCTTTGATAGTTGAAACCCACTGATAAGGAGAATTGAAAGCATTTAAAAGCCCTAAATGGGCCTATGATTATGGCACCGAGATCCTCTCACCAAGGCCCAATTGAGCCTTGCGCGCCGAAAAGCTGGACTCGCCCGCCGGGAAGTCTCCCATCGACTAAAGTGCGCCGAGATATGCCCGCCGAGAAGATACTCACCAGGGGCTATAAAACCCCCTTCCTCTCGGTGGATAAAGAAGAGAGAGGATAAGAAAGATAGAGAGAGCCATCGAAGAGAAAAAGAGAGATATTCAGATAGCCAGACAACAAAGGAGAGAAGAGAAGCTGCTGCCGAGGCTGAAGGAAAGAGAAGGTGGGTGCTTGGGGAGGGAGAGGAGTCAATGCTCCGCCCTCCCCCATCTTCTTGTTATCCGGATGTGTTTTATTTCCTCATCTGATGTACCCTTTCCTCCCCCTTTTTTGTGGGCTCTTCTTCGATTTGAATAATATCTATTGTTCTTCTCTATCGTCGTTCAAATTATATCTCTGTAACCGATGAAATGTAAACGATGAGACTGATTGAATGAATGGAAGCCCGGGATTCTTCCCCTTCACCCCTCTCTGGCGATTGTTGTCGTTAACCTTTCTGTCGCATCGTTTGATTGATGAATCCGTGATTTAGAGTGTCTGTCGTTCGCCCGAGTGGTTATCGAACACTCTCTGCTACTCTTTTCTCTTGTAGTCTCGATGGAGCTATTGCAGAGCCCCGATCCTCACTTCTGTGGATTCCTGGGTTTTGTCCCCCTCTCTCCCTCGACGACGTCGATGATATTAACGCAATGGAGTCTTATCTTCTCAAGTTTCTCAAGCCATCAGGGCCATTATAGGGATCAGAGACAGTCATCTCTTGATCCCCTGGATGGCCGGCGACATAAATGGCGTAAAGCCTGTTCCAGAGGGTTTCGAATGCTTGGTGACTTTAATCCCTTGAACCCCCTTTCATCCCTGTGACTCCTTGACGTTAATCTGGTAAATCCCTTGGCTTCCTCCTTGTTTGCATCCTAAATTCTCCCCAGTCATCATCTGAATCCCAAAGAAAATCCTCAGAACAGAGCACCGTAAAATCCCATAAACCTTCCTGGCACCCAAAACCATCACCTTCCCGGCGCCAGCATCCCTCGGCGCGATGAACAGCTCCCGGCGCGGCCCTTTGCGCACCGAGAACTAAGCGCCGAGAACCCTCTTCCCCTTGTTTCAGCCATGCCGAGAAGCCCCTCCAAGAGGCGCGCCGAGAACCCCTTTCCCCCGTGCCGGGAAGCCAGTTTACGCTCATTTTCGCCATGCCGAGAACCTTTCCCCCTCTGTCTAACCCTTGATCACCCCACCATACCAACCCGAGGGGTATCTAAAGGTCATCAAGCATGCCTCAGGAAATAAACTGACGGGGAACGGCGTCCCCAACATTTACACTGATCCAGGGCCTAGTGCCCTTTTTCTTTCGGCTTTCATCCCGGCACTCCGTGGATGATCGCCTATTCTTCCCCGGGCATGATCCGAGTTAAGGGGAGATGCTGCCGAAATCCAGTCTAACGTTATCAACCCCGGTGAACCAAGGGAGTGTCACCGATACACCTCCCATCTGGCTCCATCTTTTGGGGGAAATGAATCTTTTTGGAGCATCCGGTTAAGTGGAAATATCGAAAGGGAAATACCATAATGATTATCCGAACTCCGTCCCGCCACTGCGTGGATGGTCTTCTATCCCTACCCGGCGCGACCCAAAGTTGAAGGTTATGCTGTCTGATTTAATCCACCAAACTCAATAAATCTGTCCACAGCATGAAATCTTTATTTCGCATTTTAGTATTGTCGATCGTCTTATGAGGCCTTCTGTCTTTGGCGTTTAATCAAGGGTTGCCTTCTTTAGGAAGTGCGTAATTAACGTCATGGCCTTTACGGCATGGCAGACTTCCGGTCCCGATTCGGACCTCACAATCGACTGACCATGTCATGTCGAGCGCACAATAAAACTGTCACTCCGGTGACTGGCATGCCTAATAAATTAACTAACGAATCAATAACCAAATAATATATCAAAAAAAAAAATAACAAAATAAACCAAAGAAAATCTGTTCCCACTGTTCCGTAGGTAAATGTCTTTACCCATGGTTTGAAGTCTTATACGCACGGTTTAAAACCAAAGGTATAGGTCCATCTTTTGTAGTGAACCCAATTGAAATACCATTAACTAAGTCCTTCAATTGGAAAATGACTTAACCAAAGTCCTTTAACTAGAGGAGCCAACTAAAAGACCCAGACAAAGCCCTTCAACTAGACCAGCCAGTTAGAAGATAGTCGAAATCTCATATAGGGTTGTTGGTAGAATTCCTGGTCACAACCTTTTAACTATCCTCAGTTGCAATCCATTCTCAATCAAAGCTTTCCAATTAATGTGCTCGATTAGAAAGCTTTCGCCTACATTTCTCAATCAAAGTCTTACCTAGTCGAAGCGAGTCTTCCAATCTAAACAAATTACTTGGTTGAAGCTCTGGGAAGCCTTTCAATTGTGTTCCAACTGAATTTTCAACTGTACATTTCAATTGAATTATCAATTATGTCTTTCAACTGCCTTTTTATAAACTGAATCTTTAGATTATTGTTGCTCTATAAATTGATTAGTGTAACTGCTTTCACTCAGGCAGAATCTTGCGCCCGATATCCTTTCAACTGATCCTTTAATTGTTGACTTCAACTGACTTTCTTTGACTATACTATCTTCACCTGAAACATTTCAACTACTTGACCCAGTCAATAACCCTCAAGCTAAGCTTCAACTGTGTTATCTCTTCAATATTCCAGCCATCTTTGATTGACCAACTTGTTGTAACTAGCTCAATTATTAAATCTATATTCACTCAAATCACATTTGTCATATTCATTTCAACTGTCTAATTCAACCAAAGTACATATCAATAATAATCATTTCATCTTGGCACATATTATAATTTATTGTTTTCCTATATGTTCAAATTCTATTGCATTAAATGCTCAGCGTATTCCCTAGGTATATCTTTGAATTAACTTTGTTTTATATTTGAAGAAGATTACACCAAAGGCACTAGTTAAAGACTAGCATGAGCTCTTTCTAGCTAGTCTTGTTGAGATTCATCTGCAACCAAATATTTGCTATTTTTGCATGAAATCTTCTGACGCAAGTGTCTTGGACATGCATGCAATGACTCCAAAGGATACAAGAGGCAACCTTTTCCACTTAGTATTGTTTTGTGCCGATGTTTGTTTTTAATGTGGAAATACTATATGTCACATCATAAGAAGCATTGAAAGAACAAGACACGAGAAAAGTAAACTTGAAGAAGAAAGCCTTAGGCATAACGGCTAGTCTCTCCTCTCTCAAGCAGAGAGACGTTAGAGAGAAACTTGCGTGATCAATAGTAGCTGTGTCTAATGGATAGCCAATAAGAATGCTATAAATACAAGACTTGTTCTTAGTGGAAACACTAACAAACCCTAGAACGAGATCTCTTGAAACCGTAGCAAACTAAGTGTTCAATTATTCCAAGTGTTGTGAGCAACCAAGTACTCCTCCACGATCATAATCACACATTATTGAAGAACCCCTGCTTCAGTAAGCCTGGGCCAAAGCAAGAGTGCATTTAAAGAACTAAGCCGCTGCCATCTAAGCTTCCACGTGTACAACATTATTCTCATTTTGGGCAAGTCCTTGTGGTGTGTTGAACAGTTGAGCAAAAATAAGCAGGTTGTGGTGTATTGAACACCTGACCAAAAAAATCAGCAAGAGTTGCCTAAACAAAAACTAGTTGTATATGTCTGTGGTGAGCTAATACAATTGAACAAAACTAAGTTGGTGTACTTCTATAGTGAAGTAGTGAAACCCCAAATAGCGGTATGGATATTGGACATATAGGTCACAAGAGAGTGTCCGAACTAGTATAAATTTCTAGTGTTATTGTGTGTGACTACTTTGATTTGCCTTCTTATACCGGCCTGTAGTTTTATCTTAGCCATGATTTAAATTTTAGTTCATAATTTTTATTCAGCACACTCCCTTTCACACCCCCTCTGGGATATACTGTTCTATTAATTAAGGCCCTCTTTGGTAATCGAATAACGCCGCCGGATTACTCATCCCATGAGAGAGAGATTTGTGGGGTCCACTAAAAGCTCTCACACACAACCTAATTATACGGGGTCGAATATCTCATTCGACCGAAAAGGGTCGAATGAGATATTCTGCCCGACTAACAAAGAAGGCCTAAGATCTTTTAATCTGATCAAAAGAGTCATTTAGAAGGCCACAAAAGGCTTCATCAACTAAAATATTCTCACAAAATCATATTCCTGTGAGAAAAAAACATGTTCTTGTTTATTTGGAAAGGAATAATAAGGTAAAAAGGGCTTTTGTTTCCTCGGCGTAAAGAGACTATGGCGTAGGATGAAGAGCGATCTGTGATGGGTTGAACTGGGCCTCCCTCAGATGTTGTGATGCGTACTGTTGGGCTGGGTTGAGGCCATTGCTCTACAACAGATGGGTCACTTGGGTCTGCTACTACAGTGGGCTTGCTTGTGTGTGTCATTTAGGGGGAGGCACTATTACTGAGTGGGAATGGTCTAACTAGTAGGAAAAAGATATAGAAAGGGGAAGGAGGGTGGGTGGCCACTGCCAAAGGTGCTACTGTTGTTGCGTCACTTGGCATGGAGAGGAAGGATCCAAGAGGAGAGGAGAGGTGCTCAAGAAACAGGATAGCAGATAGGCACAAGTTGACTGCGTAGTGGCCAGTGGTACCGAGGAGGCAATAGCTACCTTCGGTGTCCGACAGGTGAGGGGTGTGACTGCAGTGACCGAAAGGGGAGTAGATCGAGGAGACTGAAAAGGGGGTAGTGGGGGGTGCTCTCTGGTGATGGTGGCAGGGTGGAGGGAGGAAGGAGGTGACCGAAGGGGTCCTATAGGAGAAGGTGGTGGCGGTCAATGGAAGGCTATAGGGAAGATGGAGTGGGAGAAGAGATGGGTGTGGCACCCCCTTCCTGAGCCCAGTTGAGGACGTTACATTGAAATCGAAGCACTGTGAACTGAAAAATCTATAAAGTATAAAAGATCAAACCATGTACATGCCCCAAAAATAAAATCATATCATTTCCATTAACATAAACACACATACTAACGTCATGTACAATGCTATACATCTTCTAAACCAAAAATAACATTTACATTTTATAAACAAATAGAGCTAAACCTATTATGTCCTTTATGCAGCACACTCCAAAATTCATCTTGGATCACTCTCCAGCTTACTCCTTATTGGAGCCAAAATTTACTATTCACTAAACTCCTGAAAAAAATACATGTGTAGTGAGTCATGAGACTCGGTACGCATCAAAACCAATTAACATGCCATCATATCATTATTTGATAAATCACACGATAATTCTAAACTTAAAATAAATTTCTACATGTTTTAAATATATAACATAAGTCAAGGAAATGTAAATAGCAAAACAATGCAAACATTAGGCATATCCCTCGTAATCAAAAAACATATTCAGGTTTAACAAATCAGATAGTGTTCATATGCAAATCTGGTCAATTAAAGTAATAGACCAAGCCAAATTATATGCAATTTAGTTTCACATATAGGACATATATCCAAACTACGACAGAATAGGCCAAACAAACAAACTCACCAAAACATACGAATAGCGTGATGATCTTGATTAACTACGTAGGATCGAGAGTCAAATCTCACCGTCTATCAAATCAAAGTTTTACTTCTAAATTTTCAAAGTCTGCCGTCTTCGGACAATTTATGCGCATCAAACCCCGGCTACGATATCTTCAAAATATCCCCTTAAGATTTGCACCATCCATATACTTAATTATATATTAATCACAAGACATATAAGATCAATTAAGAATAACATGAATTAAATAATTTTATCTAAATAACCTAAAATTAACAAAATTGATAAATTGACGACACATTAAAGTATAGTTATCAAAAATTAGGAAAACCAATTATAAATAGTCATATCAAAGCTAATAGTTGATATGTAAATTTTAAAATTCAACTATCCATAAGTACTTTGGAGACTGTTTGCAATTATGTCTTGTAACACTGCTGTTTTACTTTAAATTTGACTAGAACATCCCCAAATAATTTACACAGTCTTAACGTACCAAAATTGAGTTTCTAAATATCAAAATAAAATCAAATAATGCAAATAGCAACTAGCATGGTCTCAATTATCATGTCTACCGTTAATAAAATATATTTTTCTCACAAATTTATTAATTTGGATTATAACAAAATAAATAATTGTTCATCCCCATCCTGTTAAATTAGTTTATAGGTTTAACATAATTCAGGTCTCTGTAAACTTAAATCCTGATCAATTAAATATCTGGGATAGAATTAATTAAATTGAATATCATCTAAGTAAACAAAAGCCTGAGTGATAGATGATACATCATCTAATCAAACTCAACATAGATAATATTTCATCTAATGAGTAAAATAACAAAAAATTGAGTTACATGATCTTCCATCTAAATCTCCTATATAGGTGAAAGATTAGACGATATATTCTCTAAGTGAAAACGGATAGATGGAAGATTAGATGATATATCGTCTAAATGAAATTAGATAGACGTAAGATTAGATGGTACATCATCTAAGTGAAAATGAATAGATGATACTCCGTTTATGTGGACAAAGTAACATTAGACGATTCTTTATCTAAAGTCACTAGTTAGATGGAACACATTAGATGGTACCTCGTCTAAGATAGAATTGGTAAACGATGTGAGAGTTGATAGGTGAATCTTTGTCAAAGAGAAAAATGGCAAAAGCTTAAAACTAGACGATACGTAGCCAAACTAAAGAATCGTTAGATGAAACTTCATCTAATTCACGATAGACAATGAGTTAGACGACATTCTGTCTAAGTGAAAAATAATAAAAGTTGTGATATATAGAATTTCATTTAATCTATCAAGTTGAAGTTGTTGAGTCTCTCCAGACGATTTTGATGATAACAAAATCCTGGCATTACAAATAGGTTGATAACTCGCTTAAACCCCTCTCAAGCCATCTTCTGTCAAAGTAAATGCCTAATTCTATCATGCCTCAAAAATGGCCAGAATAAGTCAAACCAACTCATATTGTTTGGAACAAGAAGTGGTCTCAAAGTAATTTATTTGCAGGCTATGATTCATTGGCTAACTCCACTAAAAATGTAAGTTTTTCCAGGAGTGGTCGACTGTCGGCCAGGAACCGGTCGACCGGTTTTCCCAGCGTTGAAAGGCTCAATCTCTGTAAAATTTCGGTCGACTGCCCCCCTATGCCCGGTCGACCGCCAGCTTCGAAGCCTCCATTGTTGACTTATTTTTCTCCACGAGGCTGAAGCATCTATCAATGGTTTTTTTATCCCAAAAGTCCCCAGACATCCCTGAAATTGTGGATCTATGTCTTGGCTTGTCCTTGACCATCCAAGTTATATAAAAACATCTCTTGGGGGAAAGAAACCCTAATCACTTAAGAGAGATCAAAGGGAGATGCTAAGGGTAAAAGAGGGCTACTACTGTAGCTCTGTGAACAGTGCTGCGTCTAAGAGTTCTTCATCCAAGAGCAATGTTTTCAAGATCATCTGCAAGCCATTCAAGTGAAGATCAAGGTGAGGAGCAAGCTTCATCCAAAATAATCTTCATCCACTAAGGGGGAGCTTTAATCTGAAGTTTTCTTTTTGTGTTTCTCCTTACATCTTTCATCAAGCTTCAAGTGTATGTTCTTGTAATATCTAAACACTTGTGTGTGTGTGTGGATCTCCACAGATCCGTGTGTGTGTGTGTGTGTGTGTGTGTGTGTGTGTGTGTGTGTGTGTGTGTGTGTGTGGTTCTTCTCTTCTTCACATTTCTGTATGATTCGGTGCTTGTGCACCTTCGTGGGAGTTCCGAACTCCACACGAGTGTATGTGTATGGTTTGATCTTGTATACTTTTACAAGATAGTGTGGGAATCCTCACAGACCGTGAGGGGTGGACGTAGGTTACCGTTGCTGTATCCGAACCACCTAAAAATCGTGTCTCTTGTGTGATTTGATCTTTTTCTCCTATCTCCATTCTGTGCAAGCGCTATAGCGACTGCATTAGCGACCGCTTTAATCGGTCGCTAGTCGGTCCCAAATAGAGACCAATTCGGCGACCGAAATAATCGGTCGCATATCTGAGACCGATTAGCGACCGAACTAAATTCGGTCGCCAATAGGTCGCTGATCCCGTTATACTCCCCCCTGCGACCCCCGCCCGCCCGAGCCCTCCCTCCCGCCCTCCACCCTCCCGCCCGAGCCCCCTTCCCCTGCGGCCCCCTCCCCCTGCGGCCCCCTCTCCGCCCTAGCCCCCCCTCCACCCTCCCGCCCGAGCCCCCGCCCGAGCCCCCTTCCCCTGCGGCCCCCTCCCCCTGCGGCCCCCTCTCCGCCCTAGCCCCCCTCCTCCGCCGGAGTCCCCCCTTCCCCTGCGGCCTCCCGCCCGAGCCCCCCTCCGCCGGAGCCCCCCCTCCCCCTGCGGCCTCCCGCCCGAGCCCCCCTCCTCCGCCCGAGCCCCCCTCCCCGTGCGGCCTCCCGCCCGAGGCCCCCTCCGCCGGAGCCCCCGTCCGCGCCGCTCGCCTCGCCGTCGTCGCCGCGCCGCTCGCCTCGCCGTCGCCGCTCGCCGTCGCCGTCGTCGCCGGCTTCCTCTCTCTCTCTCTCTCTCTCTCTCTCTCTCTCTCTCTCTCTCTCTCTCTCTCCAACCCGCCGCGGCCCCCCCACAGGTACCCCTCTCTCTCTCTCTCTCTCTCTCTCTCTCTCTCTCTCTCTCTCTCTCTCTCCAACCCGCCGCTGCCCTCTCTCTCTCTCTCTCTCTCTCTCTCTCTCTCCAACCCGCCGCTGCCCCCCCCAAGGTACCTCTCTCTCTCTCTCTCTCTCTCTCTCTCTCTCCAACCCGCCGCGGCCCCCCCCCCCCACAGGTATCTCTCTCTCTCTCTCTCTCTCTCTCCAACCCGCCCCCCCACAGGTACCCCTCTCTCTCTCTCTCTCTCTCTCTCTCTCTCTCTCCAACCCGCCGCGGCCCCCCCCCCACAGGTACCTCTCTCTCTCTCTCTCTCTCTCTCTCTCCAACCCGCCCCCCCACAGGTACCCCTCTCTCTCTCTCTCTCTCTCTCTCTCTCTCTCTCTCTCTCTCTCTCCAACCCGCCGCGGCCCCCCCCACCCCAACCCCCTGCAGGGAATTTAATGTGAAAATTTTGTTTAGGCCATGCTAATTTTTTGTTTAGGGCATTTCATAGTCCATGTTATTGTTAATATGATAGAATATTATTTTGTGCACTTTTCAGGTGTTTGGGTGCTTTATATTGCCTTTATTAACAGTCATATGGACCTTCCATTTTTTGTAGTAAAATACCAGTGCATGTAAATAGTCATTTTTGTGTGTTAGCATGATAATATATTCACAAACATGTGTTGTATTTGGATTGGCCTCACCTCTCCTTTCCTAATGATTAGTGTAAGGTTTTTAAGGGTTTAGTGTTTAGTGTTTAAGGTTTAGGGTTTTAGATTTAGGTTTTAGGTACTAGATTTAGGTTTTACTCTTTTAAGGTTTAGGATTTTTAGGGTTTAAGGTGTTTAGGGCTTTTAGGGTTTAGGGTTTAGGATTTTAAGCTTTATGGTTTAGGGTTTGGGGCTTTAGGGTTAGGATTTAAGGGTTAGGTGTTAGGGTTTAGGAAGGGTTTCAGGGCTACAGGTTTTTGGACTTCGATTTTAAGTGTGGGTTTTTCGGTTTACGGTTGCTAGGCTTAGGGTTGAGGGGCTGTTTAGTGTTTAAGGTTTAAGGGCTTACGGTTTTAAGATTTAAAGTTTAAGGTTTGACAGTTTTGAGGTTTAGTAGTTTATGTATTAGGGGTGGGGTAAGGGGTTCAATGTGGGTTTAGGATTTTAGTGTTTTAAATTTTATGGTTTTTAATTATTTTAGGGTTTTACAGTTTAGGGGGTTATGAGTTTATTTTTTTATGTTTAGGGTTTAACATATAGGGTTAGGGTTTAAGGTTTAGGGTTATTTAGGGTTTAGGTTTTTGGGTTTAGGGTTAGTTGTTTGGTGTTTAGGTTTGTTTGCATTTTATATTTGGCATATGAGTTTAGGGTTTTGGATTAGCGGTTAGGGGGGTGGATTACGGTTTTGAGAGTTTAGGCTTTAGGGGTTTTTGGTTTAGCGGTTAGGGGGGTGGATTACGGTTTTGAGAGTTTAGGCTTTAGGGGTTTTTGGTTTAGTGGGTCTAGTTTCTAAGGATTTTAGGTTTTAGGGTTTAGGGTTTTTCATGTTTTTAGGGTTTATAGTTATTACAATTTAGGATTTTTAGGGTTTAGGGTTTTTCGAGTTTTTATGGTTTATAGATATTATGGTTTCATATTTTTAAGGTTTAGGGTTTAGGGTTTAAGGTTTTCAAGATTTATGGTTTAATGTTTTGAGTTTAGGGTTTAATGTTTTTAAGGTTTAAGGTTCTTGGGGCTTTTAGGGTTTTACATATAGGTTTACATTTTTGGGTTTCTTTTATTTAGGGTTTGATGTTATTAGTGATTTTAGGGTTTATGATTTTAAATTTATGGTTTATGGTTTAGAGTTTATAGTATTAAGATTTTTGATTTTTAGGTTTAGGAGTTTTAGGGTTTAAGGTTTAGGATTTAGGGTTTTTCAGATTTAGTCTTTTATGTTTGTGGTTTTTAAGGATTTTAGAGTTTCTAGTTTTAGGGGTAACTCAAGATTTAGGGTTTTAAGGTTTAGGGTTTGGGATTTTTAGTTTGAGGGTTTGGGGTTTAGCAATCGGTGGTTTAGCAGTTTAGGAGTTTAAGGGATCGTAGTGGGGTTAGGGGTTAGGGGAGGGTTTAAGATTTATAATTTTTAAGGGTTTTATGGTTTTATGATTTAGGGGGTTCGGGGTCTGCAGTTTAGTGTTTTTAGGGGTTTTAGGGCTTACGTTTTTTTTTCTATAGGGTTTACAATTTTTACGGGTTTAGGGTTTAAGGTTTAGGGATTTGGGAATAGGTTTAGGTTTTAGGATTTTAGATTTAGGTTTGAGCAAATCGCTCAAAAGTGCAATTTGCAAATGCACTTGGTTTATAATCAAAGCCGTCGGGGTCCGGGGGTCCAGAATGTGAAATACTGATCCGATCGGCATTCCGATCATTCCAACACAACCTGGGAGGTAGACGTGACTTGTCAGAGCTGACGGATTCTAAATCGGACTACCGGTTTGAGCCCGACGCTCAAAAGTGCAATTTGCAAATGCACTTGGTTTATAATCAAAGCCGTCGGGGTCCGGGGGTCGAGAATGTGAAATACTGATCCGATCGGCATTCCGATCATTCCAACACGACCTGGGAGGTAGACGTGACTTGTCAGAGCTGACGGATTCTAAATCGGACATCCGGTTTGAGCCCGACGCTCAAAAGTGCAATTTGCAAATGCACTTGGTTTATAATCAAAGCCGTCGGGGTCCGGGGGTCCAGAATGTGAAATACTGATCCGATCGGCATTCCGATCATTCCAACACGACCTGGGAGGTAGACGTGACTTGTCAGAGCTGACGGATTCTAAATCGGACTACCGGTTTGAGCAAATCGCTCAAAAGTGCAATTTGCAAATGCACTTGGTTTATAATCAAAGCCGTCGGGGTCCGGGGGTCCAGAATGTGAAATACTGATCCGATCGGCATTCCGATCATTCCAACACAACCTGGGAGGTAGACGTGACTTGTCAGAGCTGACGGATTCTAAATCGGACATCCGGTTTGAGCCCGACGCTCAAAAGTGCAATTTGCAAATGCACTTGGTTTATAATCAAAGCCGTCGGGGTCCGGGGGTCCAGAATGTGAAATACTGATCCGATCGGCATTCCGATCATTCCAACACGACCTGGGAGGTAGACGTGACTTGTCAGAGCTGACGGATTCTAAATCGGACTACCGATTTGAGCAAAACGTTTAAAATTATCATTCGTCAATTTCACTTCAATGAAAAACATCTTGCTTTTAATTTTCAAGAATAATTGATTTCTTTATTAAAGAATTGATTTTAATTTTTTTAAATGATATACAGGATCATCCGTCGCGAGATGTTGGACGAGACGACGACCAGGATGACACATATGCGGAGGATTTGTGATTTCATTTTAGTTATTTGTATGTTGCCATTTTATTATGGATGTATGATTAATTTGTGTGTTTGTATGTGATGAATTTGAAATTTGTGGAGATTATGAGTTGTGTAGTTGATTTATATGTTTTTATGAAATTGTTATGTAACAGGTTATTTATTTTATTAAATTGTTATTTATCAGGTGATTTATAGTAGCTTTATATTAATTTTTGAAAAAAAAAAATTTTAATTAGCGACCGCATGGAGACCGAATAGCGACCGAAGTTATTACTTATTTTATGAAAATATTAACTTTGGCGACCGCATAGCGACCGAATAGAGACCATATATTATTTCTTTTATCAAATTATATTATTTATAGTCGTTTATATAATTTTTTTTAAAAAAAATACTACAAAATTGGCGACGGAATGGAGACCGAATAGAGACCGAATAGAGACCGATTGACTCTGGGACCGTTCTTGCGACCGAGTTATATCGGTCTCTATGCACGACTGATTCGGCGACCGAAGTTATTCGGTCGCCTTCAGCGACCGTATCCGCGACCGACTTATGTCGGTCGCAATTTAGCGACTAGTATATAGCGACCGAAATATTCGGTCGCTAAGTGGTGTCTATTCGGTCGCTATTGGATTTTGCGACCGAAGAACGACTGAATAGAGACCGAATATGTCGGTCGCTATTTGCGAACTTTCTTGTGGTGGCACACACGTAAATTAATTAGATCGCATCTCCTGAGTTAGGTCTAACATAAGTTATCATCTTCACATTAGATTTCAGTTATATTAAAAGGTGGGTTCGGATCGACAAGGCAAACACTGTCAGGAAGATAACATCTTTCGTGAGTTGAATCTTCGGATTCACACCTCCGTCACGTTACCAAGGATCTATTGTGTGTGATAGATTATATTAGATCTGATATTTTTATTTAGATCTGAACCTCATTGTGGCTTTTCCTCACACTTGTTTAAATCGGCTGAGATTTCATTAAATTTTTGTGAACACCCAATTCACCCTCCTCTTGGGTGTCATTGATCGCGGGACTTCAATTGGTATCAGAGCTAAGGCTCTATTTCCTTCAGATCTAACGATCTAGAGTAAGATCCAGATCAATGGCAAACAAAGGTTTGATGCCTGAGGGCCACTCCATTAATCGTCCTCCCTTCTTTAACGGTTCAAATTACTCATACTGAAAAAATAGAATGCATGTTTTTCTAAGGGCTCAGGAGTACGAAGTCTGGAGGGTCGTGGACAAGGGTCCTTATAAGCTCTCTGATGATGAGGATAAATGGACACCCGAAGAAATTAAGAAATCCACTGTAAATTTTAATAATATGAACATTATGCAATGTGCTATACATCCTAATGAGTTTTCTCGTGTATCCATGTGCAGCTCAGCAAAGGAGATGTGGGACAAATTGTGGCTCATCTATGAAGGAACCTCTGAGGTCAAGGAAACCAAAGCCAATCTACTTGTCAGAGATTATGAGCTATTCAAAAATGAAGCCTGAAGAAATCATTTCTGAGATGTTCGCAAGACTGACTGAGATCACCAATGGTCTCAAGAGTCTTGGAAAGGAATACACCAACTCTGATCTTGTGAGGAAGGTGTTAAGATATCTTCCACTTGCATGGCACACAAAAGCCACAGTCATTATGGATTCGAAGAATCTGTCCACACTTTCCCTAGACGAGCTCATAGGGTCACTCATGACCTATGAGATTAACATCAAAAGAAATGCTGAGGAGGAAACCAAGAAGAAGAAAACGGTGGCACTGAGAGCCCACCAATCTGATGATGATTCCCAAGAAGAGGAGTCCAGCGAAGGGAGCAATGAGGAAGAAGACCTCGCCATGCTGACCCGTCAAGTGAAGAAATTTTTGAGAAGAAAAAAGAACTTCTAAGGAAATTTCAGAAAGGGGCAAAGAAAGCCCATTCAAACCAAGGGCGAGCCGAGCAAGTCCAATAATGTCATCTGCTATGAATGCAAGAAGTCCGGGCACATGAGATCGAGGAGAGTGTCGAGATTTGAAGAGAAAGTTCAAAAAGGGAAAATTCAAAAATCAAAGGCGATGGTCGCTACATGGAGCGACGAAGAGGAAGAGCAGTCCGAAGAAGAGCTCGGGGAGCTCATGGAGAGCATGTGCCTTATGGCACACGAAGATGACTCGATAGAGGTTAATTCTGACCCTGATTTTATTTCAAATGAACAATGGGAGTCAGAATATGAAAAATTATATACAAAATACAGAAAAATCAGATCTGAGAATAAAACTCTCAAAAAGAAAATTGATGATTTAACACATGATGATACTTCTGTTAAATTTGAGAAACTGGAACAAGAATGGTTTGAGTTAACAGAAAAAAAGGAAACCTTGCTACAAATAATTTCAGATTTTTAAAGAGCCCAAGAAGAGCTATCATGTAAAATGTCTGAAATTGTGAAAGTTTGTGAAAAGTTCAAGAATGAAAAAAAAATTCTGACATCATCCATTTTAGAAATTTAAAATTAAAATGTAAACTTGAAGAAAGAGGTGATTGACTTGAAGTTCACCCTCTCTAGGTTTGTTAAAAGAAAAGAAAACCTAGACAATGTGTTGGGAGTTAAAGTTAACTTCCGGAAAGAAGGATTGGGGTACATATCTGTTGTACCCGGACTATTTCCCCAGCAAAATACCCAGAAATAAGGGTTCGAGAATTTCCTCGAACACCTTCAAGGCATGGGCTACCCGGCCCCTCCGACAATCTAGTGGGCCCGACCAACGGCCCCAACTCGTTAGCCGAGGTGCACGGTGGCACAAGCAATCGATCGGGACCACTCCTGACTCCTAAGTCGCAGACTTTGCCCGCCTTCTACACGACCACCCGGGCCATCCCGGGGACACTCCGACTACAAGCCATGCCACATGGCACACAGTGAAAAGGCTAGGGGCCTACCCTGGAACGCCTTCCCTCAACCCTCCAAGGTCAAAGGGAGACCCAAATAGGTCAACCACAGGCTCAGGAGGCCAGTAGTACGCGTGTATGGCTCACACACGCGTGTTCGGCATTCTGCCGAACACCTTGTGGGCGCACATGTTTCAACCCTTCTACACCAATCCACAGCCACCCCGTGGTTCCAGTACACCAATTGGGTCCTACGACTACCCCCCAGCAAGTCGGGGTGTCACGCCCCGACGCGGAATATCGAGGGCGCGACGAGTCGTAAACAAGCGTGTCGATCAGAGCATGTACAATTTTATTTCTAAAGACAGAAATGAATGGGAAAATGATACTTTTATTCCATCAAAATGAAGTTTACATCACTAATTCATAAGTCATAAAGGTAAATTATAAACTTCCAATCCAAAATACATCATTCTTGTAAAAACACTAATGATCTATATAAACCTAGGTAAAAAGGAAAATCACTCTCTCACTCTTGTCTATTCCCTTGTTCATTTTCATTTCCTGCAACAATTAATCAAAATGTAAGGTGAGCTAAAAGTTCAGTAGGATTTTATATCTCTAAGAACCTGGTAATCTTTAAGTATTAACAATTTAAGTAATTTTCTAACTTGTATTGGGAAGTGTATAAACATGAATGGAGTTTCCAAGTAATTGAGATAATATAATATCAAGATGAATTTCCAAGTAATGACTTTGAACAAGTAAAGAATTTCATGTAATTGGCCATTTTCACGCAAGTGAAGTAATTCATGTAATTTTCAAGTAAACAAGTACGAATAGTGGAATGTCGTAAAATCTAGCAAGTCATGCACTTCGGTGTAATGCCACACCGTGGTCAATCAACTCCCATGGGCACAAGTACTTTCGGATGCTCCTCCCAAGACTAGACCGGGCCCCATTAATATCAGGCATTGGGTCAGTGGATCATAAGATCCCAAGTACGTTTAGACATCCACTTAACACTATGGCCAATGAATTTCAAGAATAAGCTCATTTGTAAAAGGTACAGATCTGACAAAAAATCTCAGAAGTAGCAAGAGGAGTGAATAATAATTTTAAGCCATCATGTTTAACGACATTAAGTCATGGAATTCAAGAAAGAACGATAACTAGGAAGAAAATTCAAGTAATTAGATTTTAATAGAATTGATTTAATTCCATGGTTTAATCTTATGTGCATTTGGTTTACAAGTGTTTAGACATGTTTACAGGAAGTTTTTTGTACATTAGAAATGCATTAGTTTAGCCAAAACGGTGATTTATTATAAAAATCAGAATTTGGTTATAAAAATAGGTTTTTATGCTGAAAATAATTCTAACTTGCAGAAAATAATTTTAACATTCTAAAAATGATTTTCATATGTTACTTTACTGATAAGATGATAAAAATAAATTTTTCATGCTGGATTTAATTTTTAACATACTGGAAATTAATATTTTACATGCTAAAATTAATACTTAACATGCTAAAGTAATTAACTTACTGATAAGATGATAAAGATAAGTTTACCATGTTGATTACAGAAATACTCTGATAACAACATAAATTTTATCATGCTGAAAATCATTTTTCTATATTTATTTACTAGTTATTTGATAGGAAAATGGAATTATCATGCTGAAAAATAGTTTTAATATACTGAAAATAATTCTATCATACTAAAAATAATTCTAACATGCTAGAAATAATTTATCATGCTGGAAGAAATTTTATCATGCTGGAAGTAATTTTTATGCATCAATTTACTAATTATTTAATAGGAAATTAAGTTTAGTATGCACAAAAAATTGTTTTAAATAGATTTTAACATGCTGAAATTAGTCTTTATATCTCAGTATAGATAAAATAATTTTATCATGTTGGAAGTTATTTTTAACATGCTGGAAATATTTTTCATGCATTAATTTACTAATATGGTTATAATTTACTAATATGGTTAAAAATAGATTTTTACATGCAAAAATAATTTTGTTCTACAAAAATAATTTTTAACATGATGTAAAAATTAAAACTTACTAATATTGCCATTCCTTACTTTTGGTGACTAAATGCATATAATTAACGTGGATTTCCAAATGATATAGTTCCTATTGTATAGTGACTTAAGTTTAGTCCCACATTGGAAGTTACAAAAACTTCCTTGACGTTATATGTTGGAGAGCGAAAATCTTAGTATATTTACGTGCCGTGCCGTGCCGCACTAAACTATGGTTGGTTTTGAAATTATTTTGTTTGACCCCTGTACATATTTATTTATTTTTTTTCTCTTAACGCGCTAGCCTGGACTTATTTTGACCTTCGGTAAATTTTATGAACGCTTTAGCATAAGCTAGCGCGATTATGAAGATCGTGCTACCTTAAGGTAGCGCGTTCTGAAAAAAAAATATTTAAATTATCTGTTTGCCCTTTGGGGGGCGAGAAAACACTCTATATGAACGCGCTATGTCGGGCCAGCGCGTCTAGAATGTGCTACTGAGGTATAGCACGTTCTGGACCTGATGAAAAAACTGGGAATACCCCTCCAATAAAATGACCATAACTTACTCATTTCATAACAGCATTTAATAAATGAGCTATCAATGGAAAGAGAATAGAAAAACGAACAAGATGGCATGATTTATTTAGAGTTTAGCATGAGAGACACCTACCTTTAGACGGATCTAAAGAAATATTCTCAAATATAAGAAAACCCTTTGATCTTCCAAATCTTCCTTCAAATCTCCACCAATCTTCGCAGCAACGTAACTTTAACCTCCAGGGATGATTTGAGGGTCGAATGAGGTTCTATTTATACCCAAAACTTGGCCAAATTTGTCAAGATTCTTTGTCTAACAATGCCAAACTTTCCAACTCTGAATTAGAAGAAAATTCTAATTTTTCTTCTTAACCTAGCCTCCATTTGGTGTGAAACCAATGTAAAAACGGCTGGTCCAAGATGGACTATTAGGTAAGGGTCGATTTTTGTGCCAAACTTCTAGAAATGAGGTTATTTTAATCCCTTAAATTAAATATTAAACACATGTTACGAATTTAGGTCAATTTAACCTTTAATAAATCTTTTAATCTATTAATTCAGTCCATTTTGGATTATCCAATGGGCCAATTGTGATCCCAGTCCATTACATGGACTTTTATTGGGCTTTCTATAATTTATCTAAGGTTTAAAGCATTTAATCTATATTTACATCAAGTTAATTCAAGTAACTTAAATAAACTAGTTTATTTCATATAGTAAAAATATAATTTAATTATTTCATGAAAATTTTAATTACATAATGAAATTAAAAATTTTATTTCTCATTTTTAATTATCGGGTTTCTACATCCTCCCCCACTTAAAAGAATTTGGTCCTCCAAATTCACATTATACAACTAAAATTCAAAAATTCGAGTAGAAAGGTCGAATTTCTAACCTGAGATTAAATCCGGGTATTTCTTCTTGATAGATTCTTTCAATTCCCAGGTTGCTTTCTCGAATCCACGCTTGCTCCATTGGACTTTCACCATCGATATGGCCCGATTTCTCAGTTGGTGTAATTTCCGATCCAGTATCTCGATCGTTTTTTCTTCATATGATAAGTCCTTTTGGAGTTTCAATTCTTCAAATTGAATCACATGTGAAGGATCATAGACGTATTTCCTTAGCATGGATACATGGAATACGTCATGTACACCGGCCAGTTGAGGAGGTAAAGCTAGCTTGTATGCTACCTCGCAGATTCTTTCTAGAATCTCGAAAGGGCCGATAAATCTCGGACTTAGCTTTCCTTTGATGCCGAATCTTCTAATTCCTTGTGTGGGTGAGATCTTTAAGAAGACATGCTCCCCCACTTGGAATTCAAAGTCTCTCCTCCGATTGTCGGCATAGCTCTTTTGCCGTGATTGAGCGACCTTTAGCCTTTCTTGTATTAACTAGATTTTATCAGTTGTGTCTTGTACAATGTCGGGACCAAGCAATCCCTTTTCTCTAACCTCGCTCCAGCATAGAGGCGATCTGCAACTTCGGCCATATAATGCTTCGAATGGTGCCATTTGAATACTCGACTGATAGCTATTGTTATAAGCAAACTCAGTCAGCGGTAAGTGTTCATGCCAACTACCACCGAAGTCAATCATGCAGGCTCTCAACATATCTTCAATAATTTGATTCGTCCTCTCGATTTGCCCATCCGTCTGAGGGTGAAAAGCTGTACTAAACCTTAGTCTAGTACCCATAGACGATTGTAAACTCTTCCAGAAATAAGAGGTGAATCTCGGATCTCGATTCGAAATAATAGAGCTTGGAATACCGTGCAGCCTTACGATCTCTTTGATATATAAAGCGGCTAGAACATCCACGGTCCATCTAGTCTTGATAGGTAAAAAGTGAGCAGACTTTGTTAATCGGTCCACAATTACCCATATAGCATCAAAACCACTTTGGGTCTTCGGCAATCCAACTATAAAGTCCATACCGATACTATCTCATTTCCATTCCGGTATTTCGAGAGGCTTGAGCTTGCCAGCCGGTTTGAGGTGTTCGGCCTTGACTTGTTGACAAACCAAACATCGGCTTACGAACTCGGCTATCTCTCTCTTCATATTAGGCCACCAGAATGTTCTCTTGAGGTCTTGGTACATTTTTGTAGCACCGGGGTGAATAGTATACCTTGACCAATGTGCTTCCTCCAGGATTTTACCCTTGATAGTTGAACAATCGGGTATGCAAGTTCTTCCTTTGAATAATAACCTTCCATCATCAGCTAGAAGGAAATCCGGTCGTTGATCTAGTTTCTCTTTGATTTCAACGATCAACGGATCATCACCTTGTCGTTCCTTGATTTTCGAGAACAACTCGGGTTGGAGTCGAATATTAGCAATAAAGACTCGGCCTTCTTTCTCCTCCATATCGAGGTTTAAGTTGGCCATTTGCTCAAGTAGATGCCATTCTTTAACCATCATGCTTGATAATAAAGCCATCGGCTTCCGGCTAAGTGCATCAGCTACAGCATTACCTATTCCAAGGTGATATTGTATAGAGAAGTCAAAATCCTTTAAATATTCCAGCCACCGTCTTTGTCTCATATTGAGCTCCTTTTGAGAGAATAAATATTTGAGACTCTTATGATCAGAATACACCGTAAAGGCTTCGCCATAGAGGTAATGTCGCCAGATCTTCAAAGCAAAGACCACAGCTGCCAGTTCTAGGTCATGTACGGGATAATTTTCCTCGTGCTTCTTCAATTGCCGTGAAGAGTAGGCTATAACCTTGCCATGTTGCATTAATACGCAACCTAGGCCAATCCCGGATGCATCAGCATATACTTCAAATCCTCCTCCTTCCGTAGGTAATGTGAGAATACGAGCAGTCGTCAGACAATCCTTTAAAATTTGAAAGTTTTTCTTGCATTCCTCGGACCATATAAAAGGATTCTCCTTCCTTGTCAATCTTGTTAAAGATACCGCAACCTTGGAGAAGTCATTGATAAATCTTCGATCATAGCCAGCCAATCCCAAGAAGCTTCGGATTTCCGTCACACTAGTAGGTCTTTCCCAGTTCTTTACGGCCTCGACCTTTGAAGGATTGACGGCGATACCGTTCCGGGAAATTATGTGACCGAGAAAAGAAACTTCCTCCAACCAGAAATCACATTTGCTTAATTTGACATAAAGCTTGTGATCTCTTAATAATTGAAGGGCCTTCTTGAGATGTTCTTCATGTTCTTCCTTTGACTTGGAGTAGATCAAAATGTCGTCGATAAATACAACCACAAATTGATCGAGGTATGGCCTGAATACGCTGTTCATTAATTGCATGAATGCGGCAGGCACATTTGTTAAGCCAAAAGGTATAACGGTGAAGTTGTAATGTCCGTACCAACTCTGAAATGCAGTCTTGTGAATATCACTTTTCTTGATTTTTAATTGATGATAACCAGATCGAAGATCAATCTTTGAGAAATATTGAGCTCCAGAAATCTGGTCGAATAATTCGTCAATCCTCGGCAATGGATATTTATTCTTGATGGTCAGTTGATTCAATTGTCGATAATCAACACATAACCTCATCGAACCATCTTTCTTTTTAACAAAGAGGACCAGGGCTCCCCAAGGTGAAGTGCTTGGTCGGATAAACCCCCTTTCCAATAACTCCAATAGTTGTTCCTTTAACTCCTTTATTTCAACGGCAGACATCCGATATGGAGCTTTAGAAACTGGTGCAGCTCCCGGAATTGAATCAATAGAGAAAACCACTTCTCTCTTGGGAGGAATACCAGGTAACTCATCCGGAAATACATCAGAATAATCCCAAATGATAGGAATGTCCTTTAGAACAGGTTTAGTGTGCTCGGTCATAGTGATAGAAACTAAGAAACCAGCACAACCCTTCCTTAACAATTTCTCGGCTTTGAGGGCCGAAATGAGAGACATGTGTCAAGAATGCCTGATACCAGAAAATAAGAGGTTGGGGTAACCCATGAAAGGAACTGTACCCAACTTGCAATTGGCACCAGCTCCATGTGTAGATAGTCAGTCGGCACCCAAAATAACATCATATCCTTCCATCTCCATGCACACCAAATTAGCGGGTAAGTTATAAACGCTAATCAGAATTTCACTATCAGGATATAAATGTTTAATCTCCGTTCCCGTTCCAATAGGGGTAGTAATAGTGAGTGTAGAATCTAATGGAACAAGCTTCATAGGTGAAAGACCAGCAAATCTTCTAGATATAAATGAATGCGTAGCTCCGGTGTCAAATAAGACAGAGGCAGGCTTGGAGTATATGAAAAGAGTACCTTCCACGACGCCTCCTTCCTCGGTAGGTTCCGCATCCATAGGAGCTTGCAGTCTTCCTTACTTTTTGACAATAATAGGAAGCTTTGCCGGTGATGGAGCTTGCTCGTTGAGAAGAGGGTAATTCGGGATCCTATGCTCCCGACTCCCACATCAAAGAGATGCGCTGAGCTTTCTCCAACATTCCTCAGCTTTGTGCCCAGGCTTCTTGCAATATTTGCATAATTCTTTTGATGACGTAGGGAAAGGACCTATTTGCTTGTCAAATGTCCTCATCTTCTTATCCCCTCAAAAATTACGTCCACCTTTGTTGAAATTACGTCCGTCCTTGATAAAGTTACACCCATCATTGGGTCTTTTCTTCCCGAAGGAAGATTTGAAACTTCCGACTCCCGTAACTTACTCTCTCTTGGCTTCTCTTCCTCGGATGCGATCCGATAACTCTGTTGCATCTTCTAGAAGTTGTACTCTCCGTACCGCATCAGAATAAATTTGGATATCCATCGGGGCGAGTTGAGGAATGTATTGAGGCTTAAGGCCGTTAAGAAATCTTCGTGCCTTCATTTTGTCGGTACCCACGAGATGTGGAGCGTACTGAGATAACCTCGAAAATTGTGCTTCCCATTCTGCCACAGATAAACCCCTTTGCTTCAAAGCGGCAAACTCGGTAGCCTTCCTTTCTTGTTCTCGATCGGAGAAGTATTTACTATTGAAGTGTTCCACGAACTCCTCCCATAGAATTTGGTCGTGCGGTAAAGTAGCTTCGACTGATTCCCACTAGGCACGGGCATCCCTTTCCAGTTGGAAAGTAGCGAGTAGGACCTTTTCCTCGTCGACACATTGCATGACTCGGAAAATCCTCTCGATTTCCTTAATCCAATGTTCGGCCTCATCCGGATCCGTGGATCCTGCGAACTTGGGAGGGTTCATGCTACGGAAATTTCTATGCAAGTCTCCGGCTCCTCGGTTTGCTCCTCCCTGAGTAACATGTTGGAGGGCTTGGGTTAAGCCTTGAACGATGCGCTGCATCTCGCGCCATTGAGCTCTCTCGGCGGCCATTTGCGAGAATTAGCCTGAAACCATAATTACAAGGTTTAGGTGTTTTATTCATGTGTTTATTTCTTGATAAATCTTTTTATTTAAAACTTAACCCGTGTTTCTACCAAAATCTTATCGGGAAAGTTCAACATCTATCCAATTTCTAGGCATTGATCTAGAACCTATGTTTGAGGGAAAACTATGTTTTAAGAATGAACCTATAATTGTGAAACCTAAGATTTTATGTAACTTAGGCTTTGATACCAAAAAGACTGTCACGCCTCGACGCGGAATATCGAGGGCGCGACGAGTCGTAAACAAGCGTGTCGATCAGAGCATATATAATTTTATTTCTAAAGATAGAATTGAATGGGAAAATGATACTTTTATTCCATTAAAATAAAGTTTACATCACTAATTCATAAGCCATAAAGGCAAATTACAAACTTCCAATCCAAAATACATCATTCTTGTAAAAACACTAATGATCTACATAAACCTAGGTAAAAAAGAAAATCACTCTCTCACTCTTGTCCATTCCCTTGTTCATTTGCATTTCCAGCAACAATTAACCAAAATGTAGGGTGAGCTAAAAGCTCAGTAGGATTTTATATCTCTAAGAACCAGGCAATCTTTAAGTATTAACAATTTAAGTAATTTTCTAACTTGTATCGGGAAGTGTATAAACATGAATGGAATTTTCAAGTAATTGAGATAACATGATATCAAGATGAATTTCCAAGTAATGACTTTGAACAAGTAAAGAATTTTATGTAATTGGCCATTTTCACGCAAGTCAAGTAATTCATGTAATTTTCAAGTAAACAAGTAACAAATAAACAAGTATGAATAGTGGAATGTCGTAAAACCTAGCAAGTCATGCACTTCGGTGCAATGCCACACCGTGGTCAATCAACTCCCATGGGCACAAGTACTTTCGGGCGCTCCTCCCAGGACCAGACCGGGCCCCATTAATGCCAGGCATTGGGTTAGTGGATCATAAGATCCCAAGTATGTTTAGACATCCACTTAACACTATGGCCAATGAATTTCAAGAATAAGCTCATTTGTAAAAGGTACAGATCTGACAAAAAATCTCAGAAGTAGCAAGAGGAGTGAATAATAATTTTAAGCCATCATGTTTAACGACATTAAGTCGTGGAATTTAAGAAATAACGGTAACTAGGAAAAAAATTCAAGTAATTATAGTTTAATAGAATTGATTTAATTCCATGGTTTAATCTTATGTGCATTTGGTTTACAAGTGTTTAGACATGTTTACAGGAAGTTTTTTGTACATTAGAAATGCATTAGTTTAGCCAAAACGGTGATTTATTATAAAAATCAAAATTTGGTTATAAAAATAGGTTTTTATGCTGAAAATAATTCTAACTTGCTGAAAATAATTTTAACATGCTGAAAATAATTTTCATATGTTACTTTACTGATAAGATGATAAAAATAAATTTTTCATGCTGGAATTAATTTCTAACATGCTGGAAATTAATATTTTACATGCTAAAATTAATACTTAACATGCTAAAGTAATTAACTTACTGATAAGATGATAAAGATAAGTTTACCATGCTGATTACGGAAATTCTCTGATAACAACATAAATTTTATCATCCTGAAAATTATTTTTCTATATTTATTTACTAATTATTTGATAGGAAAATAGAATTATCATGCTGAAAAATAGTTTTAATATACTGAAAATAATTCTATTATGCTAAAAATAATTCTAACATGCTAGAAATAATTTTATCATGCTAGAAGTAATTTTCATGCATCAATTTACTAATTATTTAATAAGAAATTAGGTTTAGCATGCACAAAAAATAGTTTTAAATAGATTTTAACATGCTGAAAATATTTTTCATGTATTAATTTACTAATATGGTTATAATTTACTAATATGGTAAAAAATAGATTTTTACATGCAAAAATAATTGTATTCTACAAAAATAATTTTTAACATGCTGTAAGAATTAAAACATACTAATATTGTCTTTCCTTATTTTTGGTGACTAAATGCATATAATTAACGTGGATTTCCAAATGATATAGTTCCTATTGTATAGTGACTTACGTTTAGTCCCACATTGAAAGTTACAAAAACTTCATTGACTTTATATGTTGGAGAGCTCACCCTTGGGTCAGGACCCAAGGGGAATAGTATGTGAGCTCAAGTTGTGAGTTTAATTAAATGGATACGAACATCTTAGTATATTTATTTATTTGTGCCGTGCCGTGCCGCCAGTGATTTAATTAGAGTTTAGCCTGAGAGACACCTACCTTTAGACGGATCTAAAGAAATATCCCCAAATATAAGAAAACCCTTTGATCTTCCAAATCTTCCTTCAAATCTCCACCAATCTTCGCAGCAGCGTAACCTTAACCTCTAGGGATGATTTGAGAGTCGAATGAGGTTCTATTTATCCAAAACTTGGCCAAATTTGCCAAGATTCCTTGCCTAACAATGCCAAACTTTCCAACTCCGAATTAAAAGAAAATTTTAATTTTTCTTCTTAACCTAGCCTCCATTTGGTGTGAAACCAATGTAAAAACGACTGGTCCAAGGTGGGCTATTAGGTAAGAGTCGATTTTTGTGCCAAACTTCTAGAAATGGGGTTACTTTAATCCCTTAAATTACATATTAAACACATGTTATGAATTTAAGTCAATTTAACCTTTAATAAATTCTTTAATCTATTAATTCAGCCCATTTTAGATTATCCAATGGGCCAATTGTGATCCTAGTCCATTATATGGACTTTTATTGGGTTTTCTATGATTTATCTAAGGTTTAAAGCATTTAATCTCTATTTACTTCTAGTTAATTCAAGTAAATTCAATAAACTAATTTATTTCATATAGTAAAAATATAATTTAATTATTTCATGAAAATTTTAATTACATAATGAAATTAAAAATTTTATTTCTCATTTTTAATTATCGAGTTTCTACACGGGGCCACCCCCGACCCTCAGACACGTGGCAACAAGCCACTGAACTTAGCTCTTGGGCCAACCCGAGGCTACCCTGTCAACCCTCCGTACAACGTGGCACGTAGTACGAGGTAAGGTCCGTCGGCCCAAGGTGCCTCTTCCCAGCCCCTACGGACTTCTACCCTTCGCCCTAGGCCAAATCCAAGGCCCGTCGGCCACTTACGCCGCTCGTTCGGCAACCCGGGGTGTGCCGGGCATTCACCCGAACATCTTGCGAGCGGCCACTACAACTCGAAGAATAATGGCTCTCATGGGCCATTTCAATACCCCGAAACTTCATATCTCTCAAGGGATATCCCCAGACGACAAAGGAAGACCCCCGAGGGCCATCCCTCGAGGTTACGGCTTTGCCCGGGGCCCGTGCGCCCCAGGGTGTGGCCGCGCCCCCGGAGAGGGCGAACTCCCCGGGGGCCGCACCCTCCCCTCAGCTCGAAGGCCCGACGGCCCTCCCCAGTCCCAGTTCGCGGAAATTCCTAACCTCACTGTCCGAGGTTCATGCAAAGTTCATTCGTCGTACCCGTGTGTCGAAGGATTCACGAAGACGGAGTCCCGGGATTACACTGAGTCACACACGTCAATCCCTCGATCTTCGTGCACAAGCAGCCAGTCCACTAGGTCCACCAGTGTATCCTCCCAGTATCCTTTATCCTCTTTCTTCTTAATCAATTTGGGAAGAAAACAACCAAAAAATCGGGTTTTATAGAGGTGGGGCCACTCCCCCTCTCTCTCTTCTACCTGGTCTGCCTAAACCCCCCAAAGGGGGGGGGGTTTAGGCGGACCAGCCTGGACCCCTAGGCTGGTCCGCCTAAACCCTTGGAGAATAAAAAAAAAGATTTTTAAAAATAAAAAAAGAAGGACCACTTTGGTCCGCCTAACCCCCCCCCCCCCCCGGGGGAGGGGTTTAGGCGGACCAGCTTGGACCCCCAAGCTGGTCCGCCTAAACCTCTCCAAAAATAAAAAAAAAAGGATTTTTTCCCCTCCGAAGAGGGGTTTAGGCGGACCAGACCAGCCCATGGGGCTGGTCCGCCTAAACCCCCCCCCTGGAGGAGGGGTTTAGGCAGACCAGACCAGCCCCTTGGATTGGTCCGCCTAAACCCCATCCCTCACACTCCCACACACACAAAACACACACAAATAAAATTCAAATAAAATAAAAATAAAAGCACTATTTGGGGTGTTTACCCGGACCAAGTTGGACCCTCAACTTGGTCCGCCTAAACCCCACCCCCACCCCTTCAACTTCTATAAATTGCCCCCCTTGCCAAAGGATGATGCATGCATATGGTATGTGAAGCACGGACGCACGGACGGACGAGCAAACTTCCCCGGCCTAATTGTCGCACCCTCGGATTCCCGGGGCTTTCGGCAAGGGTCGGGAACGTGAGAAGACAAGTGCGCGCGCGGTTGGCTTGCTAGTCGGCTCACACACGCCGAGGGTATGTCGCACGTACTCCCCTCACGCGGTGTCTAGCCGTCTCATGCTAAGTCCATCCCCGCCACATGCAAGATGACCGTACCAACGGCAAATACGCCCGCACCCCGGGCCTGCCTGTGTACGGCAACTTACGACACTTACGACGGTGACGAAGGGTACTTCATAGCGCCGCGTGGGCCCTCGACACGGAACCGCATGCCCACCGTTCACCTCCCAGTCGGCCGTAGGTCCCTCAGATCGACAAATCAAGTCTAGTCGGACCTCTGGCTCGGGAATCACAATCCCGGTGCCGACCTCGACTCCCCAGCATGACAACACTCGCCGTCCGAGACCCAGACCCGACCGCTTACCTCGAGCCGCGTCTGACCTCCGCCAGGCGCCAGCCCGTGTCCGTTCTAGCCACCAAGGCAGTCGGACCTACACCAACTCCTCTGTAAAGAGTTCCAGTAAAACACGCAAACATCCGCTTTGTCACGCAATGACCCGGGGACCGACTCACATGTCGGAATTGTCCCGCGGCTTGCTCCAGTTGTACTTCGGCCCATTAAGGCCCGCTTGTAAAGCCCATGTGGCTCATCATAAAACAAGTGAAATACATACCTCCGTATTCGGGCTTCCAGCTTCCTACCCACTCCACTCGGCATCCGTGCCCAACACCCTGATCCCAGTTAACACCCCTCGGTCTTACGCTTACCCCTGGCTGATGGACGCCTCCGGCCCTCCACCCACGGCTTCAGACAGATATACAGAATTTTCTTCAGCATAGAACGAAGGTATTCGGATTCAATCCGATGTAAATAAACACCGGTTGCTTGCGGCCGGTGGGGAAAGACGTCCTGTACACCATTCTCGCAATCGCCTACGCACTCGCACCCATGGAACCCCTTCTCTCTACGTGTAGCCTGATCGCCCGAGCCCACGTGCCGCGCCCTGGTGGCGCTTCCCGGTCAAACCTTGGTTCCATGAGTGATTGTCGAGAGATCGACTGGCACACCCGCATCTTGTCCGGTTAACCCTTATCCCGACACTTCCGTGCCATTCGACCCTTTCCGACTTTCCGTGAAAGGAGAGTGCCCGATACCGCTGTGAGAGGCATGCACCCGTAAGGAGGATACCCGAGATACATCAAACTCCCGTATTTTCCTTCCACGTTGTATTCCTTCCTTCACCCTGGTTAATCGGCATAAAAAACCCGCGCAACAGAGAGGATGGCACGCTCGGTGGGACGTCTCCCGCCTTCCTTCTTTTTACTGAAGAAAGTCTGTGCCAGCCCTGAAGCCCGGTGCCCTTTCCCTGTCCTTGCATGAGAGGCAGAGGAGGGTACTTGTGCGCATTCTCCAGCAGCTTCTGATCCTCATTCTGACCGTCGGGCCGCCCTCGACGACTGTCAGCGACTGTCGCCTCCGTAGCACTTAACATTCCGGCAACCATGGCGGCCGTCACTTACGGCCCCAACGTCATTGCCACCCATGCCCGGGTGGGCTACTTGGCCACGTCGATTGCTTTCGGCAGCTTCGCCCCGGTTATCGGATCACCCTACTTCCTGGGTGTGATCCCTGTGGCTGATTCCCGGCCAACTTCAGTCTCTCCAGTGGCCCCCGCGGCCAATGCGCCATGCGTGCCTCCAGCTCCAGTGTCTCGCCCGAGTGCCGGGCGCCGGACTGTCACTGCAAGCCCCTACAGGGCCCCCACATCAACGTTGGCTCGGGTGAACATCACCTCCCAAGGCCAGCTTCGTCCGATCTCCAACACGGGCCCTGCGCCCCGGACTTCGGTCACCATCATGGCATCTCCCTCGGGTCCTCAGCCTCGAGCCGCAGCCAAGCCGGCACCCAACATGGGCTCTCTCCCTCGGGTCCACGGCTCCTCAGCATTCTCCTCGGGTCTTCAACCCCGAGCCGCAGCCAAGCCGGTACCTAACACGGGCTCTCTGCCCCGGGTCCAAGGCTACTCAATATCCTTCTCGGGTCTTCAACCCCGAGCCGCAGCCAAGCCGGCATCCAACACAGGCTCCCTGCCCCAGGTCCATGGCTTCCCATCATCTTCCTTGGGTCCTCAGCCCCGAGCCGCAGCCAAGCTGGCACCCAACACGGGCTCCCTGCCCCAGGTCCATGGCTCCTCAGCATTCTCCTAGAGTCTCCAACCCCGAGCCGCAGCCAAGCCGGCACCCAACACGGGCTCCCTACCCCGGGTCCACGGCTTTCCAGCCTCTTCCTCGGGTCCTCAACCCCGAGCCGCAGTCAAGCCGGCACCCGACACGGGCTTTCAACCCCGGGTCTACGGCTTCCCAGCATCTGCGTCGAGTTTTTGACCCCGAATCCTGACACGGCCGACACTCGACACGGGCTCACAGCCCCGAGTTCGCGGCTCCCCGGTAGTGCACTCGGAACCCCGGTCCCGAGCTCCAGTTGAACCGGCTCTCCCCGTGGGTCTTCCACCCAGAGGGTAGCATTCTTTAGCACCTTCCTCGGGCATCCCGACCCAAGCCCAGACTACACCGGCACCTACCATGGGTCTTCGACCCATGGGCGTTGGCACCCCAGTACTTCCGATGGCGTCGCCTCCTGGTGCAAGAACGTCATCTCGAGCATCGGCGACACTCTTATCGGCGCGGGCAAAGGCTTACACTCGAGTCACCCAGCCATCAACTGCCGGTGCGGCCTACTTGCCCCGGGGACCGATCCTGACACTTCAGACTGACGACTGTGAGCGATGTCACACGGTTCGGGGAAGCGGAGAGGATGCGGAGCGCGCGGGCTCCTCTTTTTGTTTGCTGCAACACAGAAATAAGAGAAGAGAGAAGGGGCCACCATGGGAGATTGCTCCGGCGGGGCGAGCGGGACAAATGTAATATAGCAAGATATGGGGGTTAAACGGACATAGCGGGAAGTGACTCGCCACGGCCTCGGGGGGACGGGAATGGTGCAGAAATTAAATAGCAAGAATTGAAACGGCCATTGGGGAAGTGACTCGCCGCGGCCTCGAGAATATGAGCAGGTGAAAATATAACAGAATATAAGAAGAATATAAAGAGCGAGAATTTAAACGGCCATTGGGGAAGTGACTCGCCGCGGCCTCGAGAACATGAATAGATAAGGATATAACATATAAGAACGGGAATTTAAACGGCCATTGGGGAAGTGACTCGCCGCGGCCTCGAGAACATGAATAGATAAGAATATAACATATAAGAACGGGAATTTAAACGGCCATTGGGGAAGTGACTCACCGCGGCCTCGAGAATATGAGCAGAATATAACAGAATATAAAGAGAATATAAGAACGGGAAATTTAAACGGCCATTGGGGAAGTGACTCGCCGCGGCCTCGAGAACAAGATGTGATCGCTAGGGGCCAAAAGACCCCAAAATAAAGAAAGTGATCGCGCCTACCTCAAGAGCGGGAGATGGCGGGTTGCTTCTTCCTCCCCCTTCGGCCGGCCGACAGAGAGGGCTTTCCTTGGTTACCCTTGCAAAATAGTAGGCAATAAACGAACGGAATTAGAAAATGGTAGTGTAGTAACAATTCCTTGCAATAAAAGTAACGAGATCATGACCTGACACACACCTGGTTGGTGTGGTTTTTAACCCCTCTCGGACTCGAGTAGGAGGAACATGCGATGATGAATGCAAGAAGTATGCAAGAGACGGCGCCCTTATGTAGGGAGATAGAGGATGCAGTATGATGAATGTAAAGACTATGGAGAAAAAGGGGAAGAAAAGGCTTATTGGAGGAGACGAGGGTGAAATCCGGCGGAGCTCCGGCAGCGTAGGGACGACGTGGAAGCGTGGTGGATGAAGACGAGCTTCCTCTTGCGAGCGTGGGCACCCGAGAAGCCGGCAGAACCTCCACCTACAAAAGACCCCACGGGTTAGAAATGACTCCGGTAGCCTCTGGGCTCCGGTAGCCTATCGGATCTCTTAGAAGCTCCTCCAGAACTGAGGGGGTGGGCCTCTATTTATAGGGCTCCGGTGGGTGGAGGCGTCCAGGACCCTGGACACCTCCATCAGGGTCGAACTAATATCTTATTCTATTTTTATTTATTTTTTCAGAATATTTTTGTGGAGGCGTCCAGGGTCCCGGACGCCTCAAATAGGTCCACGGAACCCCACCGATGGCCGCACGCGGTTTGGCACAACGCGTGATTTTGTGAGCGGCGACCCGTGATTTAGAAATGGGCGCGTCCAGCTGGCTGGACGTCTCCATAATTTGGCTTTTTTCACACACGACAAACCGTCGTTAGGTGGGCGGTGCCCGTGATAGAGTTGATGGAGGCGTCCAGGGGCCTGGACGCCTCCAAGAAAATATATTTTTATTTTAGTTTTGTTTTTCTATGCCAAAGCTGGAATTATATATTTTTTATATTTGTTTTCATGGAGGCGTCCAGAGGCCTGGACGCCTCCATTAATTATTATTATTTTTATATTTTGTTTTTATACCAAAACTGGTATTATGCATTTTTTTATATTTTGTTTTTATGGAGGCTTCCAGGGGTCTGGACGCCTCCATTAATTATTATTATTTTAATGTGTTTTTTGTATTTTTATATATATTAAAGTTATAGAGGCGTCCAGGAGCCTGGACGCCTCCATAAGACCCCCCCGGCAGCTCCCCGACAAGCACCCTTCCTGGTTTCGGAACCTTCCTGTGCGTCCGATTGGTGTTGATGCCGTCCGAATGCCGTGACGAGACGATTCCGGATGCTGAGAAGGGCGGAAGAAGACTCAAGAAAAGGAAGCACTCGAGCAATTCAAAATGCGTAAGCCGTTGCGGGGCATTGTATAGTAATATGAGACTTTCTCAGGAGACGTCAGGAATGGCGTGTCTACAGCTGTCCCGCCTTGGCGTCTGCTTTGCAAGGGAGCGACACGTAGTGGAATGGTATCGAAGTGGAGTGAAATGAAGTGGGAGCGGACTGATAAGTTGATGCCAAGGTGTGATGTGACACGCTTTTGAGGTTACTGTTTGGAATCTTTCCTGAAGTTTCAATGAGGCGACCTTGAAGGAGGTCTTTCAAATTTTGACGATTTGCTTGGACGGAGATCAAATAAGGGAGGGTGAGATGTGCGCTCAGGCACGAAACAAAAAGAGACCAACTTCTCGGTGTGGAAGTACCTGGGTCATAAACCTGCAGGTTTCACCTTTGGGGAGCGGTTACCAGCTAACGTGGAAGTGCTGCGGCCAAGGTGGGTCAAGCAAGGTAAAAAGCAAAGGAATATCTGAGAGTCTGTCCAAACAAGGGTCTCCTTTGGAAGAGCGACGTAGGGCCGTTTCAAGGAAACTCAGTATTTCATTCGGAGTGGAATATCTCATATTTGTAAGAATTGAAGCGCAGTGGCTTTCGCAATCGAATCACTTGAATGATCTTCCGCAATAAATCAAAGTCCTATATGAATGCATGCTGGGCTTAAAGAAAAATTTAAAACAAACTAAAATAGAAAATAGCCAAGGATAATATTGTCAACTTGTGAAGAACGGGTCAGGATACCGATCCGGTGAGCCGACACTGGGCTGGGGCCCGTTTATCCGTGCACCAACTCACTGAATGGAACCGTCGTCCCCATTCTATCACAAGTTGACGGCCTATCCGTACAACCCAAATTCTTCCGGGATCATCATCGTTTTTGTTGAAGGGGAACTCAAATCCCGGATTCGTTCGGGCCGCAAGGTCCTTGACATGTTCTAGTAGCGTAGGTATCATATACTATGATGCATGACATGGTGGGACCAACCATTGAAAGGTGGGACAAGAGACAGGACAAAGACATCCGTTAGTAAAACCTGCACAGACTAGCAAAGGTTAGCAACATCAGAAAGTAGCAGAATCATAACAGAATCGCACCACAATGGAAAAGAGATCTAGCCAAAATCCTGACATTGACCGCTGATGTGACATATTCTATCTTGTAGCGATCTTCCCTTCCTATAAGAACTCCCCTTAGGCTAGTTCATTCAAATGCACCAAGGTGGGTTTTGGAAGCTCAGGAGAGGAAAGAGAGGAGAATCTAGAGATTTCAGGATGGAAGGAGAGTCTTCCCGCGTTATGAAGAGGAGCAGGCCTAGCAGCGAGATCAGGCGACTCTCCGACCTCGAGGGTCATCTGAGTGGGACGATCATGTCGCATATGTTAAGCTGATTCTTTTCAAAATTCTTCCACGTGAACCTTCTTCTTACTTCATTCCTTTCTTCTTCTTTTTTTTCTCTTCCAGCCATATCCATTCTTCCCAGGTCCGAGGAAGTTTTCCAAACTGCAATGGCTTTCAAAGCTAACTTCCAACATCTCTATTGGCATGAGGGCCATACTCTCGAAGTGGCATCTGCAGGGGCTCCTTATTCACGCCAAACACTATGAGAAGATTCGTATGGACTGGGCGGCTATGGGCGCACTAGTGGAGATCTGGCATCCCCAAACCCACACTTTTATCTTCCCGACCTTCGAGGTGACCATCCTTCTCGAGGAGGTGGAACTTCTGCTCGGATTGAAGAAATTCAAGAGTGATGGGAAGGTGAAGGCTATGCGGATGCTGACACGGGGGACTTCTGAAAGCGTCCTTGGAAGCTTCATGCCACCTGACGCAGTCCGAAAGGTCCGTACTAAAAAGGGGATCGACCTCCAAAAGCTCGCGGAGTGGGTCATGGACGCCCTAAGAGGGTCACCAGACGATGATTATTTGGAGGGAATCATGAAGGGGTTCACCATTTGTCTGGCGGGTGCTCTCTTGTTTCCTTATACCGACAACATGGTGGAGGAAGACCAACTAAGTGCTATCTGCGGGATCTGACGTGGAAAGAGGGTGGGACCCGCTGTCCTTGCCTACCTGTATAGTGGCCTTACTGCCTCGAGCATGGGTAAGCCTCCTTTTGGTTGCGCACTTATCTTGAATTGCTGGCTTGATTTGCACTTCAAATTCGACCACCGCGAGGGAATGCCAACTGCTTCGAAGCTCTTCCAACAAAGCCTTCTTCATCACATAGCCGACGTGTTAGGCTTCGGTGGTACTGTAGTGAACCGCGTTCCGTGGCTGAAGAAACGTGAAGACTGGCGGTCTCACTTTCGCACCGTGACACAAGGCTTCTTCACTTGCACACCGGCATGTTTGCTTTTCCTTGATCTCCTCATGAGGCCTTCTCCCGAAGTTGATCTTCAACTGATCGGCGTGACCGAGTTCATCCTTTATAACGCGCATTGATGCTGCCTCCAGGTTGGCATTCCACGCCATTCGTTCCCACTACCGACTGGCACCGTTCCTTTGAAGAAGAGAGAGTTGGGTACTGAAGCGGATGCGAGGGAAGCGAAGGCCGTCAAAGCACCCTGGAAGACAAGTGTTGCGGGAAAGGCCTTAGTGCATGTGGGGGAAGAATGCGAGCTGTGGAGGGCTTATGTAACCGAACTGGGGAAGTTAAGGCCTCTGGCGCCTAAGCCCCTGATGTAGCTCATTCTGCTTCTCTGATGGAATAAAATCTGGCATGGATGTTTTGGACCGCTGTCCACTTAATTATTTTTTTTTGTTTTCATTTTTCTTGCATTTTTATTTTGGTTTGATTATATATACACTTGTCTAAGATGCTTATATATATATATATATATATATATATATATATATATATATATATATATATATATATATATATTTGAAAAAAATTTTATCATGGGGGCGTCCAGGGTCCTGGACGCCCCTAAATTTTTATTTTTATTTTTTTGGCATTTTATTTTTTTTATTTTTGGGGGCGTCCAGGCGCCTGGACGCCCCTACTTTTTTTTGAATTTTTGAAAAAAATAAAAATTATGGGGGCGTCCAGGCGCCTGGACGCCCCAATGAAAGGAAAATCTATATATAGGGGGGGGCTCCCCCCTACTCACTTACACTGTTCATCCTGACCGTCCAGCCACTTCAGACGACCCATTCTTAGTCCCAATGGAGCAGGGAGGCTCGAGCCAGGGTGGAGAGAAGCGAAAACGACGGGCTCGTCGTCCGAGGAGGTTGAGGGATGATGCCGAGGAGGCTGCTGCGGCGGAGGAGATTGCCGTGGAGGAGGAGGCTCCTCCTTTGGCCGTGGAGGCTGCTGCGGGTGCTGGCGACGTGGGAGATGACGATCACGACCCGATAAGTCCCTCGGAACTTCAATCTGTTGGTTTAATAGGCTGGATAGGCGGACGAGAGATAGTGTGGTGAGGGCCGGAGAGTGAGGGAAGGAGGCGTCCAAGGGCCTGGACGCCTCCACATTTTCTTTTTCCTTTATTTATTTACGTAAATAATAAAAATAGAATTAAAAATATGGAGGCGTCCAGGGCTTGGGACGCCTCCATGATAATATATATATATATATGTTATTTATTTTGTTTTGGTTTTGGGTTTTTCTAAAATAAAAATAAATAAAAAGTAAAGGAGGCGTCCAGGGTGTTGGACGCCTCCAAAAAAACATAAATATTTTTTTAAAAAATAAAAATAAAATAAAATACATAAGTAGTATATACAGTGTTATTATTTATTACTATTCATGATGCTGATGTGTTCTTTGTTGGTTTTGTGGTGTGCAGGGCGTGATGAAGGGCCGGATCAGCTGGTCCCTAGTGGTGGCAGCATACCGTGGGCTGCCAGACTTTCAGAGGGCGCGTGTGGACGCCATGGGCTTTGGAGCTCTCCTTAGGATCGAGCCCTTTCGGCTCGACCTTCCTCTTATCCAGGCATTGAGGGAGCGGTGGCACGCACCGAGCTGGGCGTTTCTGATGCCCTGGGGGCACATGGTGCCGTCATTGGAGGACGTGGCTCGGATCACCGGGCTATGGGTGGACGGAGAGGCGGTGAGTGGGGTCACCTACCCCGACTACCGAGAGAGTGCCCTGGACCTGCTGTGGTTAGAGACGAGCGTGACTGATAGAGACAGCAGGGTAGTTGGCCGAGTGGAGATTATGGAGGCGCTCGGATTCGTCGACCCGCGCCAGCGGGTTAGCGAGACTGGAGCAGAGTTTCTGGCACGACTGGAGGGAGATGCCGGTGCAGCTTTCACCCAGGACCCGAGCGAGCGGGAGCTGGTGGACCTAGATCTCCGGAGGTTTCTTTTCTTCTTCCTGGGCTGCCTTCTGCTGGGGACGAAGGGTGACGGTATCCACTGCCGCTTCCTTAGGATCCTGGCGGACCTAGACAGAGTGGGGCACTACGCATGGGGAGCGGCTCTGCTTGCCCATTTGATTGCTGATCTCTCCCAGACCTCAGAGAGGGAGACGACAGTCAGCGGCTTCGCACCTTTTCTCCAGGTACACAATTTATTTATGCATTTTACCGTAGTTAAATATGTAATTACTCATGCTAATGATGTATGGTGGATGCAGGTGTGGAGTTATCACTACTTCCCGATGGGGAGGGCCAGGCAGGGGAACAGGAGAGCCGTTCCTCTAGCGCGACAGTGGAGGCCGGTCGTGGTAGCGGCACCACACAGCTACCAGCTGGCGTCACTTCGTCGGGAGCTGAGCGAGTATCCCGAGGCCATGGTATGATGCGTATGATTTTTTTGTGTTTATGCATGTGACTGAATGGTAACTAACATGATGTATGTATGGTGATGCAGGTGGTATGGAGACCCTACCTGGGCATGGGCGACGCTGGCCAGCCTTGGGTTGTAGCGGGTCTTCCTCGTTTCAGGCGGGACGTGTGGGTCCATTGCCTGAACGAGATCGAGCCGCTTCGGCTGAGGCTGGTTATGAGGACATTGGGGCTAGCCCAGGAGTGGGTTGATGTAGATGAGCCGGCCCGCATCGGGCGGAAGACCAAGGGGAAGGTGAAGATTGTGGACTGGCGTACACGCTTCCCAGCATAGTACCAGGACTGGCAGCAGGGCGGGGTCCCAGTGGTGTCCCATGTACAGGACCGTACTGATTACCTGAGACGCTACCGGGCTACGTACGGGGACCGCCTCTTCCTTGGTGGTATGGCAGGGGTAAGTGAAATGAAACTGCTTCACTCTTCTATATGTATATGCATGTGGCACTAACTTATGTGCAATGCAAGATGCTCGTAACAACATGATCGCCGACCTGCGGGCCCAATTGGCGGACGCCAGGCGGCAGTTGGTGGCCATCCGACAGGAGTTGGAGATCCTAGTGAGTCTATGCAATGCATTTTTTGTGACCTGAATTTTTGATGCTTAGCGTTTGACCGACGTTTGCCCCGTGTTTCAGCGGGCCCACCTGGCAGCGACAGCCGGGATGGCTGGTGGAGCGGGTTCCAATTCGCGGGGCCCTCCTCCGAAGGTTTCTGCCCTCCAGGAGCAGCTGGCGTATGCGGTGGCTCGGGCTGAGGAGGCCGAGCGTGACCGCGAGGCTCGAGTGAGTGTTTGCTTGACCTCGACTCTCCTTCTGGCTGCTCTCCTTTTATCACTGTTCACTTACGGTGCATGCGTGCTTTGACAGGTGGCCGAGGTCCGAGAGGCCCTGGCACGTGCTGTTCGTGCCGAGTAGGAGCGCGACGCTCGGGTGGCGGAGCGTGACGCCCGGATTGTGGAGCTGGAGCAGGAGCGTCGACGGGAGGCTGAGGAGCTCCCTCGTGACGTGCTGGATCTGCGGATTGCCCTCGAGCTGTCGAGGAGGGAGGCGGTGAGAGAGAGAGAGGAAAGGGAGAGAGAGGGAGGAGCGACAGCGGGATCAGACCGAGAGGAGGGCTCTGGAGGCCCAGCTGCTGGAGCTCCGATTGTGTCTCGGCACGGCGGAGGGGAGGCTTCGGGAGCGGTTAAGGGAAAATCGTCTTTTGGACACGAGCGGTTAATGTCCCGGAAGTCGATACAAATCCTGACTTTCCCATCTTTTTTCATGACCGGGACAATGTTCGCCACCCATTGAGGATAAAGAACGACTCTAATGAACCTGGCTTTGTGGAGCTTATCGACCTCTTCTTTCATTTTCAAAGCCATCTGAGGGTGGAAACGCCTTAACCTTTGTTTTACTGAGACGGACCCTGGTTTTAAGGTTAAACGGTGTTCGACCAGGGTTGAATCTAGACCCGGCATATCCTCGTAGCTCCATGCAAACGTGTCCTTATATTCCGTGAGAACCTCAATTAATGCCTCTTCTTCAGAGGGTGGTAGGTTGTCACTTATGAGGATGATGCTAGGGTCTTCCTCAGTTCCCAAGTTGACTTCTTTGGTGGATTCTTCTACGGCGGTTGACGGCTCGTCGAATCTCCTCATTCCACTTGCGTATGCGCCTGCCGCATCCTCATATTCTTCACCCTCATCTTCAGTGGGGCATTCTTCATCCGTGATCTCGTAGACTCCATATCCTTCATCAAATGCGCGGTCGCCCTCACATTCTATTTCCGGTAGCTGGATGGGATTTTCTAACAACTGGGGGATGGCAAGAAGGGCCTGACACCTGGCGGCCAAATCCAGAAAGAATCGACGAGGGATCTGTCTACCCTTGGATTTCTTCCTAGGTACTACCCTTGGCCTATCATTCCTAGATTGACTGACAATATTTACAGAAGAAGAGGAAGATGAAGAGGATGGTGTAGAATGTACAGGAGAAGACCCCTCAGAGGAGGGGTAGAAAAGGTCGCTCATCGGACCTTGGATGGGTGGTCCGCAAGGGGGGACGCACCCGTGGGAGATGTAGGAGGTTTCCTCAACGAAGATGTGTTGTTGGGGAGTTTGAAAATTGACGTTTTTTTTTCGTTTTCATTTTGAATGACAAAGCTGTGAAAAGAGATGGGAGGAGAGAGAAAAGTGGTTATGGCTAGAGGATTGTGAGGCTCATAGAGCAGATCATGGTTGAAGACCTGGCGCGGGTTGAAAAGCCCGCGTAGGTATGTAAGCAGAGAAGGGGACCTGGGAAGATCATCAGACAATTGTCTGGCCCAGGAAGAAAATATTAGCGAAGGCTGAGACGAGTGGATGGAGAAGATGGCGGCTAATGAGCCGTCGACGGCAATGTTGAGGACGGATGAAGATCCGTCAATGACAGGGTCCTTCTGGCGAGGACGAGGATAGTTTGGAACCTTGGCAAGAGTGGTAATATTCTCTGGTATTTCGGAGATCAATGGTGGTCCTTCAAGCTGCGGAGACGAGAACATCCTTTCCAGTGCAACGAAAATGTCCCGTATGTCGAACCATTTGTTCCACTCGCATTCCGGATCTTTGATCTTGCCTCTTTTGGTGATCCTCGGACATTTTTCAGCCAAATATACAGCATGTGATCCCCCATATGCTTCTCGTGGGTAATCTCCCATCTGAACAACGGGCCCTCTGTTGAAGTGGTTTGATAGAGTCCATGTGAGGGGCTTCCAATCTGCCTTGAACGGTCCTTTGAAGCCTAGGCCAAACCTACGGTTCGACCTAATTTCCTTTGGCGGTTTGAGCATACCCTGTAATTGTGCGCCCAGACCTTTACCCTGTTGGTAGCCGATGTTCCTCATAATTTCCCACCCTTTGGAGATATGATGTTGCGGTTGCCCTGACCGGCTCCTTTGGTGCTAGTGGAACGTGAGATGAATCACGTACGTCCAGTAGTGACAATATGGGCCGATGAGACGGCCAAACAGAGGGCAGAGAGGTGTTGATAGCATCCACTGTGTGAAGGACAGGTGTACTGACCACTTTAATAATCCTCCCATTGTAAGGAAACTTCAGGCACTGATGGTTGGTGGAAGGCACAGCGTCCATGGCTTCGATGTAAGGGCGACCCAGTATAGCCTTGAATGTGGGGTCCGTGTCGAGGACATGGAATTCCGTGGGAATTGACATGGGGCCTAGTTCTGCCTTCAGAAGAATCATCCCCTGCGGCGGCCTTTTGCTATTGTCATAAGCCGTGACCGTGATCGAGGAAGGTCTTATTTGTTCCTCGTTAATCCCACACAACTAAAGAGTGCTCATGGAGATCACATTTATGGACGCACCCGTGTCCACAAGACATGGGTTTATGTATACCCCATTAATTTTTATTGAAATGCACAGTGCATATTTTTGAGCTTCCTTGGGAGCGAGTTCGTAGTTGTGGAACATGATGGCCGGTTGTGTGTCCGTTGGGGTCAGGACGGTCGAAATCTTCTCCACGGGGAGGTCTTCATTAACCATGACTTTTTGAAGATATTCCATCAAGGCCGCCTGGTGGGATGTGGATCTTTGAAGAAGCTCCAGGATGGAGATCCGAGCAGGCGTCTTGTCCAAATATTTTAATAGATCATACTGTGTTCCAGGGATAGCTCTTTCTGGTTGTTCTCCATCATCCTTCTCTGGCTGAGATTGCTCAAGATTTTGACTGTTGTGGGGGAAAACCCTATGGAAAATCCTTCCACTCCGGAGCACCATTGCCTGCGGCTTTTGTACCTCTGTGGGAGTAGCAGTGGGTTTTAACAGGGATTTGAGGGGTAGTGGTGGAGGAATGGTTGATGAAGCAGGGGTGATGACGGGAGCAGGGATTCTGATGAGGGGTTTGTTAGGTAGAAGCATGGTGGAGGTAGAGGGGATATCGCACGGATTATGAAGGATAAGGGGTCTGGAAGGTGGAGGTGGAGACGAAGTAGAAGTGGGTAGGGCTTGAAGCGAGCAATGATTTTGAGGTGGGTGATGGTTAATGAGTGGTTTTGAAGGCATTAGTAGTGATACGGTGGAGAAAGATGGGGTTATGTATGGTTGACGGATGATAAGGGGTTTAGAAGGCGTAGGGGTAAATGTGGTAGAGGTGGATAGTAAAGTGGGGGAGTGGGAGAAGATGAGAGGGTGTGAAGGCGTAGTGGAGAGTGTCGGTTGATAGGGGATCGGGGTACGGATGAGAGGGCGTAATGCTAGTGGAAATGGTGAAGGTGATACTGACGCGGGTTGATGAGAGAGAGGTGCTATCCGGGCAAGGCAAGGGTGTTGCGTGATGATAGGATTGGCGGTAGAAAGAATGGAGGTACTTTCCTGGTGCCACACCTGCTCTCTCCCGACTTCCGGGAAGGAGGAGATGGGGTTAACCTGATGATTGGGCTGTTGGTGCTCCGGTAATGGATTCTGGATTATGCCCATGTCGGGCTGTTGTTGTGGGGCCTGCTGAGGCTGTTGTTGTTGTTGTGGTTGCTGCTGCTGCTGTTGTAACTGCTACTGTGGCCTATGAGGAGGTCTCCTAGCCTTAAGAGCGGCGACGTATCGTCTCATTTCATCCCAATCTATTTGATGTTCATCATTCATATCGTGGATGTAATCTTTGAAATGAAAGTAGTAATCTACTGTGTGTCCTGGCTGCCTGTGGTAGACACAGTATTTGGAGGTATCAACATTTGGGGGCCACACGGGCCATTCTCTGGGTAGGGCAAGTTGGTTTGATGCCATGAGGGTATTAAAAATGTCTGCTAAGGTTCCTGGCAATGGTGGATAGTAGGCTCTCTTGGGACCAACCGGCCTCCTTTGTTGCTATTGGGGACCATAGTTCCCCGGGGGTGGAACTTGGTTGTACTGAAGTGGTGGTTGTTGTTGCTGAGGTTGTGGTTGTTGTTGCTGGGGTTGACGTAATGGAGGCATATTATCCTGGGGTGGATTATTTTGGGGTGGAGGACGAAGAGGGAAAGGACCTGGTTGGAGGGGAAGTCGGGACATTTGTGGAGGCCTTGGGTTGACTGCATAATTAGCATTGTTGACCGCACCCACTTGCTCATTTGTCACGACCCCTTCTGTGGCTCCGCCCGGGACACTAGTGCCTGTCTTTCTGACCACTTTGGGCTTCGGTGACTCAAACATGTTCATAATGGGGGAGTCTTTTAACTGAGTTTGGATGTACCGGGCCCTTACATAGAGTTCCTCCATTGTAGTAAGTTTATTCATGGCCAGGACGTGTCTGAACTGTGGGGTTGCATTAGACACAATCATCTTCACTTGTTCGGGCTCAGAGAGGGTATCCCTTATTCTTTCCGCCATAGACCTCCATCTATCAGCATAGCGGACAAAATCCTCATCGGGCTTCATCTTTTCGGCCACTAGGTCGGTAATGGAGAGTGAGGGACCGACCCTATCCCTATATTTCTGCAAGAACCTTCTCTGGACTATTTCAAAATTCTCGGCCTCGCGGGGCTCTAAGGAATAGAACCACTCAAGCGCGGGACCATCCAATGATCTCCGAAAGAGGTATGCCAGGGACCTCTGATCGTTTTGCCAATAGGAGGACTCATACATGAAATCCTTGAGGTGAATGAAGGGGTTGCCGGTACCATTGTATCTGCGGTACGTGGGCATTTCGGAGGGAGGAAGATGAATGATGGGAAGGATTGGCAAAGCAACCTCCGGGGTGGCTTTCACGTCCACCATTCTTCTCAGATTTTGAAACTGCTCGTCCATGCGATTGAACCTATTGAGGAGCGATTGGGCGAGCTCCTCTGGAGGTGACGGTGGCACTTGCCACTGCGGGAGAAACTGTCTCCTGGAGACTTGAGGGGGGAACCCGGAATGAGAGGGAGTTGTCGGACCGCCGACAGTTGGCCCTGGCTGAAGCGGTGTGTGGGGAACAACGGGAGTTTGAGATTGTGACGGGAACTGGAATGAGGGTGGTTGTTGGCTCGCTTGTCCTTGAAGCGAGGGAGACTGGATGGCTTGCGCCAATGAAGGAGATGGAATGGCCTGCACGGACTCTTGGAGAGGTGCGATGGCCGGAGTTGATTCCTAGGGCGTGGGGGAAACAGATTTCCCCTTCAGAATGGCCTGGAAGGCCCGGAGCTGTTCAGAGGTAAGCTCCGTGTTGGCGAGGACGCCCAGTAAGGAAGAGATATCCTGTGGTGGGGACGTGTCCCCGGCAATAACCTACACCTCATGCGAGGGCTCATGAGAAGGACCCGAGTCCATAGCATAGACTCGCGGGTCGGCTGACAAACCACGACTAGGGTGGTTCTCCTCAAAAGACTCGTGAGCCATGCTCACAGTTTTCCCAGAACGCAAAAACATACACTAGCAAGCAGGTAGCAGAGATTATCAAACAAGTGGATGCCTTTACGCCCTTTTTGTGTTTTGATTTTGATGATTTTTTGTGTGTTTTAAGCGAGATCCGAAGTTCACACAAAATAGGGGCCCTAGTTTATTTTTGTTTCACCGCCGTGTCAGCTAGGGTCTCTCGTCTCACCACGAATGAAATGACTAACTCCGGGGAACTTCAATGGTACAACCAGCCCAGTGAACGAAGAGGAGATTCTTCGATGTCGGGGACTTACGGAGGTCCTAGTGGAGGAGATTCTAGTCCGTTGAGAGGAATTCTCAAACGAAGAGTCCTTCCTTCACCGGGAAAGGGTGATCCTTAAAAAAAACGAAGAAAGGATAGAAAAGAGGGATGGACGCATGCAATGAAATGCTGACAGAGATATGGAGTGGGAAAACAACAGAAATAACAGACATATAATAAACAAACAACCAATCACAACTGACAGTGCTGCCGTGAGCACAACGGGGGCGCGCGCGGGCGCCAAGTTGGAGAGGCACGGATGGTGCCGAACTTGCAAGGGTAGCCAAAAGGAAGCAGTCGATGTCCCACCGTGATCTCCAATCTGTGAGCGACGTCATGCGGTTCGGGGAAGCGGAGAGGATGCGGAGCGCGCGGGCTCCTCTTTTTATTTGCTGCAACACTGAAATAAGAGAAGAGAGAAGGGGCCACCACGGGAGATTGCTCCGGCGGGGCGAGCGGGACAAATGTAATATAGCAAGATATGGGGGTTAAACGGTAATAGCGGGAAGTGACTCGCCGCGGCCTCGGGGGGACGGGAATGGTGCAGAAATTAAATAGTAAGAATTGAAACGGCCATTGGGGAAGTGACTCGCCGCGGCCTCGAGAATATGAGCAGGTGAAAATATAACAGAATATAAGAAGAATATAAAGAGCGGGAATTTATACGGCCATTGGGGAAGTGACTCGCCGCGGTCTCGAGAACATGAATAGATAAGGATATAACATATAAGAACGGGAATTTAAACGGCCATTGGGGAAGTGACTCGCCGCGGCCTCAAGAACATGAATAGATAAGAATATAACATATAAGAACGGGAATTTAAACGGCCATTGGGGAAGTGACTCGCCGCGACCTCGAGAATATGAGCAGAATATAACAGAATATAAAGAGAATATAAGAACGAGAAATTTAAACGGCCATTGGGGAAGTGACTCGCCGCGGCCTCGAGTACAAGATGTGATCGCCAGGGGCCAAAAGACCCCAAAATAAAGAAAGTGATCGCGCCTACCTCAAGAGCGGCAGATGACGGGTTACTTCTTCCTCCCCCTTCGGCCGGCCGACGGAGAGGGCTTTCCTTGGTTACCCTTGTAAAACAGTAGACAATAAACGAACGGAATTAGAAAATGGTAGTGTAGTAACAATTCCTTGCAATAAAAGTAACGAGATCGTGACCTGACACACACCTGGTTGGTGTGGTTTTTAACCCCTCTCGGACTCGAGTAGGAGGAAAATGCGATGATGAATGCAAGAAGTATGCAAGAGACGACGCCCTTATGTAGGGAGATAGAGGATGCAGTATGATGAATGTAAAGAACTATGGAGAAAAAGGGGAAGAAAATTCTTATTGGAGGAGCCGAGGGTGAAATCCGGCGGAGCTCCGGCAGCGTAGGGACGACGTGGAAGCGCGGTGGATGAAGACGACCTTCCTCTTGCGAGCGTGGGCACCCGAGAAGCCGGCAGAACCTCCACCTACAAAAGACCCCACGGGTTAGAAATGACTCCGGTAGCCTCTGGGCTCCGGCAGCCTATCGGATCTCTTAGAAGCTCCTCCAGAACTGAGGGGGTGGGCCTCTATTTATAGGGCTCCTGAGGGTGGAGGCGTCCAGGACCCTGGACACCTCCATCAGGGCCGAACTAATATTTTATTCTATTTTTATTTATTTTTTCAGAATATTTTTGTGGAGGCGTCCAGGGTCCCGGACGCCTCAAATAGGTCCACCGAACCCCACCGACGGCCGCACGCGGTTTGGCACAACGCGTGGTTTTGTGAGCGGCGACCCGTGATTCAGAAATGGGCGCGTCCAGCTGGCTGGACGTCTCCATAATTTGGCTTTTTTCACACACGACAAACCGTCGTTCGGTGGGCGGCGCCCGTGATAGAGTTGATGGAGGCGTCCAGGGGCCTGGACGCCTCCAAGAAAATATATTTTTATTTTTGTTTTGTTTTTCTATGCCAAAGCTGGAATTATATATTTTTTATATTTGTTTTCATGGAGGCGTCCAGAGGCCTAGACGCCTCCATTAATTATTATTATTTTTATATTTTGTTTTTATACCAAAACTGGTATTATGCATTTTTTAATATTTTATTTTTATGGAGGCGTCCAGGGGTCTGGACGCCTCCATTAATTATTATTATTTTAATGTGTTTTTTGTATTTTTATATATATTAAAGTTATGGAGGCGTCCAGGAGCCTGGACGCCTCCATAAGACCCCCCCGGGTCCGCTGAAAAGGCGTCGGCAGCTCCCCGACAGGCACCCTTCCTGGTTTCGGAACCTTCCGGTGCGTCCGATTGGTGTTGATGCCGTCCGAATGCCGTGACGAGACGATTCCGGATGCTGAGAAGGGCGGAAGAAGACTCAAGAAAAGGAAGCACTCGAGCGATTCAAAATGCGTAAGCCGTTGCGGGGCGTTGTATAGTAATATGAGACTTTCTTAGGAGACGTCAGGAATGGCGTGTCTACAATGGCTTCTTGTTTCCTATCGTTCCGAGCCATGTCTTCTCGGTCTACCATCTTGGGGCGGAGTCTTCCTCAGCTCCTCAAAAGAAGCGTCGCCATGGCCGCAGAGCCAGGTGACTTGCCGCTACAACCAGCAACTCTGGTAAGACGGTCCTTGTCGGCGACTTGCGGATCCGTCTCGACGTGGGTGAACCAAGCATACCCTAGGAACGGACCATTCCCACCATCCCCACCTCCAATTGTTTTGACCTCTTGCGTCAAACACGAGAGGACGGGGTGAAGCTCAAACGAGCGGGGTCCTCGGCGGCAGCCCAGGGGAGCCCCACCACAGCTAGACACACGGCCTCCCAAGACAACTCGTCGGAAAAATGGCGACAAGGGAGACCAGCAATTGGACTTGAGGAGAATCTGGGTCACCCCAGAAGAAGCTCAAGCTGTTCGAAGGGCGTGTATCACCAACCCCCTGCGAGCACTCAGACGCGGCATCAGATGGGATGCGACGGGTCTCACAGCAGCATCGTCTGATGACGCCCAGTCATCCAATGTTCCCCGCGCAAGCAGGTGGAGGCAAAGGCGAGCCCATCCTCGGGCCATCCAGCAACCTGTCCAGGATTCTCCTCCGACCAACATCGAGAATGAGCCCCCTCCGCAACGCATCTTGGTCTTTGACAGACTAGGGACACCTGTTCGCCCCGAGCGACACCCGCGGAGGAAGGGACGGCCCGGTTCATCAATGATGCGGTTCGAGTGTTCGCGTGCTACACCACTGGACACCAGCCAGACACCCAGTCTGACGACTTGAACCAGCCTCTGTCTCACTTCAGGAGGCTGTGCCACCAGGCTCCGTCGCCTCCCTCAACAGGTCATATCGGCACTTCTGCCAGACCGCAGGCGTCGAAACGCGCGAAAGTGGTCTCGGTGGAAGATCGTGCCCCTCCTATCAATGTAGAGCCGGTCAATAATGACCATCCTGCGAACGAGGTTCAAGAAGTTACCCTCGACACTCTCATGAAGGAGAACCAACACCTGAAGGCCCTCCTGCAGGACCTTCTCCAGGAGCGAGACCTTCATCCGTAGCAACCTGAGAGGCCTCAGGCCGAGGCACCGGCACCCCCGGTAGCCCACGATGTTGCCAACACCTCATCGGCAATTGCCCAAACTCCCTTGGCAACTGGGTTTGGCACGCCTCCGGTTGATACTCAACCACGAGCCTCCAATACGCCAGTGCCAGAGGATCTCTTGGCGCAACATCAGATGATCGAGCGCATTGTCGAGACAAAGCTCACCCAGTATGGTGAAGGGACGGTCACGGTGGATCTCTATAGTGTACCCTACCCGCTTCACCACCAGTTGAAGAAGCTTCCTCCAGAATACTCCAAGCCCCTGAAGCTGCAAAAGTTCGATGGGCAGGGGTCGCCACATGAACACTTGGCCTACTATGTCACGGCCATGGGTGAGTTAGCGTTGGACGAATCATATCTCCTCCACTACTTCGCCACTTCGCTCACGGGAACGGCCTTCTAATGGTACTCTCGCCTGAAGCCTGGCTCAGTCGTCGACTGGGCCGACCTCTATAAGAAATTTCTCGATCGATTTCAAACGGCCGAGCGAAAGGTCTCCCTAGCCGAACTCTGCTCCCTTCGGCAGAAAAAGGGCGAGGGCACCCTTGACATCATCAAAAAGTGGCGAGACCTCAGCATGAGGTGTGTCAATCCACCCGTCTAGGAGGACGCCATCACCATATGTCGTCGGGGTCTGGCGGCCGAGGTCAGCAAAAAGCTTCTCGGCACCAATATCAAAGGCTTCGACCAGCTCAACTCGACAGTCGCCGAGATAGAGATGTTCTTCACCGACAACCCGAGCTATACTGCAGCAAAGGGTAAACAAGCGCGAGAACGCCAGCCATGTAAGGAGGTACTTATCATAGAATTCACCCCTATCGCCAAAGACAATAAAGGGGCCGAGTCTAGTGGCTCTAACAAAAAGCCAACAGATAAGCCGACTGCTCCTTCCTTCTCAGAGCGCATGAAGACACCCTTCTCCTTCAAGAAGGAACACACGAAGATGCTCTTCGACCTCTGCATGACCCAGAAGATCGTCGAGCTGCCAGAAATCCGCAAGCCGGACGAGGCCCTAAAGACCGACGATCCCAGTTACTGCCTGTACCATCGCATGTTGCGTCACTCAATTGAAGATTGCTACGTCTTCAAGACTCAGGCGCAGAAGCTAATCCGAGACGGCCTCGTCAAGATGAAGAGCGATCTCGTCGATCCTCCGCAACCACATACGTGGGCCAGGCCGACTAAGGCCGCACATGTGGCTCACCCCTCAGCCAATGTCATCCACATGATGGCCGCATTCTCTCTCTCTGATGACGAGTCAAAGGAGCCCAGGGCTAATCGAAGGGAATGTTCGATCTGGTATCTAGGGTGGAGGCCTTGGCATGATCAGAGACCTCTCTCCTTCCCCAGGGAGAGAACCCGTCGACTCTTCAACATCCTCGTCGAGACTGGGCAAATCATGCCCCGCAACTCGCCTCTTGGCTACACCCATTGGGATCGTAGTCACCCCCATTATTGCCCCTTCCACGCCAGAATCTGCCACCCGATCGAGTCCTGTGAGGAAGTCTAAGACCTCATCCAAGAACAGATCCAATGGGAGCAGATCGATGCGGAAGGAAACTCCATATCGCTCGTCAGGCTTCGGCAAGCTATCGAAGAGACCCTGCGCATCGCTCGGGATGCGCTAGAGCGGCCAGACTCTCCCCAAGAAAATGGGCACAGGCTGCCTTACCAACACCCTCTGGAGTGGCTCGAGTTCCGGACGGGCAATCAAGAGGCGCTCGAGCGACTGCGAAGGCGTAGGGAGCAGGATGCCAATCAAGAGGCGGAGCTGACAAACTTTTTGGTCAACATCATCCGTTCTCCTGCTCCTCCGGCCCTTGAGGGCTCCCAGACATCAGCGCCTAGCAAGCCAATCCCGGCCACTTCGGCCGTGCAGTGGCGGTCCTGGCAGGAGCTAAAGTCTCTCCCTTTCCCTGAAGAAGACACTGCCAGGCTCCTCTGGGTCCTTCTCGACCGAGAGGACGTTCTGGTGGGTGAGATGACTAAAAGCTCTTCGGCTCTTTCTCGTCCTCCTCCTGCCCTATCTTCGTCGCCGACAGCCACGGATAGGAAGGGAAAGCAAAAATAGGGTGAGGCCCCGCCTTAGCCTCGGTGTACCTCCTCAGCGGAGGGGCCGTCGGGTCTATCCCGCCTACCTGTTGACACAATCCGGAGTACGAAGAAGACATCTTCAGAGTCTTCAATGACTTCACTTCAAGTGGCGGGCCCACCGCCACAAGGCTCCTTCATGCCGCAAAGCTGGGATAACTGTGTAGAGCGATAATGTCCTGCGACACTGTCATTGGTCGCCAGGCCTAGCCCTCAGCATGGTTGCAAAGGTAAGGCTAAGGAGCAGGACGACCAGTGCCCTTCTCTGCCCGCTTCTCAACAGAAGCCGCCGCCACCGTGGGCAAGGCATCAAACCGCGCATATGTCCCCCAACACCGGTTCCAATGTACCGGCTCAGCGGAAGACATCTCCATCGCCACCGTGGTTAAGGCATCAAACCGCGCACATGTCTTCGGACGCCAGCACCAGCCTACCGACTCCTCGTAGGCTCCCGTCGCCACTGCGGTTAAGGCATCAAACCGTGCACACGTCTTCGGACGCCAGTCCTAGTATTCCGACATACCAAGAATTGCCGCTCGAGGTGATCAAACCACTTGTAAACCACTTGTAAAAACCCGAACCTTCAAACTTTGGAGGATCAACAGTGAGTTCCATGCTTAGACAGAATAAGGATTCTAAATAGAACACAGATCAAACACAATCCAAGCGAGTGAATTACCCCTAATCGCACCGAACATAAAATAGTAAAGCACCAAAACGAAATTAGCAGGATCCTCTGCAGATCGTTGGATCTGGAAAGTCAGAGACCCGCTCTGATACCAATTGTAGAGTCGGGTGACACGTGGAAGTAGATCCAAAGGGGGGTGAATGGATCTTTTACAAAACTTGCCCAAATAAAATTGCTAATGAGCTACCAAGGACTGATTGAAGAATCACTACCTAAAATCCCAATCGATCAGATTGTCTATTCAACTAATGAACAAACACTAGGAGCGCACTTAAGCATGTATCTTACTAGATGAAAGAACACATCAAGCCTAAGCATGTATCTAGCAAAACACAATGAAAACAGACAAATCAAACCACTGCACAGAAGATTTTTAGGTGGTTCAGTCCGCAGGCCTACGTCCACCCCACACTCAACTCGAGTGTGGATTCTTGCTGACTCACAGCTTGAATGGCTGGGCAACACAGCTTGCCTACATCAGCTGGGCCTCACAGCTTGCCATCCGCTGAGCATCATAGCTTGCTATCCTGCTGAGCATCACAGCTTGCTGTCCAAGGTAACCACCTTGCCTGTTAAGCATCACAGCTTGCTCTCATGACTCACAGCTTGAAAGAAAGGTTTAAAATGAAAACATGAAACAAGAAATAACAGCGACTGAAAGCTGTAATCAATGAAATGCAGGTGTGGCTCTGATGGAGCAGGTTGGTCTGGATCTGATCCAAGAGCCAACAGATAACATATCTTCAATGAAGTCTTCTCTCTTCTTCTTCACGAACTCTCTATCTCTCTTTTCACTTTCCTTCTATCTTTTTCTCTCTTTCTCTTCTCTCTCTTTGTCTTCTCTCCTGATCGTTTCTTTTCTTCTCTGCTACTCTCTCTCTTTCTATTTCTCTTCTCTCTGGATCGTTTCTTTTCTTCTCTGCTACTCTCTCTCTTTCTGTTTCTCTTCTCTCTGGATCACGCAGGCTCTCTCTGCTTCTACTCCTCTGAAGTATATTCACGACTTTTTATCCTCTCTGCACGAGCATCTTCTCCAGATGGAGAAGTCTTCTTTTTATAGCAGGAGCAGATAGGTGGGCGTATGTCCTCCACGAATTCCCGCCCTAGCGCCTTGAACACGTGGCAGCATTTCAGCCTGCTACATTACACGTGTCACGATCCTGAGCCATCTCCATTCTTGGATCACGTGTCCATACTAAGCTTCTCGAACATGAGTCCTGTCAGATAAAACTTGATATCAGATCGAATCAATCTGAAGGAAAAGAAAAAGATGCATCGAGTAGGTTTGAGATTTAAACTAAGCATGTATAGACTTGCTAGTGTATAGTGTAGTATGCATGTAACAAAGTATGCACAATGAAGGTGAATGCACAGGCATGCCATGAAGGAGTGTATGGACTTTGCGTGCATTCGACAACGATGTACAGACTTGCTGGTGTGATGATGCATGAACTTGAACACTCATACCAGCAGCGGTATGCACACATGCACAATGAACATGGATTGCACTGACTAAGCCATGAGCTGAGCTAACGGATGTATAGACTTGCTCAGTTATCAGCGAATGAATGTATAGACTTTCTGTGCCTACGACAAGACGATGTACAGACTTTGTGTATGCCTGAAGCACAACGATGCAAGAATGTATAGACTTGCTAAGTCACCAGGGCACCCGTGTATAGACTTAGTATTCATGCACGAACATTAGGTGTGCAACAGAATGTATAGACTTTGAATGCTGGGTGAAGAATGTACAGACTTTGCATGCATGCGACAAGACGATGAATGATGCATGGACTTAAACATTCATACCAGCAACGGTTGTACAAACTTGTGAAGCAGTGCACGGACTATATGGCGTGCAACTACAGTTAATGCACCGACTATATATATGCATGACTTAAGACGATGCACTGAGTATGTCGAGAGTAGTAACATAGATGCACTGATCAACATCATACTTAAGTGGTGACTCATTGATTTGCCATCTTATGTGGTGACTCCTTGAGTTGCCATCATCAAAACAACAACACCCTATCATCAAAGCACAAGGGGCACAACAATCTCCCCCTTTTTGATGATGTCAACACAATGAGTCATACAGACTCAGCAAATAATTCTCCCCCTTTGACATAAACAAAAAGGAGATGGTTTGCGAGTGAAATGAAAGACATGTATGAAATCTGATACCAATACTCCCCCATAGAAACATACAAAATGAGCACTGAAGAATAAAATATAAGAACTCCCCCTATCAACATGAATGTTTGACTACTCTCCCCTTAAATGCATATGACCCAGAACTCCCCCTGAAGTGCAGGAACGAACTCTGGTTAACCAATAAAGCAATCTGAAATCTACCATTACAAGCAATCTGAACTCTGGTTGAGGCACCTCACATATGCATGGATAGAATGAAACAGGTGGAAAGTCCACAGAACTAGAACTGGTTACAAAGCAAGATGGAAGATTCCAACAGTGTGGAGAGCGCGACAATGCTGTAAATGAAGTAGATGTAGCCAAGGGTAGGAGTAAATAACATCAAGCAAGGCATATGATTTTCAATAGGTGAGTTGACATGATGAATAAGTTGTCACAGGTGAACCTGATCAGAGGAAAATGTATGGCAGGTACCACAGTAATAAGTCTTCATAAGGAGAGACTCTCCTATCATAGAGGATTATGAATTAATCGACATGACCCAATTGATTTAATCATGATGTATACCAAATTTGTCAATTAAATTCAATACTCATATCTGAAGGCAGGTTTTAATAAAGGTGAACCAATTAATCAAACAGTACTCAAGAACAACCATCTTCCATCTTACTCAAATGAACTCAATGACCACTTTGAGAGTTACATAGTATAGTATCAAAATTAAACACACTTAGAAAAATGTGAGTTGACAACTTTTGCAAGAGATTTTCTTTCAATAAGCAGAATATACCCTAAGCAATTTAAGTTGATCAACACCTTTTTACATGAGGCACAACACGTCTTAGGTGAAGTGACCCAGTTACTCAGTGTGATGACTGTCATTGCCTCTCAACTTTGAGAGTAGAGTTAACAATATGAGTGTCTTTTTTTTTCATGAGGAGACACCTTGATCAGAGGCCAGACTCCCCAGTTACTCAACACAAACATGCCATTGCTCTGTCAGATTTTCAATACATTTTTACCAGATATAACTATAGAACTTCATGACATAGGTTTACTCGATTTCATTGATAGAGAACCCAGTTTCTCAGTTACCAAGTCATTACTCCGAATACAATTTTTCTTTATAGTCAACATTTTTCAAGTTGATGTTTAAAAACAATGCTATCTCTATGTATCTCTGCCAAAGAAGCCTAGATATCACATTTTCAGATTACAGATGATTGAGTCTAGGGTATCCAAGACACAGTTGGTTAAAATTTATTAACACTCATCATTCAGATACTTTCAAATCATTCAAGAGCAAATATGAGAATACATTAAACTTATATCAATCTGAATCAATGGTCATTCTAAAACCTATATGATAGGAATTTCTTTTAAGAATTCAAACTAAAACATGGTACACCACATAAGGATCTCAGATCTGTAGCAACCCTGGTAAAAATAAAAGAAAATAAAAACCCCAATTGATCAAAATAAGATTAAAAGATTCAATGAATAAATGATAAGAGCCTAAAGAAGTAAATAATAAACCAAAATGTAAATAACGCCTTGACTCAAGGCGCTACTTCAAAAAGAAACGCCCTTATACAAGGCGCGAATTCCAGAAAGGACGACAACAGTAGATGTCGTCAATTCTTAAACGGCCAAAATAATAAAAAGGGGCAAGTAAGCGTGACGCCCTCCACATGGACGCGTTTTACATAAGAAATGACTTTAACAAAGGCGTCAATTTAAACTAACGCCCTATGGCAAGGCGTTAATTCCGTTCGAGTTTCGTTCGACCCAGGAGACTATCTAGAGCAAGTTTCTAGATAACTACGTGGAAAATTGAATAGGGTAGGAACTCCATTAGGGGAAATATTACTTCCAATATGATACTAACTCCATTAGGATCGTAAAAACCCTATAAATAACCCTTCCTGTCGAACCCTAATAGGCTATTTGGTTGAAGGAAGCTCTGCTGCCGTGCGTGAAGAACATGTATTGTTCTTCTTCCCTTGCCTTCGGTCATAATCATGAAGAATATTGATGTTCTTCATCGTCTTTGCTGCAGGAAGTCTGTCGTAAGTAGAAACTCTTCTACCTAGTTGAATGACGGGAGGTTCTTCATCAAGACGATCTCTTCCTCCAAGAAGGAAGCTGTTTCCATAAGCTTCGGAAGAACTCTGTTTAGAACAGAGCATCGTTTTTCCTTCACGCATCTTCATCCAGATCACCCATCAGGTAGGTTTTCTCAAGAATTGTAGCCCAAACCAATATAGTAATTATGATAAAGTCATCTGTCAATTCATGCATATAGATTCTCTGCGTTTTTCATAGTTTTCTGGAAAATAGTGTAAGTAGCGACCCTCCCTAGGGCGCTAATTTTAAAGGAAGCGACCCAGACTAGGGCGCTAATTCTTATTTTGACGGCCTGCCTAGGAGTCGTCAACTTCACTTAATTATTAAATACCCATGTTTAAAATTCTATATCAAGTAAACCATGTATCTAATCTAATGCATGATCATACTTGTTGAATCCTGCTATTTTTCTCTTCCTGACCATGTGATCCTCTTCCTGAAAATTGTATTATCTGGAAATTTATACTGTTCATGAATCCTATTTCGGATGTTAAGGAATTAACGACCTGGGATAGGTCGTCTCTTACATAACTGACGCCCTGCACCAGGGCGTGACTTTAAAATTAACGCCCCTCTGACAGGCGCGTTTTCATGAAAATTCCAGAAATTGGCAATTTTGTAAAATATTATAAATCTAATGGACGCCTGCTACTGAAGTCATCAAATCATAAATAAACGCCCCTATAGAAGGCGTTAATTTGATAAGTAATGACTTAGATTAAGTCACTATTTTCCTGTGTTACTATTTTGAATTGTTTTCTGTTAACCGAGGGTTTTGATATATATATATATATATATATATATATAATTATATTATCTGGCACTATATTTCCATTCCGTGAATATAGTCCCATGTTTCACAATGGTTTATCGCATTACCCCTCGATTCTCAGTGACATACAAGCTCTCCATTGGACATTCCGTTCCTTTGGACTAGCGAGTTAGTCATAGAGACCTCCATAAGACTCCTCGAGCCTTGGATTCCCTCAAGGCCGATTGAGCGGGTTGTACCATAAAAACCTATCACACTACTTTACCATGTCACTCTATAGAAACATGGTATACCGGCCCTCATGTTATGCTATGTATATGATATGAGAATTATCTTAATGAACGGGGAAAGCATGCCATTATTGTGATGTTCTTGTGGACCCCAATTCTATATCAAACATTATTATGATGTTCTTGTGGACCTCAATTCTATATTAAAAGAGTGACCCTCTATTTGTGGGCACTTACTTGTCATGGTACCCAAGTTAGGGAACCAATTCCACCTAGTTTTATCGATACTCGTGATTACACCGTTATGATCATCATTATTGTCATGTTCAAATCCTTGAAATGCTATCTACCTCTAAGTTCATACAAGTTCTTTATCCTTGAAACTCCATATTGGCTATACACAAAGTGGATGTCAAAATACATGATCAATGCCTGCGCATATGGGGCCCGATCTGGTCCTGGGAGGAGCACCCAAAAGTACTAGTGCCCATGGGAGTTGTAATGATCACGGTATGGCATTGTACCGAAGTGCATGACTAGCTTGATTGGACATTCCACAAATCTTGTACTTGACTTGACATGACATGACTTGCGTGACCCGAAAAAGGGTAATTTATATACTTGCTTGCTTGAAACGTGATAGCCAAGTTCTCGACATGACATGATGAAATTACTTGCTTGAACATCCTGGCATCTATTACTTGAAAGTTCATGAATAGTTCACCTTTTTATCTTGTTGATATACTCTCTATCTTGTCATTTTATGCGAGCATGCATAGCTATAGTGCATTCATAAAAATGTAATTACTTAAACCCCTTGCTAGCTCTTGAGATATAATTTCCTACTGAGCGTTCGCTCACTCAGTGTTTCCCTACTTTTCAGGTAAGTCCGACGATGAGGGAACTCAATCTGACGGGGAAAGTCAAGAGTGAAAGAGATAGAGCTTCTCCAGTGTTATCTAGTCTTTTCCATATTTTTCTTGAGTCAAGCCATGTATTTTTTTTCGTTTATTTAAAAGTCTAGTTGGTCAATGAAGTTGTAATCAAGTACTTTATAATCGAAGAAGAAATAAAGGATTGGGTTATCTTTACTTTTGCGCATCTCTGATTTTTGGTGTCGAATACACTAATCCTCTGATTGACATGAATGATATAAACTTGTCCCGCATCTCTGGGTATCTTCCGCGCTCGGGGCGTGACAGATCAGTCCAACCAATGCAACTTAACAGCTCATTATCACTAGAACAAGAATTAGATTAATCAGACCAGCTTGAGAGGATGTGAGTGTTTGATAAGTACAAGCTGGTAGAGCAAATAACAGTACGAGAGAAAAACATCAAATATATGAAGAGCAGAATCAATTTCAGTAGCTGAGTCTAGAGTACAGACAGATCAGCTAAACAAGTAGAGACAGCAGAGAATTCAAGTGAACCACACATGGCCAAGAAAATGGATCATATTGCTAGACATAAGGAGTTCAAGAGGTGAAGAAGTGATGAAACAGAAATGCTCCCCCTGTCTAGATGCAATGGAATATCTTTTTAGGTTTTTCAAATTTTATTACATGCACTACTCTTCATATGTGCAATATGCAACAAATCAAATAAAGAGAGCATGATCATCAAGCGACAAGAGTCAAACTCCCCTTGACAGAGTGCATGATATGCAATGAAAGCACAGCTCATGATTTTAGAATTTATGCTCGAAAAAAATTCATGTTGTTCAATCAGAGAGAGAAACTGCCAAGTGCATCAAGTTCATTTCAAATTCTCAGAAAGTTTCAATTAAGCACGAATCAAATCAACAAGATGCTCAACCATCTCAAACATGCAATTTTCAGATGATGGAATTTTAACAGAGTGTTCAGAACTGACCTTAAGAGTAGGATCCTGGGATTTTTCTTTTTGAGTGCCTTGGTTTATTATCCCTTTTTATTCCTCATCCCCAAGGCACACCTGTAAAGTAATTCCTCATTTTGCACCAACAGGTACCCAAGACATCTTGGGTCCTGAAATAACAGTGGCACCTCTAGCAGGTGTTCTAGACAATTTTTGTGCGTGAAGGTCATCAAATCTCATCAAATAGCATTTATTCATTGAATGACCTATTTGACCACAGTAATGGCATGATGCAGCAGATTTCAAATTCTTTTTATGTAAATTACTGTTGTCATGAAATTTATTAGCAGAGAAAAAATTCGGTTTACTAAAATCAGCTAGCCAACACTCAGCAGCTCTATGGCCTGGCTTCCCACATTCAAAGCATGAAGATTTTTTCTTTCCCTTAGAGCCAAAATTATTTTTCTTAAGAATATTTTTGTTAACATGGAAATTAACAAATTGAGAATTGAATCTCTTTCTCTGACTTAGTCAACATTGAGCAGCAATGTGGCCCAATTTGTCACAGGGAAAACATTGAATCTTTTTATTCAGATGGGCATGATTCTTAGCATAAGATTTCTTAGCTTTCATGTCATCTTGTTTCATTAAATCACACTCATGCATGACATGACCAAATCTATGACAATAAAAGCATTGAAATCTCTTCTTTTGACCAAAGGAAGGTTTCTTAGCACGAAAAATCTTGGCATGCATTCTATCAACATTCAGATCATCCTTTTTCAGTACACGGCAATTATCCATGAAGTGACCATGCTTGCCACAGTAATGACATGAAACATTATTGGATTTCTTTGAAGCATGGCTTATATCAAATAAATTCTTAGCATGCAGATTGTTCTTTTTATTTTTCAATGGTTTTTGATTTTCAGTTGCAGTAGACTGTGTTGGGGATTGTCTTGAGGTTCCAACTACTTCAGAGCTTCGAATAAAAGTGGTGTACAACTGGTTCCTCTTGGCTTGCTTAATTTTAGAAATGTTGCCAGTCCCCTTTCTTTGATCACTTACTTCATCTTCCGAAGACATTTTCATTTTGCCTTTATCCTTAGCAAACTTAGATGAAGTATTATTTAGCTCAGTGATTTTACTTTCCAAGGAGATTATGAGATTTTCTGAATCAACTTTCTCCTTCTCATAACCAGCCAGTTTTTCTTTTAACAACCCAATTTCATTTTCTTTTCTGTTCATATCTGACTTTAGGTTTTCATTTTCTACCTTCATACTTTTGATTTCATGCATCATTTCTTTTTTTAGTTTCTTCTTCTCAGATTTAATTCTATCATACTCGATTAACAAATGTTCATTCAACGCCACCAAATCTTCAAATGAAAAGTTAACAATATCAGAGTTTACCAGTGACGAAGTTTCTTCAATTTGAATCTGATCTTCATCTAGAGCCATAAGGCATTTCACTTCGTCCCGGCTCCTGCTGGCTGCTAACATCTCGACCACTTCGGAGGCACTACAGCATTTGACTATACCAGAAAATTTATCAATATTTATCGCCCTTTTTATTAGGTCCAGGGCCCTCTGATTCTCAGAGAATTTTAATCTGTCTGAAGTTTTTCATAAGGATTTATCCTTTGGAACTTCATAAGAACTGTGTGCAATGATTATCCACAAATCTGGATTAATCTGCATCACATATTCTCTAAATTGATTAAACCACTTGTAAAAACCCGAACCTTCAAACTTCGGAGGATCAACTGTGAGTTCCATGCTTAGACAGAATAAGGATTCTAAATAGAACACAGATCAAACACAATCCAAGCGAGTGAATTACCCCTAATCGCACCGAACATAAAATGGTAAAGCACCAAAACAAAATTAGCAGGATCCTCTGTAGATCGTTGGATCTGGAAAGTTAGAGACCCGCTCTGATACCAATTGTAGAGTTGAGTGACACGCAAAAGTAGATCCAAAGGGGGGTGAATGGATCTTTTACAAAACTTGCCCAAGTAAAATTGCTAATGAGCTACCAAGGACTGATTGAAGAATCACTACCTAAAATCCCAATCGATTAGATTGTCTATTCAACTAATGAACAAACACTAGGAGCGCACTTAAGCATGCATCTTACTAGATGAAAGAACACATCGAGCCTACGCATGCATCTAGCAAAATACAATGAAAACAGACAAATCAAACCACTGCACAGAAGATTTTTAGGTGGTTCAGTCTGCAGACCTACGTCCACCCCACACTCAACTCGAGTGTGGATTCCTGCTGACTCACAGCTTGAACGGTTGGGCAACACAGCTTGCCTACATCAGCTGGGCCTCACAGCTTGCCATCCACTGAGCATCACAGCTTGCTATCCTGCTGAGCATCACAGCTTGCTGTCCAAGGTAACCACCTTGCCTGCTGAGCATCACAGCTTGCTCTGCTGACTCACAGCTTGAAAGAAAGGTTTAAAATGAAAACAGGAAACAAGAAATAACAGCGACTGAAAGCTGTAATCAATGAAATGCAGGTGTGGCACTCATGGAGTAGGTTGGTCTGGATCTGATCCAAGAGCCAACAGATAACAGATCTTCAATGAAGTCTTCTCTCTTCTTCTTCACGAACTCTCTATCTCTCTTTTCACTCTCCTTCTATCTTTTTCTCTTTTTCTCTTCTCTCTCTTTATCTTCTCTCCTGATCATTTCTTTTCTTCTCTGCTACTCTCTCTCTTTCTGTTTCTCTTCTCTCTGGATCGTTTCTTTTCTTCTCTGCTACTCTCTCTCTTTCTGTTTCTCTTCTCTCTGGATCGTGCAGGCTCTCTCTACTTCTACTCCTCTAAAGTATATTCACGACTTTTTATCCTCTCTGCACGAGCATCTTCTCCAGATGGAGAAGTCTTCTTTTTATAGCAGGAGCAGATAGGTGGGTGTGTGTCCTCCACGAATTCCCGCCCTAGCGCCTTGAACACGTGGCAGCATTTCAGCCTGCTACATTACACGTGTCACGATCCTGAGCCATCTCCATTCTTGGATCACGTGTCCATACTAAGCTTCTCGAACATGAGTCCTGTCAGATAAAACTTGATATCAGATCGAATCAATCTGAAGGAAAAGAAAAAGATGCATCGAGTAGGTTTGAGATTTAAACTAAGCATGTATAGACTTGTTAGTGTATAGTGCAGTATGCATGTAACAAAGTATGCACAATGAAGGTGAATGCACAGGCATGCCATGAAGGAGTGTATGGACTTTGCGTGCATTCGACAACGATGTATAGACTTGCTGGTGTGATGATGCATGAACTTGAACACTCATACCAGCAGCGGTATGCACACATGCACAATGAACATGGATTGCACTGACTAAGCCATGAGCTGAGCTAACGGATGTATAGACCTGCTCAGTTATCAGCGAATGAATGTATAGACTTTCTGTGCCTACGACAAGACGATGTACATACTTTGTGTATGCCTGAAGCACAACGATGCAAGAATGTATAGACTTGGTAAGTCATCAGGGCACCCGTGTACAGACTTAGTATTCATGCACGAACATTAGGTGTGCAACAGAATGTATAGACTTTGAATGCCGGGTGAAGAATGTACAGACTTTGCATGCATGCGACAAGACGATGAACATACTTGCTGATGAAATGATGCATGGACTTAAACATTCATACCAGCAACGGTTGTACAAACTTGTGACGCAGTGCACGGACTATATGGTGTGCAACTACAGTTAATGCACTGACTATATATATGCATGACTTAAGACGATGCACTGTGTATGTCGAGACTAGTAACATAGATGCACTGATCAACATCATACTTAAGTGGTGACTCATTGATTTGCCATCTTATGTGGTGACTCCTTGAGTTGCCATCATCAAAACAACAACACCCTATCATCAAAGCACAATGGGCACAACATCCACCAATGCATCAAGTATGCCAAGGACGGAGAGCAACACAAGGTCTTTGCAGACTTGTCGCCGTTCACACCAGCAGAATGCAACCTAGCCGATGCTGCGCTCCACTTCAAGGGGATTAGCCCGTACCCCATGATCAAGAGCAAAAGCAACGGTTGGCTCTCAGAGGAAGATGACGATGATCTCTTCTCTGTTGACGAGGAGAAGGCCAAGCTTCACCGGCTGCGCCTCGGCTCCAACTCAACCCCGGATCGCCCTGAAAGGCGCCAGATCAACTTCGAGGCTAACCTTATTAGCCGAGCTATCGGCAAGAGTATATGCTTGCCACCAGACTGCATCCAGCTCCCATGTGCATCCGAGGAGCACAGCGTCGAGTCGCTGACGACATTCATCGTCACCTTCAAATGACAATGCCGAAACAAGAAGAAGGCTAACAGGGGCAAACCCATTGTCATCTATAAAAAAGACATGGTCCCTAAAGCCCCGCCAGATGATGACTTCGGCTGGTCTAGGCAAGCCGATGATACCCCTGAAGCAGTTCAGGAGTGGGGTGACCTGTCGCCGCATATTCAAGAAATGTGTTTGAAACGACACATTCCCCTGTGGCAGACCTCTGCCCAACAAATATACTTCCGTCGACTGTGGGACCCTTCCCAGGTCTGGGGGCAACCCCCATCCTTCCATAAGGATACCAGGGGGCTTGGTTACGACCAGGAACTGGACTTCCACGTCCACTATGCAGTTAACGTCATAGGCTTGGCGCAACCAGCCGACGATCAAGCTAGAGTCGAAGCCAAATTTGACAGCTCCGGGGATGAGGGAGAAGAAATTCTGATCCCGATCTCCGCCAAAGCCAGAACCTCGACTCAAGCCGTCGGGGAACCTTCTTCGCCTCCCTGCCAAGACAAAGGGGCGGGAGAGGCTTCTCCGGTCTCTCATCCAGTCGAGGGATCCAGTACGGTAAACCTTCCTAAGGGGGGGTATCTTGCTGGTCCAAGCTGCGAAAGATTATCAGCTTCGCCGGGCAACCCCGGAGAAACCTCAGCAACCCCAGTTGATGACTGTTGGCCACAAGCCGGCTGCCCAGATCGGTCCCTAGAGGGTCCCAGCAACAACTGCACTCTGGTCCCTTCAGCATCAATTGGTGGCTTCAAGAACCAAGAAATACACGAAGCTGACACTGATGATGACTATTTCATCGACCTCCAACCCGCTCCTCCCGAGCTGGAGGACGGCGTCCAGGCAACCATCGACGATCTCGTGGAGATCAACCTGGGCGAAGATGAAGCCCCTCAGCCTACATTCGTCAGTGCCCTCCTCACCGAGGTAGAGAAGCAGAACTACAAGCGACTCCTACTCGAGTTCAAGGACTGCTTCGCCTGGACGTACAAGGAGATGCCAGGGCTAGACCCCTCCGTAGCGGAGCACGATCTAGCCATTTCTCCCTCAATCGCTTCAGTCAAACAACCACAGCGGCACATGTGCCACGAGCTAGAGCTCCAGGTTTCGGCCGAAGTCCACAAAATGGCGGAGGTCGACTTCATCGAGCCGTGCATCTACCTGATCTGGCTCGCCAATATAGTTCCGGTCAAGAAGAAGAATGGTCAAGTCCGCATCTACGTCGACTTCCGGGACCTCAACAAAGCTTGTCCGAAGGATGACTTCCCAGTCCCAATTACAGAAACGATGGTCGATATGACCACCGGTCACGAAGCCTTGTCTTTCATGGACGGGTCATCCAGTTATAATCAAATACGGATGTCCCTCAAAGACAAGAACCACACAGCCTTCAGATCCCCCAAGGGGATTTTCAATTACAAATGCATGCCCTTCGGTTTGAAGAATGCCGATGCTACTTACAAAAGGGCCATGATTAAAATATTCGATGAGATGCTGCACAACATCCTCGAATGCTATGTCGATGACCTCGTCGTCAAAACTAAAAGATGAGAAGACCATCTGCGCGACCTTCGCCAAGTCTTCGAGCGTCTCCGGCAATATGGGGTCAAGATGAACCCCATGAAGTGCGCCTTCAGCGTATCCGGCGGCAAATTTCTGGGCTTCGTCGTCAGATACCGAGGAATCGAGGTGAATCCCAGCAAGATCAAAGCGATCCGAGAACTCCAACCACCCAGCAACATCACTGAACTTAGGTCCTTTCAAGGGAGGCTGACCTATATTCGGAGGTTTACCTCTAACCTCTCCGGTCGGTGCGTGCCTTTCAGCAAGCTGATGAAGAAAGACGCCTCATTCACATGGGACTCGGAATGCCAGGAGGCTTTCGAGCAAATCAAGGAGTATCTCCTCACTCCCCCAATTCTGGGAGAACCAATCAAGGGTAAACCCCTCATCCTTTACATTGCTGCCATGGACGCTTCGCTAGGAGCTCTATTGGCGCAGATCAATGAAGAAGGTAAAGAGCAGCCCCTCTATTACCTCAGCCGGAAGCTAATCGGTGCCGAGTACTGCTACTCCCTTATGGAAAAGGTCTACTTGGCACTGGTGTTCGCAGTCAAGAAGCTGCGGCATTACCTCCTGTCTCATCGAGTCGAGCTTATCTCCAAGCGTGACCCTCTGAAGTATCTCCTTCGACGACCTATCCTCTCGGGCAGACTAGGGAGGTGGGCTCTCCTATTGATGGAGTACGACATTACCTATGTCCCCAAAAAAGCAATCAAAGGACAAGGTATGGCTGAATTCTTGGCAGCCCACCCAGTGCCCGACGATTCACCCTTCAACTCGGAGCTCCCGGACGAGGAGTCTCTTACTGCTCAAACGCAACAACCGGTTGAACAGAGCGAAGATGTCTTGCATTACTGGCAGCAAAGCGCTCTCACAACCACTATTGCTCGATCACAACAACCAGCTGAACAGAGCGGAGATGTCTTGCATTATTGGCAACCCAACGCTCTCACAACCAGCGTAGCTTGCTGGGAGCTCTACTTCGACGGTGCTTCCCAAGGGATCACCCGGAGCAACCAGGATCCAGACACCACGGCAGGTGCCGGCATTGTTTTCCTGACTCCTCAGGGTAGAGTTTTGTACAACTCCTGCGCCCTCATGAAGTCCCTAACCAACAATGAAGCCGAGTATGAAGCTCTACTTATTGGGCTCCAGATGACTCTCCACATGGGCATTAAATGCCTCAAAGTCTATGGGGACTCCCAGCTGATAGTCCGGCAGGTCCTCGGCATCTATGATGTACGGAAGCCAGAGTTGGTTCCATACCATACCGCCATCACCAGACTAACCCAGAAGTTCTATTTCTTTGAAATAGATCACATTCCGTGGACCAGACGGAGATCCGGAGTTTCTTGGGGCTTGCGGGCTATTATCATAGGTTTATCCAGGATTTTTCTCGCATTGCGGCCCCGTGGCCCACAGGTCCCAGGATCGAAACCTAGCTCTGATACCAGCTGTAACGACCCGAGAATCCGATTACCGGGAAGGCCCGATAACCCGAGACTCGCGCCGCAACCCACGAGTCCGAAGACTCGGAAGGGTTAGAAGGATGGTGTGAAAACTACACAAGTATCACAAATAATTGCAGAAATTAAACAGTTATAATATTAAGCAGGAAATAAATTAACATTTTACATGGTCCACAATTGAAAATAACAACAACAGTAGTAGTCCACAACTAGTACAGAGACAAGAAAGAAAAGTACAGCTACACGGGGCATACCCCGGCACAGACCTCTGGCACTACCTATGGGCACCCGCACCTCGCTGCACCCCAGACGCTCTCCCCTGGGGCAGCGCCTCACCTGAAACACGGTGAAAACACGCAGGGAATGAGTCTCGGAACAAGACTCAGTAGGGATCACTCGAACCCTACCTCGTAAAATGGGAAACCACTACGCTAGCGGTAGGTAGGTACCTCGGGAAGGAAAGTCTTGCTCTACAAAACAAAGGCCCTACGGCACGCAAATTGGCACACGTGCCACGGTGAGAAGACCGAAGCTCAACGGTCGACCTGACAAAACCCGAAGGTCGGTAACACACGACTGACAATCTATCACTCCGTACTCGACAGGAGTATCTCCCACTAGAAGCACAGCTGGTAGCGTCCCCTGACGTCTTACACCACGCCGTAGGTGATCCGCCTGGCGTGGTAGCTCCTACCAAAGGCGCGAACAAGGTACAAGTAACCACAAACAAGTGACTAGCTGGGGTCACGCCCGTCGACGTGGGTCCAACCGCCCCCAACCACGTGGGCACACACAGACCACGCGTCCCTGGTCTGGCCCTCTGACCGGTTTTCCCCTCAGCCAGACTCCGGCTGCAAGACGTGGGGCCCGACGGCAACCGGTCCACAAACCGCCTCTAAGGGTAAGCCCGTACACCACTCCCTGGTGCAACCGGTACCGCATACTGGTAGGCTACGACTAGTGGAGGGTCACTAAAGGAGTAGACTCTCAAGTCAACGGAAAACCACGTCACAATCGCAGGTACGCGGAACGCTCCTTGTACCAACACCATCACACAGCGACACAAGCCGAAATCACCACCTCCCGGGACCCCACGGCACCCTCACGTGTGGCCCCCACATGATGCCCAGCATCAGTCAGACCACGGGTCAGCTCAGGGATCGAGACTCGCTCATCCGGGACTCGAATCGGCAAGGGATGGGAGACGCGGTCGCCGGAGGACCGCCTCCAGTAGTCACGGTCTGCTCAGGACCGAAACCACACGATCGCGGTCCTCTTGGGACCGCGACCATCCCAGCACGAAAATATGAACACGGTCACCTCGTGACCGTGTTCACACAGTAGCGGTCTCTTGAAGACCGTGACTGGCGTGCAACGGTCAAAAACAACGGTCAAATGTCTCGGGGTCCATGTCGGTCCCCACGGTGAACGCGGTCGCCACCAGACCGCTACCAACAGTCACGGTCTGTCGCAAGACCGCGACCGCCCACCGACACTCTAAAGCCCCAACGGTTCAAAACCTGATGAAAGCGGTCCCCACCTGACCGCGACCAGTGAAAATGGTCACTGGTGGACCGCGATCACCTCGGAAGACCGAGAACGGTGGGAAACGGCCTAAAACACCATTCCACGCCACAATCACCCCCGGATGATGGGGAAACAAAGGGGGAACTCGTCCCCATGCCCTAGTGTACCGAATGATGCCCCCAAAACTCTAAATGGCGCGGTAAAACTCTAGATCGGCACTCAAGCCCCCAAAGCATGCATTTCCCGTCCTGAGCTCAAACGAACCCCTCTCGGCTCCCCGCCGGCCTAGAAATCACGGGAAAGGAAAGCACGGAGATAGAGGATCGTCACCCTACCTCGGGGTTGTCCGAAATGTGGCGGATCGCCGCCGATCCTCAAGAATCATTTGAAACTTCACGAACTCCCCACGCCCTCACCGAGCACCGAACACCGCCACGATCACCACACCGCCGCCTATGCCACGACGCCGTCGCCTTGCCGCATCCGCAGCCGAAGGGGATGGCGCCGGGGCTAGCACCGGAAGAGGGGGGCCGGTCACGGTGGAAGCGCTCACGGGAGAGAAGGGAGGAAGAAGAAGAAAGAGAAAGGGAAAAAGAAAAGAAAAAGAAATGGGAATATATAGAAATCCGATTTTTTGGAAAAATATCAAAAAATAGAAAAATACGTTTCAGTAATTCTCGGAACGCACTAATCGCAACGGTACCACTCGTGCCTAGGTGAACGGCCCGGTCCACCCGCAGCGAGCTTCCGAAGGAAAAGCCGAAACACACACCGAAATCGGAAAACACACGCGGAAAAGTCGCGGAACGCCTCCGGGCCTCCGAAACAACTCCGGATCGCGCCGATCCGAACACGAAAGATGTCCAAAATAAAATTTTGGACACAACAGAGCCGGACGCTCTGAAAAACCTGATCCGGGACCCACAAAGAAGGATCCAAAAATTCTGGGATATTACAGGCCTCTCCCCTTAAAGGAATTTCATCCTCGAAATTGAGAACAACCCAAGGGGAAAGAAGAGGAAGACTCACTCAAATAGGTACGGGAACTACTGACGCATCTCGTTCTCACGCTCCCAAGAAGCCTCACCACTAGAGTGCCACTGCCACACAACCTTTACCAAGGGGATGACATTGTTCCGCAGGCGTTGCTCTCGCCTATCCTCCACGCGGATCGGAAACTCTGGGAGAGAAAGATCTGGAGTCACCATAGGCCAAACAGAAATCTCGAGCACATGAGAGTCATCGGGCATATACTTCCGCAACATCGAGATGTGGAACACGTCATGCACCAACGCCAACTCAAGGGGTAACTTCAACCGGTAAGTAACCTCACCGATGAGCTCCAAGATCACAGAAGGACCAATGTAGCGAGGACTCAGCTTCCCACGCCGTCCAAAACGCATCACCCCCTTCATCGGAGAAACTCTCAAGAACACATGATCGCCCACGGTGAACTTGAGGGGCTGCCTCCTACGGTCAGCATAGCTCTTCTGCTGACTCTCGGCCGCCAACATGTTCTGACGAATCAGGTGCACAACATCCACACATTGCTGCACCAATTCCGGTCCCGTCAAAACACCCTCACCCACCTAAAACCAATCAAGTGGAGTCCTACACGGACGCCCGTATAAGGTCTCATAAGGAGCCATGCCGATGCTCGAATGATAGCTGTTGTTATAGGCAAACTCCACCAATGGTAGGTGGTGAATCCAACTCCCCTGCCACTCTAGGCAGCAGGATCTCAGCATGTCCTCCAAAGTCTGGATGGTCCTCTCAGACTGACCATCAGACTGAGGGTGATACGCCGAGCTAAATGCCAACTCCGTGCCAAGAGCTCGCTGAAAACTCCTCCAGAATCCAGAAGTGAAGCGCGGATCCCGATCCGACACGATCGAAATGGGAACCCCATGCAACGGAACGATCCGCTCCACATAAAGACGAGCCAACTTGGACACGCTCCACCTGACTTTGACCGGTAACAGCCGAGTCACCTTCGTCAGCCTATCCACCAGCAACCAAATACTGTCCTGCCCACTCGGGGTCCTCGGCAACCCCACCACAAAATCCGTGGTCACATGGTCCCACTTCCACGCAGGAACATCCAATGGCTGGAGAGTACCTCCTGGTCGCTGATGCTCTGCCTTCACCTGCTGACAGGTCAGGCACATGGCCACAAATTCTGCGACATCTCTCTTCATGCCAGGCCACCAGAACTTCCTTCGCAAGTTCCGATACATCTTCGTCGCACCCGGGTGTACGGTGTACCTGCTCCCATGAGCCTCACACAACACCGCATGACAAACCCGCTCCTCCGCTGGGACGTACAGCCTGCCGCGAAACCTCGCAGCACCGTCCTCGCTGAGCTCCACATCAGCCATTGCCAGAATCCGGAGCAACTCAGGGTCCGCATGCTGAGCCTCTGTCACCTGACGATGGATAGCAGGAGTGACAGTTAAACTCACAAGCACCACCAACCCTGGCTCCTGGGGAATCTTGAGCCTGAAAGATACTTCAGGCACTTGTTCCCAAAGTCTCCATTTCCTCAACATCAAGGCACTGACCGCAACCTTCCGACTCAAGGCATCGGCGACGACATTCATCCTGCCCGACTGATAAGACAGGGTGAAGTCATAATCCTTCATGGACTTGATGCAGAGGGTGTTTTATCCGTATTTAGACCAGTTCGTGGTCATCTTCGTGGATGACATCCTTGTTTATTCGCAGTCTGCCGAGGAGCACACGTACCATTTGGGTGTGGTACTGCAGATGTTACGAGATCACCAGTTGTATGCGAAGCTCAGCAAGTGCGAGTTTTGGCTCAGCGAGGTGCACTTTCTGGGGCACGTGATTTCTGGTGATGGCATTTCCGTGGACCCCGCCAAGGTCGAGGCAGTAATGCAGTGGCCAAGGCCGAGGTCGGTGATGGAGATCCGGAGTTTCTTGGGGCTTGCGGGCTATTATCGTCGGTTTATCTAGGATTTTTCTCGCATTGCGGCCCCGTGGCCCACAGGTCCAAGGATCGAAGCCTGGCTCTGATACCAGCTGTAACGACCTGAGAATCCGATTACTGGGAAGGCCCGAAAACCCGAGACTCGCGCCGCCAGCCACGAGTCCGAAGACTCGGAAGGGTTAGAAGGATGGTGTGGAAACTACACAAGTATCACAAATAATTGCAGAAATTAAACAGTTATAATATTAAGCAGGAAATAAATTAACATTTTACATGGTCCACAATTGAAAATAACAACAACAGTAGTAGTCCACAACTAGTACAGAGACAAGAAAGAAAAGTACAGCTACACGGGACATACCCCGACTCTGACCTCTGGCACTACCTTTGGGCACCCGAACCTCGTTGCACCCCAGACGCGCTCCCTTGGGGCGGCGCCTCACCTGAAACACAGTGAAAACATGTAAGGAATGAGTCTCGGAACAAGACTCAATAGGGATCACTCGAACCCTACCTCGTAAAATGGGAAACCACTACACTAGCGGTAGGTAGGTACCTCGGGAAGGAAAGTCCTGCTCTACAAAACATAGGCCCTACGGCATGCAAACCAGAACATGTGCCACAGTGAGAAGACCGAAGCTCAACGGTCGACTCGGAAAAACCCGAAGGTCGGAAACACACGACTGACAGTCTGTCACTCCGTACTCGACAGGAGTATCTCCCACTAGAAGCACAGCCGGTAGCGTCCCCTGACGTCTTACAGCGCGCTGCAGGTGATCCGCCTGGCGTGGTAGCTCCTACCAAAGGCGCGAACACCGTACAAGTAACCACAAACAAGTGACTAGCTGGGGTCACGCCCGTCGACGTGGGTCCAACCGCCCCCAACCACATGTGCACACACAGACCGCGCGTCCCTGGTCTGGCCCTCTGACCGGTTTTCCCCTCAGCCAGACTCTGGCTACAAGACGTGGGGCCCGACGGCAACCGGTCCACAAACCGCCTCTAAGGGTAAGCCCGTACACCACTCCCTAGTGCGACCGGTATCGCGTACTGGTAGGCTACGACTAGTGGAGGGTCACTAAAGAAGTAGACTCTCAAGTCAACAGAAAACCACGTCACAATCACAGGTAAGCGGAACGCTCCTTGTACCAACACCGTCACACGGCGACACAAGCCGAAATCACCACCTTCCGGGACCCCACGGCACCCTCACGTGTGGCCCCCACATGATGCTCAGCATCAGTCAGACCACGGGTCAGCTCAGGGATCGAGACTCGCTCATCCGGGACTGGAATCGGCAAGGGATGACAGACGCGGTCGCCGGAGGACCGCCTCCAGTAGTCACGGTCTGCTCAGGACCGCAACCACACGGTCGCGGTCCTCCTGGGACCGCGACCATCCCAGCACGAAAATATGAAACACGGTCACCTCGTGACCGTGTTCACACAGTAGCGGTCTCCTGGAGACCGCGACTGGCGTGCAACGGTCAAAAAGAATGGTCAAACGTCTCGGGGTCCGTGTCGATCCCCACGGTGAACGCGGTCGCCACCAGACCGCTACCAACAGTCACGGTCTGTCACAAGACCGCGACCGCCCACCGACACTCTAAAGCCCCAACGGTTCAAAACCTGATGAAAGCGGTCCCCACCTGACCGCGACTAGTGAAAACGGTCACTGGTGGACCGCGATCACCTCGGAAGACCGACAACGGCGGGAAATGGCCTAAAACACCATTCCATGCCCCAATCACCCCCGGGTGATGGGGAAACAAAGGGGGAACTCATCCCCATGCCCTAGTGTACCGAATGATGCCCCCAAAACTCCAAATGGCGCGATAAAACTCCAGATCGGCACTCAAGCCCCCAAAGCATGCATTTCCCGTCCCGAGCTCAAACGAACCCCTCTCGGCTCCCCGCCGGCCTAGAAATCATGGGAAAGGAAAGCACGAAGATAGAGGATCATCACCCTACCTCGGGGTTGTCCGAAAAGTGGCGGATCACCGCCGATCCTCAAGAATCGCTTGAAACTTCACGAACTCCCCACGCCCTCACCGAGCACCGAACACCGCCACGATCACCACGTCGCCGCCTATGCCACGATGTCGTCGCCTTGCCGCATCCGCAACCGAAGGGGATGGCACCGGGGCTAGCACCGGAAGAGGGGGGCCGGTCACGGTGGAAGCGCTCACGGGAGAGAAGGGAGGAAGAAGAAGAAAGAGAAAGGGAAAAAGAAAAGAAAAAGAAATGGGAATATATAGAAAATCTGATTTTTTGGAAAAATACCAAAAAATAGAAAAATACGTTTTCGGAATCCTCAGAATGCACCAATCGCAACGGTACCACTCGTGCCTAGGCGAAAGGCCCGGTCCACCCGCAGCGAGCTTCCGAAGGAAAAGTCGAAACACACACCGGAAATCGGAAAACACACGCGAAAAAGTCACGGAACGCCTCCGGGCCTCCGAAACAACTCCGGATAGCGCCGATCCGAACACGAAAGATGTCGAAACGAAATTTCGGACACAACGGAGCTAGACGCTCGGAAAAACCAGATCCGGGACCCACAAAGAAGGATCTAAAAGGTCTGGGATATTACACCACGACCTTGACCAAAGCACACCTCCAGAAGAGGATGATTAGCGTGCACCTATCATCAAATTCAAGAAAGGGTGGCTTCCACCTGACCAAGCTCAAAGAGTCCAGCTACTCCGCCGAGCAACCTCTTACGAGTTGATTGGCGACTCCCTGTATCAGCTCGTCCACGAGAAGGATAAGTCGATTCTCCTGAGATGTGTCTCCCTAGCGGAAGCTCGAGCCATCATGCAGGAGGTCCACTCCGGATTGTGCGGTGCCCACCAGGCCGGAGATCGAATGAAACACAACATCAAGCTCAAAGGCTTCTACTGGCCAACCATGTACGCGGATTGTATCCAGTATGCCCATGCATGCCATGAATGCTAAGCCTTTGGCCCAGTACCCAGGAAACCTCCTAACCCATTACGTCCTATGGCCCCCACCTGGCCATTCGATGAGTGGGGCATGGACATCGCGGGGCCTTTCCCGCCATCTTCCAAAGGCCATAAATACATCTTGGCTACCACCGATTACTTCTCCCGCTGGGCGGAGGCTCTACCCTTGCGAGAGGTCACCGGCGAAGTCGTTGCCAGATTCGTCCGGAACAACATCATATACCGATTCGATACTCCTAGTCGCATAGTGTCCGACAATGGGACACCCTTCAAGAATATGGCCGTATACCAGTTAGCGGCCAAATTCCAAATCGACTGGAGAACTTCTTCGGTCTACAACCCCCAGGCTAACGGCTTAGCGAAAGCCTTCAACAAAACCCTCTGCTAGCTCCTGGCTAAGATGGTTAGCCACAGGAAACGCGATTGGGGTGAAAAGGTCTTCGAATGTCACGTCCCGAGCGCGGAAGATACTCAGATGCGTGACGCGTCTATATAGATCGTGTCATTAGAGCGATAAGAATTTTAACATACAAAATGTCGGAGTGCGCAAATGACTAAAAATCTAATAAATTCCAATAGTCCAAGTGATGTTTATTTGATTAATCAAAGGAAATAAAGATAGTTCATGATAAATTTCCAAATTTAGAAAGCCAAACATTAGGCTACACAACTTAACACAAAATTTATACCACTAACTAACATAACTGGGAATACAAGGTAGACTCAAATAAATTCAAAGACTCGACTAGCTAATGATAAATGGATGGTGTTCTAGCACTCTTCACTCGGCCTCAAACCCATTCTTGTCGCTATCCGAAGCACTTGAAAATGTTAGGAAGCAACTGGATGAGCGAATCACTAGTAGGAATTACATCTCAAATATGAGCAATCTTTACGTGATTTACAATTTGCATGTATTATCAGTATGGCTATGCATGATGTACGTATAATAAAAATCAGGTATACAGATAAATCTTGGCATGATGAACAATAAGAGATCAAGAACTGTATAAAGAGAGTATAACAAGATTTCAAGTATTTTACAAGTAGTATTTCAAGAATTTATAGATGTAAATGCCACTTCGGGCAAGCAGGGATTCGTGTACACGTATGAATGCAGGTATGAGAAGGAACTCATGTACAAGTATATCAAATAAAAATTCAATTCAAGCAAGTATTGTCAAGTATGTATCAATAGAATTGGCTATTATCAAGCAAGTATTTGCCCTTTATCGGGCCACAAGTCAAGTATTGCCCGTTTCGGGCCACACAAGTCAAGTAAGGAGAGAGAGAGTAGGGGTGTAGTGTCTCAAGTCAAGCAAGTACTCCGGTGAAATGCTAAACACCATGGTCAATAAACTCCTATGGGCACAAGTACCTTTGGGTACTCCTCCCAAGACCAGATCGGGCCCTATATGCACAGCATTTCATGTATAACCTTTGACATCCACTCTCATTTATAGACAATATGGAATTTCAAGAATTTAGAAACGTAGTATTTCAGACGAGATTAACTAGTCATTTGGTTATGGAGGATTCTAGAGGTGGCCCCTGCAGGCTCAAGAGGTGGCTCCCGCTGTATAGCACTTTGCGCCGTACGGCCTCAAGAGGTGGATCCCACAACGTAGCACTTTGCCCTGCATGGCACTTAGCTTCTACACTCTCAAATGATAGTTTAAGAGATTCAAGGTTTGACCATGTAGGGTATATACAAGTAAATTTTTTTTTTCATGGAACAGAATTTCAAGAACTCATCATACGCAGGAGTATGGATTAGGGTTGTGTTTGCACAATTTTTGAGACAGATCAAGATCAGAAGTTGTAATTACTGAGTTGGCATCTGTGGGTTTGCTAATCCTACAAATTTTCAATATATATATCAAATTGGCGCCCCTTTACCCAGTGTTCAATTAATTGAAGACTTGAGGGCCGTCTTCAATTCTAAAATTTAAGACTTAAGGGCCGTCTTCAATTCTGAAATTGAAGACTTAAGGGCCGTCTTAAATTCAGTAATTGAAGACTTGAGGGCCGTCTTCAATTCTGAAATTGAAGACTTGAGGGCTATCTTCTTAAGGGCCGTCTTCAATTCAGTAATTGAAGACTTGAGGGTCGTCTTCAATTCTGAAATTCAAGACTTAAGGGACATCTTCAATTCAATGATGTTCACCTAGCAGATACGTTTTGTGACTCAAAGTACTGTTCATTTCGAAAAAGTTTCTCGAAATTCGAAAGTAAGGATATTAATACTTAGTATAATTCCTCGGGAGTCCAGAAACATGTTCAGATATAATTACTGAGTTTTGGTTTCACAGATATGAATTTTCTAATGTTATAACTTTAATTCCTTAAGAAACAGAATTGACGCCCCTGTGAGCAGTCTTCAATTAATTAAAGACTTGAGGGCCGTCTTCAATTCTGAAATTGAAGACTTAAGGGCCGTCTTCAATTCTGAAATTGAAGACTTAAGGGCAGTCTTCAATTCAGTAATTGAAGACTTGAGTGCCGTCTTCAATTCTAAAATTGAAGACTTAAGGGCCGTCTTCAATTCAGTGATTTTCACCTGGCAGATACGTTTTGTGACTCAAATCACTATTCATTTCGAAAAAGTTTCTCCGAATCAGAATCCGAAGACATGGTCAGATGGAGAAAAATCTCAGGGTCATAGAAGTATATTCTGTCAAAATTTTCTAGGTCTAGTTTATTAGTTATAGATTTTTGAATGCACTGATTTACTGATTTCTAAAAATTCTAGAAAATGGAATTGACGACATGGTGCATGTCTTCAATTAATTGACGCCCTCTCGGGCAGTCTTCAATTTGAAAATTGGCGCCCTGGTGAGGGGTGCCAATTACAGTGAGGTGTCCACTATTCATCTGTGTGAAAAAGCTCTGAATCAGGAAGTAATGGCACGAATATGTTGAGAAAAATATCAGGATTCCAGAAACATGTTAATGAAAAAATTTCATACTTTAGTTCGATAGTTATGGATTTTTGAATGTGTTAAATTATTAATTACTGAAAATGTCATAAATCAAATTGACGACATTGGGGGTGTCTTCATTTAAATGACGACTGTGTGAATATTCTTTAATTTTGGAAATGGCGCCCTGGTCAGGGGCGCCATTTACCAGAGGGCTGGGAGCCTCCGTGTCTTTAAACCATGAACGTATTATGTTAATAGAGACTATATATTAAGATTTAAAGCATGGTTATTAATACTGTAAAACTAGTGTGATAAAATATGTTCAAAAACTCATGAAATCATGCTAATAACTAAGTTCAAACTCATAAAAATCATGGTAATAGTATGTAACAAGCTATTAACATATGTATAATATGGTATTATTCTTGGTCATGGTAAATCCAGAATATATATATATATATATATATATATATATATATATATATATATATATATATATATATATATATATATATATATATATATAGCATGGTTGACTAGTTGATCGAACTCTAAACATGCATCAATTAACTTATTTAGCTACTAGTTAAGCAAGGATTTGAGAACACCTACCTCTATGAAGTGACAAGAGTTGACATGAGAGGAAGAAGCAGAGATTCCCTTCCTCTACAACTCTTCAGAGCTTGTTCCCGTATCTAGCCTTCGAACTAACCAAATAGAAGGAAAATAGAGTGTATTTTATAACCTTAGGGTCGACAGGATGGGAGACAAGATCCAGAATTATAGGATATTTAGTGGGTTTACAGCCTACACAGGCTGGAGGGATAAAATGATCGGGATAGTTATCGGAAAAGAAATGACGCCCAAGAGAGGGTCGTGTATTTCATAAGTTAAGATTTCCATGTTAAACTTTAAAGATTTTTATCTTTAAAAATTGATGGAATTTGTTTGTGAAATTTCAGGGGTGAAACTCTTACATTTTTCTCTATTTTTACATATAAAATTTTTTAAAAATTATTTTTAAATAAAAAGTGGCACTATTCACGTCATTATTCACCTTTAGGAAATAACGACTTAACATATGTCGTTATTTTGAACAGAGATTTTTGTATTCACTCTACACTAACCAAAATTGTCTATATACCCTTTCTCACTTTCTAAATTATATTTATCCTTTAACACTTCATCTATATACCCTTATTTCTTTAAAATAATGGTATAATGTAAAAGTTAAAATATGCAAATTTCTAAATTATGAAAATATGAATTGGCAACTTGTAAAAGTGATGTTTATCCTTTAAAACACTATATATATAACCTATTTTCTATTTCTTTGGAATGGTGAATGGAGAGGGGGATTTCCGCAGCCCACCACAAAGGCAGCCCAACAAGACCTACAAGGTCCAACCGGGCGAGCCCACCCAAGTGATAGCCCACAGGGCCCACTTCGGGAGAAAAGCCCAATAAATAAAGACTCGAGGAACCAACTCTCCCCGGCGGCCTTCTAGGCTCGGAGGGCCCGAGACAACGGTCAGGTCGCATGGAAGGTCCGGTCTACATCCCACTCTCCGACCGAGAGAAAGAGACTCCAGCCGACCTATCCGACCCCACCTTCGCCGGGCCATGCCTATCGCTCGGACACGAGCCAGCATCCCCGTAGCTCGGTGAGACCGCTTGATTATCTACAGGTGCGGCCGTTCAGAGTCCTCCGCCAGCGGGAGAGTCATGGGAGCTACCGAACTCCAAGGGGATAACGCCCCCACGATCCGGCCATGAAAGCCCCCGCTGAAGACGTAACTCCCGCCGGGAAGCCCTCAGCTCACCGGACTCTTAAAAGGCGACGCACTATTTAAGCCAGGGATACCCTCCGAAAGATGGTAAGATGAACTAGCCATTCACACACCCTAAGCTCCTGAGCACGATTCGCTTCACCCTTGGTGGAGAGGATTCTCGCGCATCAGCTTTCTCCTCCCCCCATTATCGCTTCCACCATCGCTCTACTGACTTAGCCATCGGAGGGTTTTCCCCCAGGGAGATCCCCTGGGCCCTCTGATACGTTTCCCTTCTCTTGCAGAAACATCTTCTGGTGATCTACAGCCCGCTCAGGACACAGCGCGAGATTCCGCCTCTTCATCTGGCGTCGTCTGTGGGAAACGCACGAAGAGTCAAGATGGTGAGAAGAAGCTCAGGGAGGAGATCCGCCGGCGGGGCAGGTAAGGCTGTGGCAGCGGCGGGAGGCGTCCCCCCTAGGGTCTCGCAGAGCCCCCCCTCCAACGCCAGCGTCCCCACTAACGGACCACCACCCCCCCCGGCGGAGACAAGGGCACCCCTCGACGGTGGCGCCAACGCTTTCCAAGCCCTCAACGAGAAGATGGACGTCCTCGTGGAGCTCATGAGGGCCCAGGCGGCCCGGGATGCAAGGTCTCGCGCCCCGTCAGGAAGTCCCCCTCGAAGGAGTGCAACGCAGCACACCGCCGGAGGCCGTTTCACCCTCCGCGGCCGACAACTCCTCTGCAACGACGTCGGAGGACCCTCGCAAGCTCCGCCTGCGGAGCAAGAGGCTTCCTCCACGCCGAGGAGAGGGAAGTAGGGGGCGAGGCCGCCGCGCCTGGGCACCAGTGCTCCGGGAGATCGCCACGACACCCCCCCCCAGCCCCACGGCGCGGCCACAGCCGGAACTATCCCTCCGGCTACGAGATTTTGAAAGACGGTTCGCAGAGCAAGAGCGCGCTCTCCGCGCCCTGCAGAAGACCTCTTTCCCGGAGGACGAGGGGAAATCCCCTTTCTCCGAGTACATCTTGAAGGCAGAGGTCTCTCCTAGAGCCTCCATCACAACCTTCAAGCTCTACGACGGCCAGGGCGACCCAGCCGACCACTACGACAGCTTCGACGCCCTGGTGACCCTGCATGAAACGCCGGATCCCATCAAATGTCGAGCCTTCGCGGCCACCCTGGTCCAGGGTGCTCTGGCATGGTTCCGAGCCCTCGCCCCGGGGTCCATCCGAGACTTCAGGCAATTCGGGCGAATTTTCAAGGAGAGCTTCGCCGGTAGCGCCCCCCAAGGTCAGTAGCGGGGCTCCTGGCTCTCAAACAGGCGTAAGGGGAGAGGCTCCGGACTTACGTCCACCGATTTAAATCGAAAGCCCTTAGGATCCCTCGCCTGGACGTGGCCTCAGCCACAACCGCACTGACCGGGGGCACCCGGGACGAGAATCTCCGCCGCGAGCTTGTCCTCCACCCTCCCTCGACCCTTGCCGAGCTAGTGACTCTGGCACTGCGCCACGCCGAGTGCGAAGAAGTACTCAGCGCCTGCCGAGACACAACTGGCTCGGGTCGGGAGGGGGACAAAAAGCGGACCTCTGAGCCAAACCCTGGCTCGAGTAAGAAGCGCGATCGAGAAGGAGAGCGCAAGAGAAAGTACGAGCGGTATACCCCCTTGACCGCACTAGTCTACAAGATCTATGAAGACATCAAAGACTCAGGACTTCTCCGCCAGCCCGAGCTGATGAGGTCGAAGAACCGCAAGCGGGACAGGCATTGCCTGTTCCACGGCGACCACGGGCACCACACCGGAGATTGCCATCAGCTCCAAGACGAGATCGAGTGCCTCATCCGTCTGGGGCATCTAGCCCGGTTCACAACCGGGCATAAAGAAGACCGAGACGCCGCAGAGGAGATCGACAACGCCCCCCGAGGGGTCCACATCAACGTCATCTCCGGAGGAGTGGCATCGGGAGGCGACACCAGCTGAGGAAGGAAACGTCATGCCGAGCGGGCCAGCCGAGCCTTAGAGCCCCCCAAAGGCCCGCCAATGAAGCCCCAGGTCATAGTCTTCTCCGACCAAGACCTGGAAGGGCTGAGCACCCCGCATGACGATGCCCTCGTTATCTCGGCCACGATAAATCACTGCAATGTAGACAGGATTTTGGTTGATAATGGGAGCGCCCCCGATGTATTATCTTATGACTGTTTTCTCAAGATGGGGGAAGACCCATCCAAGCTCCGCCCGATCCGAACACCCCTGTGCGGGTTTAATGGCCTGGCCACCTACCCCGAGGGAGCCCTAAGCCTGCCGGTCACTATCGGCACCCCACCCAAAACCGTTACGGTCATAGTGGACTTCATAGTGATTAAAGGTATGATAGCGTACAACGCCATTTTCGGCCGAAAAATTCTCAGCCGAATAAAGGCCGTACCATCTACCTATCACCAAAAAATGAAGTTTCCCACCAAAAATGGGTTGGGGGAAGTCCGAGGTAACCAGGCCACGGCTAGAAGGTGCTACAATATCTCGGTGGAAGCCTCAAGGCCGGACGGGAAGGATAAGGGCCCCAGGGGAGTCGAAGGAAAAACCGTGACGGCCGAGCCCGGTGGCGAATTATTAACGGTATTCCTGAACGACGACCCGGCCCTTGGAGTGAGGATCGGTTCCGACCTACCACCGAAGGAACATCAGCTATACAAGGAGTTTCTTTCTGGGTACGTCCGGGTCTTCGCTTGGTCCGACGATCAACTCCCTGGTATACCAGAGGAAACTGTGATGCACAAGCTTAACCTCGATGCCACCGTGAGACCCGTACAGCAGCGGAGGAGGAAGCATGCGCCTGAGAAACAGGCGATCATCAAGGCGCAGGTCACCAAGGGACAAGAGACTGGTCTTTTCAGACCGGTCCTGTACCCAACGTGGCTAGCCAACGTCGTCCTGGTGCCGAAGACCACCGGCAAGTGGCGAATGTGCGTAGACTTCACCGGTCTGAACAAGGCCACCCCCAAGGACTGCTATCCGCTACCGAGCATCGACCAACTGGTTGACTCAACCTCGGGCAACGAGATACTCAGTTTCCTGGATGCCTATTCGGGTTATCATCAGATCCGAATGAACCCTGAAGATGTCGAGAAGACCGCCTTCATCACCGACTACGGCGTGTACTGCTACACCCGGATGCCCTTCGGATTGAAGAATGCTGGAGCCACATACCAGCGACTGGTCAACCATATGTTCGAGGGACAGTTAGGTCGGAACGTCGAAGCCTACGTCGACGACATGCTCGTCAAGACCCCGAGGGCTCACGATCACCTCACCGACCTGACCGAGACTTTCGGCACCCTCATGAAGTACAGCATGAAGCTCAACCCTGCCAAGTATGCCTTTGGAGTAAGATCCGGGAAGTTCCTGGGTTTCCTGGTCACTCAGCGGGGGATCGAAGCAAACCCTGACAAGGTCCAGGCCATCCTGGACATGTGCCCGCCCACGTGCATTAAAGACCTCCAGCGTCTGACGGGGCGTGTCGCCGCTCTCAGTCGTTTCCTGTCCCGTGCGGCCGAACGATGCTTGCCCTTCTTCAAGCTAATGAGGGGGCCTAAAATAGCGTCTGCTACGTTCGCATGGGACGGGGAATGCCAGACAGCGTTCACCGAGCTCCTAGCTTCACCCCCGGTGCTTTCCAAGCCCGTTGCGGGCGAGGTCTTGCTGCTCTATCTCTCGGCGACGCCATCAACGGTCAGCTCGGTCCTAGTCAGAAATGACTCGGGAGTCGAGAGGCCGGTCTACTACACCAGCAAGGTGCTTGGCAAGGCCGAGCGTAGGTACCCCGCAACCGAGAAACTCGTGCTAGCGTTGGTTACCTCCGCAAAGCGCCTCCGACCCTACTTCCAGGGGCATCCCATCACCGTGCTAACCGACGAGCCACTGAAGAAGATTCTGGCCCACCCCGAGGCCTCGGGGCGACTTGTCAAATGGGCCATCATGCTCGGGGCATACGACATCTCGTATCGGCCACGATCAGCTATCAAGGGGCAAGCGCTCGCCGACATCATCGCCGAGAGCACCGTTCCGGTCGAGGACAGGCCTCCGACAGCAACCGGGCCAACCTGGGAGCTGTTCGTCGATGGATCGTCCAACTCGGTCGGCAGCGGCGCAGGGATCCTCCTAAGGTCCCCCGAAGGAATAGAGTTGCAGTACGCCCTAAAGTTCAACTTTTCGGCGTCCAACAATGCTTCCGAGTACGAGGCCCTTATCTCGGGGGCCCGCATGGCCCGACGGTTGGGGGCTGAGCGAGTCAGGATCCACACCGACTCCCAGCTGGTCGCAAGCCAGGTCAGTGGCGAGTACGAAGCTCAGGAGGCACCTATGATCAAATACCTCCAGTCGGTCCGGAGCCTGGCCCAGCAGTTCGAGGAGTTCGAGGTAGTCCGAATAGCTCGGGAGCAAAACTCTCGGGCGGACGCCCTCTCCCGACTGGCCTCCTCCCTAGACCCGGAAGGTACACGATCGGTCCTCCTAGAAGAGCTAGAGCGCCCGAGCGTAGACTCGGAGCTCCTCGCCATTGACTCGGCCACTCCCGACGACTGGCGCTCCCCCTACCTATCCTGGCTACGAGACTCCCAGGAACCCTCCGACTCTCGAGAAGCCCGCCGGATGAAGTACCAAGCTCGGCGCTTCGTCATCCTCGACAACGCCCTCTACTGAAGATCGTTCTCCGGGCCCCTTCTGAAGTGCCTCGGCCCCGACGAAGCGAGCCAAGCTATTGAGGAGATTCATCGAGGCCTGTGCGGAGCACATTCAGGAGGTCGGTCGCTGGCCAGAATCCTGCTAAGGCAAGGATACTGGTGGCTGACCCTCCAGCACGACTGCACGGCTTACGTACAACATTGCGACCGTTGCCAGCGGTTCGACCATTTGGTCCACCAGCCAGCCACGGAACTTGTCACCCTTACCGAGCCCTACGCTTTCGCTCGGTGGGGGATCGACATCCTTGGGCCATTCCCAACGGCTCAATCCCAGAAGAAGTTCATCATCGTCGCCATCGACTACTTCACCAAGTGGATCGAGGCTGAAGCAACAGCGAGGATCATCGAGACAGTCGTCTGGGGTTTCGTATGGAAGTCGATCATTTGTCGCTTCGGCATCCCCCGAGTGATAGTGAGCGATAACGGGCGGCAATTCGACTCTCGATACTTCCGAGATAGATGTGCCGACCTAAATATCCGCAACCACTTCACTTCGGTCGCCCACCCTCAGGCCAACGGGCTGGTTGAAAATGCCAACAAGACCATCTTGAAGGGCATAAAAACCAGACTCGGCAAGGCTAAGGGTAGCTGGCTTGAGGAACTGCCTAGCGTACTATGGTCGCACCGAACGACCCCCAGAACGGCAACCGGTGAGACCCCTTTTCAACTGGTATATGGCACCGAAGCCGTCGTTCCATTGGAAATCGCCAATCCGTCTCTCCGAGTGATCAGCTTTTTGCCCGAGGCAAACGAGCAGAAGCTGCTCGAGAACCTCGACCTGGCAGACGAACTCCGAGAGATCGCGAACGTCTGAGCTACGGAGTACCAGCGCTGCCTCACTCAGTACTACAACGCCAGGGTCCGAGGCAGACAATTCCGACCAGGGGACTTCGTCCTCTGGAAGGCAGAAGCCTCTCGACCACTAGAGGCGGCGGGCAAGCTATCCCCCAATTGGGAAGGCCCCTACCGAGTGATCGAGACGCTCGAGAAAGGTGCGTACAGGTTAGCCACAATGGAAGGGGAACCCATTCCCCGGACATGGAACGCAACCACACTACGCAGATTTTATTTCTGAATACTGTATCAACAAATTGGGTAAAATAAACCCCCTTATCTTTCACATGCATTCAAGATAACTGTTGGTACATCAGAAAGGCAACTGCCAATACATTGCATAACAAAAAGCGAAAATCCATCTGGCACCGCAGCAAACGGCCATCGCCCGGTCGACCCGGTCTTGACCTTCTCGCATCCAGCCACTGACTCTGCCTCGCGTAGAAACTGGCTCGGACAAGAGATGGTCGACCCAGTTGGCTCGGGTGGTCCGTGACAAAGGTGACAGAGGGACGGCAAGGAGAAGGCCACCTTTCACGCAAGGAAGGCTACCTTCCAAGTTGGCAACAAGCTGAAAAAAGGGCACGCCGTGAAGATCCCCTTTCTTCCAAACTGCCAACTCTTTGGAGGCAAACAGAAAACAAGCAGCCCCCGAAGAGTGAAAGAAATGAAGAACAAAAGAGAGAGAAAGAGGCAGCGGACGAGGGTGAGGAAGGAACTGGAGCCGCCTCCTCCCCTCCCACGGAGGGGAATGGCGGCCGGCATCCCTAACTCCCCCGTCCACCCTCCATCTCGGCGTCCGCCCGGAAGCCTCGCCGGAGCCAAGAGGAGGCAAACGGCGTGCCCCCGCACGTCGAAGCCCTCTCCCGATCCGCGCGGCGACCGTCGGACCCGTCTCATGCACGCGCGGCGACCGTGGGACCCGATCGATATTCCAGGACAGCTGGAACCGGCCGCTCCTCGTCGTCTGCAGCATCACCTTCTGAAGGGTCCTCCATGCTCCGATCACGACGGTGCAACGCAAAGCGAAGACGAGGGAATAAGAGCAGACCACCGGCGAGAGTCCTAAGTGTTAAGAGAGAAGGAGCACCCTTCGGTCCTTTTTATAGGCCAAGGGAGGACACACGCCTTAAATGACTCCCCCCTCGAAAACACGCTACAGGACCTCCCTGGGAAGGTCACCTCAAAATCCTTGCCCCCCGCCCTAGCGGGATTCGCGAAGCACCGCGACTTTCAAAGCATGGTAATACGGAAGGACGCCCGCCAGAAGTCTCCCGAATCGACGTGCGAAAACGGCGTAAAAAATATCGGCACTTTCCAACTGCCTCGATACGCCAACCAAATCACAGCAAAGATAGCGATCAAATAAAGTAAGTTATTTATTGCCTCCCATAAAAGCCTCTTACAACAAGGAAGACGGACAAAAAGGGGAAGGGGCAAAATAAAGTTACATCAGGCCTCGGGCCCACTTTGAAGCTCGGGAACAGCAGTAGGGGACGCGTCACCCCCGGTACCCTCGGCGACAGCCGGCCCGGACACTGACCTCGCCTGTGCGAGAACTGTCCCGGTCGCGAGCCCTCCCGAGGCTTCCGGAGCTGGTGACCCCGTAGGGGGCGACTCCTCCGGTGCTTCCCCGACCGAAGATGAGGAGCCGGAATCTGACTCGTCCGAGTCATAACGCTGGCCATAAGGAAAATCGCCTCCGGCCAGGTGCTCATTAGCATAGTTCATCGCCCGGCGATAGCCCTGCCTGAACCCCTTTCGAGCACCCCGACGGAGCGCTACCTCGTAGTAGGGTAGGGCGGCTGCAATCAGGTCGGCCGAGTAAGCTTCCGAGCCTTTATAGCGCTCGATCGCCTCCGCCTCGACCTGCCCGTCCCGAGCCCACTCCGCCTCGGCCGCGCGCTCTTCCGCCCTCGCCAGACGCTCCTCCAGCTCGATCATCCTCCGCTCGGCCTCAGTCATCCGACCCTCTGCCCGGGCTCGGTCCGCCTCAGCCTCGACGCGAAGGCGCTCCGCGTCCTCCGCCCGAGCCTGCAGCTCGCCGCGCTCAAGCTCCCAGAGGCCATCCGGCTCAATGTGACGTTGACGCTCATCTTCTAGACGTTTGCTCTTCCTCTCGAGCGATTCTTGGGCCCTTGCCAGCTGCTCGGCCAGTACCTCGGCTTCCCGTCGGCTCGACCGCGCCAACTCCCTGAATGCAAGGAACTCCCGCCGGAGCCCCTCTTGCTCCCCCTCGAGCCGGGCCAGTTTCCCCTCGCATCCACCAAGGGTCCAGGCGAGCTTCGACCGCTCCGCCTCCGTCCGGGCGTGCGCCTCTGCCATCACAGCCGCTGTCCGAGCTATAACCAGGCCGCCCTCCATCAGGATGTCAAGGACCCCGGCAGGAGTGCTGCGCTTTTCTCCTCCCCTCGTCCTATCGGCGATCGACCGGCAGATCCGGTACAGATCACCCGAGACACCAAGACTGACCAGAGCTTCCGGCAAAGGGGACCGCTCCACCCTGGGCACCCCGCCAGAAGGCCCTGTTGTGGCGGCGAAACTAACCGCCCCGCGCACCACGGTCGGTTGGGGTTGCAACGCCTCCCCGGGCGAACCCCCACCCTCGACCGGCGCCGCGGGATCAACGGCACCAGAAACTGCCGGCACTTGGGGTTGCGGCGCCCCCGCGGCACACCCCCATCTGCATCGACCGAACTCTCGGTCCCAGCGACGGCCGCGCCGGCATCGGCCCCTTCTGTCCCCACAGAAGGGAGAGCCGACCCATCACCTCCCTCTGCGGGGCCCCTGGTCTCCTCGGCCCCCTCTCGCTCGGCAGATGGGAGAGCCAGCCCAGAAGGGTCGGCCCCATCCTGCCCCCGAGAGGGGAGCGCTGCCGAGCCAGAGTCGCCCCCGACGGCGGTAGGAAGACCGGCTTTCCTGGCCCTCTTCCTGGCCTTCGTGGCCTCCCGCAATTTCCCCACCAGGGGATCCTTGCGCTTCAGGCCGGTCGATCGAGAAGTCCCCTCGGGAGCCGCCCCCTTGCCCTTATCTCGGGCATGAGCGCGACCCGCCGAGACATCAGGTTCGTCGGCGGCCGAGTCTTCTCCCAGATCGATGACCTCGGCCACCTCCTCCAGAGGCTCCCGCCTCACATCTGCAACAAGAAGAAGCCCCGGTCAGGAGGAGGAAAAAGAGTTACCACCCCAGAAGAAGAGCCTCAAAAGCTGTACCTGACGACGTCAACCACGAGAGAAGACACCGTTCGATGTTCTCCGACGTCACCAGCTCCTCGGTCGATTGGCGATTCTCCAGCAAACGGGCAGCCTGCTGCTCCATGTGGGGAGGGAACTCCTCCTGGCGAGGGGGCAGATTCGGGTGAAAATTGGGCGAGGTCCGGCATCTCCAAATCTCGTCCGTCGCCACCGCCTTCACCCAGAAGAATTGAGTCTTCCACCCCTCGTGCGAAGAATCCTTCACCGCGAGCGAGATGTAGCTCCTGTTCCTCCGCGCCTGGATGAAGTAAAAACCTTTCCCAGCCGATGGATGTGCCTTCAGCTCGAAGAAGAAGTGGAAAAGGTCCAGAGACGGGAAGATGCCGCGTTGATGGCACAAGATCCCAAAGGTAGAAAGAAGAAGATAGGAGTTGGCCACCAACTGGATAGGCGCCAACCGGAAAAAAGTGAGAAGCTGCAGTACGTAAGGATCAAAAGGAAGCCGGAATCCACTCTTCCAGGCCAAAAGAAAGGTGCAAATGTGCCCATCGCGGTCGTCCAGACTCGTCTCATATGGAGTGGCAGCAGCAAAGCTATAGCGGAAAGGCAGACGGAAACGGTACTCCAGCCTCCGCACCTCCGCTTCTCCCAACTCGCTACAGTTGGGGACGGGATCGCGCCTCACGGGCACAAGCTCCGGACTCTTATCCGCCAACGGATCGGGGGAAGATCCCTCGTACGAGCTTGAAGACTCCGGGGGAGAAGGAAGCTGCCGGACCGCCTCCGCGGTTATCCTCGCCAACTCTTCAAACGCCGCCGCAAGGCTCCGCGTCTCCGCTGTGCTCTCACGGCGCATCAAGAAGCAAGGAAAGCCTAAAACCCTGGAAGCCTAGAACGATGAACAGCGCCCCCTATAAACCCCTGAGGGTGGCGGCGCGCCGTTCCGTGCTCTGAGAAAAAGGGGGCCCCTTCGTTTCAAATCCGTCAGGATCATCATTACGGGCCTCGGCGACCGCTATAAGCGGCTACATAACACCAACGGAATTCCACCCACCTGAGCCACGCCGGTCCAAAGCCTCGAAAAACTACTCATCCGAGCCTCCTTGGCTCGGGAGTAGGAGGGGGACAAGTGGAGAGGGGGATTTCCGCAGCCCACCACAAAGGCAGCCCAACAAGACCTACAGGGTCCAACCGGGCGAGCCCACCCAAGTGATAGCCCACAGGGCCCACTTCGGGAGAAAAGCCCAATAAATAAAGACTCGAGGAACCAACTCTCCCCGACGGCCTTCTAGGCTCGGAGGGCCCGAGACAACGGTCAGGTCGCATGGAAGATCCGGTCTATAGCCCACTCTCCGACCGAGAGAAAGAGGCTCCAGCCGACCTATCCGACCCCACCTTCGCCGGGCCATGCCTATCGCTCGGACACGAGCCAGCATCCCCGTAGCTCGGTGAGACCGCTTGATTATCTACAGGTGCGGCTGTTCAGAGTCCTCCGCCAGCGGGAGAGTCATGGGAGCTGCCGAACTCCAAGGGGATAACGCCCCCACGATCCGGCCATGAAAGCCCCCGCTGAAGACGTAACTCCCGCCGGGAAGCCCTCAGCTCACCGGACTCTTAAAAGGCGACGCACTATTTAAGCCAGGGATACCCTCCGGAAGATGGTAAGATGAACTAGCCATTCACACACCCTAAGCTCCTGAGCACGATTCGCTTCACCCTTGGTGGAGAGGATTCTCGCGCATCAGCTTTCTCCTCCCCCCATTATCGCTTCCACCATCGCTCTACTGACTTAGCCATCGGAGGGTTTTCCCCCAGGGAGATCCCCTGGGCCCTCTGATACGTTTCCCTTCTCTTGCAGAAACATCTTCTGGTGATCTACAGCCCGCTCAGGACACAGCGCGAGATTCCGCCTCTTCAGTGTAATATTAATTTCCTAAGTGATTGAAAATATAAATTGGCATTTCTTAAAATATAATTTGGCATCTTCTAAAGCATCTATTGGTAATTAAATGTTTTAAATGGTTAATCCAATAGAATTAAAATATGAGTTCAATAATTAAATATATATATATAATTTTTTTTTGTATATTTCTATTTTAAAATTCTCGTGTGTTACACCCTCCCCTACTTAAAAGAATTTGGTCCCCAAATTCAACTGTATAAGGATATTGTGGAAATTATAAAATACTTACAGTTTAGAATAATTCTGGGTATCTTCTTTTCATAGATTCTTCGGTCTCTCAAGTTGCTTCTTGTTTCGCGCATCGATTCCATTGGATTTTCACCATAGGGATCTTCTTGCTCCTTAGAACTCGGACTTCGCGGTCAAGGATCCGCATCGGCCTTTGCTCATAAGTAAGATCTCTTTGAATCACCAAATCAGCATGATCAATGACATGAGAAGGGTCGTGCACATATTTCTTTAGCATAGATATATGAAATATATTGTGCACTTCGGAGAGTTGATGAGGTAAAGCAATACGGTAGGCCACCTCGCCCACTCTTTCCAATACTTTGAATGGACCGATAAACCTCGATGTAAGTTTGCCCTTAACACCGAATCTTCTATTACCTCGGCCAGGAGATACCTTGAGAAATACATGGTCACTAACTTGGAACTCCAAATCTCTCCTTCTATTATCAGCATAAGATTTTTGCCTGCACTGAGCTACCTTGAGTCTCTCTCTGATAAGGTGTATCTTCTCAGTTGAATCTCTAACCATATCTGGGCCTAGAATTTATCTTTCACTGACTTCTTCTCAGCATATTGGAGAACGACAACTCCTGCCATAAAACGCTTCGAAAGGTGCCATTTGAATACTAGTTTGATAGCTGTTATTATAGGCAAATTCGGCTAGGGATAAGTGGTCGTGTCAGCTTCCGCCGAAATTTATAATACATGCCCTTAACATATCTTCAACAACCTGATTTGTCCTTTCAGTCTAACCATCTGTCTGGGGATGGAAAGCAGTGCTGAAATTAAGTTTCATCCCCAGAGAGTGTTGTAGACCCTTCCAAAAATGAGAGGTGAAGCGCGGGTCTCGGTCAGATACGATCGAGACGGGAACTCCATGCAATCTAACCATCTCTTTAATATACAGGGCCCCAAGTACGTCGACCAACCATCGGCTTTTGATGGGTAAGAAATGGGCCAATTTAGTTACCCAATCGATAATTACCCAAATTCCATCATATCCGCCCCTAGACTTGGGCAAACCCATGATAAAGTCCATGCCAATGTCTTCCCACTTCCACTTGGGAATATCCAGCGGATGTAGCTTTCCGGTGAGTTTTTAATGTTCCGCCTTCACTTGTTGGCATGTGAGGCAACGAGACACAAAGTCTGCTACCTCCCTTTTCGTGTTAGGCCACTAGAAAGTTCTTTTCAAGTCTTGGTACATCTTAGTGGCCCCAAGGTGGATTGTGTACCTCGATCTATGAGCTTCTTCAAGAATCTTCTTCTTCATTTCGGGACAGTCGGGCACACATGTCCGTTCATGAAATAGCAATCTGCCATCAGGTGCTTGCTTGAAATCTAGTCGCTCGTCCAGCTTGCTCTTTATCTCCACTAGTGAGGGAACTTCTTCCTGTAGCTTCTTGATTTCAGGTAGCAAATCTGGATGTAGGCTTATATGAGATAGAATAATACACATGTTCTTCTCATCTGTGATGATATCAAGCTCAGAGAATTTCTCCAGCATCTTCCATTCTTGTATCATACAGTTGGCTAATATTGTTCTCGGCTTTCGACTAAGGGCATCAGCTACAGAATTACCCTTACCAGGATGGTAATGTATAGTGAAGTCGAAATCCTTGAGATACTCGAGCCAACGCCTTTGCCGCATGTTCAGCTACTTTTGGGAGAATAAGTACTTGAGTCTTTTATGATCGGAGTACATAGTGAATTGTTCTCCGTAGAGATAGTGCCTCTAGATCTTCAAAGCGAATACTACCGCAGCCAGTTCTAAGTCATGAACCGGGTAGTTCTCTTTATGTTTCTTCAATTGTCGGGAAGAATATGCAATGACTCTTCCATTCTGCATCAATACACATCCGAGGCCAATACCCGAGACATCGATATATACCTCGTATTTTTCTCTTTCAATTGGTAATGATAAGACTGGAGCAGTGGTCAAGAGATCCTTCAAAGCTTGGAAACTCTTTTCATAGTCTTCATTCCACTCATGAGACACTTCCTTGCGGGTTAACATAGTCAGAGGAACGGTAATCTTGGAGAAGTCCTTGATAAAACGCCGGTAGTAACCAGCTAGACCGAAGAAGCTTCGAATTTCTATTGCATTTGTGGGTCGTTCCCAGTTCTTCACGGCTTTGACCTTTGATGGGTCAACAACAATTCTATTTTTTGAAATAATATGGCCTAAGAATGATACTTCATCGAGCCAGAATTCGCACTTGCTGAATTTGGCATATAGCTTATTTTCCCTTAATATCTACAGTGCCTTCTTGAGATGTTCTTCATGATCATCTTCGGTCTTGGAATAGATCAGAATATCATCAATAAAGACCACAATGAATTGGTCTAAATAGGGCCTGAATATGCTGTTCATTAACTGCAAAAAAGTTGCGGGGGCATTTGTTAGTCCGAAAGGTATAACTGTAAATTCGTAATACCTATACCTGCTTCGGAATGCAGTTTTATGAATGTCTTCTTCTTTGATCTTCAATTGGTGGTAACCAGAACGAAGATCAATCTTAGAGAAATATGACGCTCTTGATAACTGATCGAACAACTCGTTAATCCTCGACAGCGGATATTTGTTCTTGATTGTAAGGTTAATTAGCTGCCGATAATCGATGCATAGTCTCATCGATACATCCTTCTTTTTGACGAACAGCACGGGTGCTCCCCAAGGGGAAGTACTCGGCCTGATGAAACCATTTTTCAATAACTCCATTAGTTGTTCCTTTAGTTCCTTCAGCTCAGCAGGGGACATTCTGTATGGTGCCCTAGAAACAGGACCAGCACCAGGGACAAAGTCGATTGTGAACGACACTTCCCTTTCCGGGGGTAAGCCGGTTAAATCTTCTGGAAAAACATCGGGAAAATCTTGAATTACACGGATGTCTTCAAGTTTAACCTTCTCGACTTCCGTGGCAGTCACGAATGCTATGAAAGCCATGCATCCCTTATCCATAAGCCTTCTAGCTCGGAGTGCTGATATAAGAAGTGATTTACTCCGAGGGCTATTGTAAACTAGCTCTGGGAAATCCACAAAAGTTACCTTGCCATGTCGGCAATCTACAGTTGCTTGGTATGTGGATAGCCAGTCGGCACCTAGTATGACGTCATAACCCTTCTTATCTAGGCATATCAGGTCAGCAGGTAAATTGCTTCCCTTAATCATTACTTCACAGTTTGGATAGTGATAAGTGATATCAGACTCATTCCCAAGAGGTGTAGATATGACCAAATCTAACAGTTCATGTTTCTTAGAAAATGAAGCAGCAAAGTTATTGGAAACAAATGAATGAGTTGCACCGGTATCAAATAAAACTTGAGCAGTTTTTGAACAAATAGTAAGAGTACCTTCCACAATTCCGCCTTCAGTGGGTTCCGTCTCTCGGAGGCTTGCAGACGGCCTTGTTTCTTCACCAGACGCTTCTCGTCTTTGGTGTCTTGTTCCTTCATCAGTGGACAGTCTGGGATTCGATGCTCTCGGCTCCCACCTCGAAGACAAGCTCCTAACTTCCTCCAGCATTCCTCAATCTTATGATCAGCTTTATCACAATACTTGTAAATATCCTTTGAGGGTGTGGCAGTGGAGAATGACCTGTGATTCTTCTGGAATTTCTTTGCCTTGGAGGGCTCCCCTCCCATGAAGAACCGCTTCTTGTTGAATGATTGTTTGAATTTTCCTGGGCTTGTGACGGGTTCCTTCTTGTCTCTTCCTCATATTCTCTCGGACAATTCGGTGGCATCTTCTAGCAATTGGGCACGCCGAACTATCTCCGAATAAGCTTGGATGTCCATCGGTGCAAGTTGTGTAATATAGTGGGGCCGAAGCCCGTTTAGGAACCTTCTCGCCTTCATCTTTTCTTTACACACCAAGTGGGGTGCATACCTAGATAATCTGAAAAACTGGGCCTCATACTCGGCCACTTTCAAGCCCCGTTGTTTTAGGACAGTGAATTCTGCGGCCTTCTTCTCCTGGATATGGTCGGAGAAGTACTTGTTGTTGAAATGCTCTGTGAATTCATCCCATGTGACATGGCATTCTGGCAGTGTTGCTTCTATGGATTCCCACCAGCATCAAGCGTCCCGCTCTAGTTGGAATATGGCCAGTAAAACCTTCTCCTCGTCCGTGCATTGCATTACACGGAAGATTCGTTCCATCTCCTTTAGCCAATTCTCGGCACCCTCGGGGTCGGACGAACCCGTGAACCTCGGTGGGTTCATGTTACGGAAACTTCGGTGGAGATCTCCCGCTCCACGATTTGCTCCGCCTTGGGCCACTTGCTGTAGTGCCTGTGTAAGGCCCTGCACGGTGCACTGCATCTCGCGCCATTGTGCCCTTTCCGCAGCCATGATTGTACAAAAGAGTTTAAGTATGATAAAGATCGGGTTTTCTTGTAAGGTCAAAAAGTCTTTATAACCCATGGCTCTATCCATCTCACCGAGTAAGGTATATCTATCCTTGGACTCGGGTTTTACCTATCCTTGGACTCAAGTTTTTACTTAGATTTCAATTTCTAACCTTTTATTTCATCTAGTTCCCTAGGTTTGAAAACCTAGGCTCTGATACCACGAAGACTGTCACGTCCCGAGCGCGGAAGATACTCGGATGCGTGACGCGTCTATATAGATTGTGTCATTAGAGCGATAAGAAATTTAACATATAAAATGTCGGAGTGCGCAAATGACTAAAAATCTAATAAATTCCAATAGTCCAAGTGATGTTTATTTGTTTAATCAAAGGAAATAAAGATAGTCCATGACAAATTTCCAAATTTAAAAAGCAAAACATTAGGCTACACGACTTAACACAAAGTTTATACCACTAACTAACATAACTGGGAATACAAGGTAGACTCAAATAAATTCAAAGACTTGACTAGCTAATGATAAATGGATGGCGTTCTAGCACTCTTCACTCGGCCTCAAACCCATTCTTGTCGCTATCCGAATCACCTGAAAATGTTAGGAAGCAACTGGATGAGCGAATCGCTCAGTAGGAATTATATCTCAAATACGAGCAATCTTTACGTGATTTACAATTTGCATGTATTATCAGTATGGCTATGCATGATGTACGTATAATAAAAATCAGGTATACAGGTAAATCTAGGCATGATCAATAATAAGAGATCAAGAACTATATAAAGAGAGTATAACAAGATTTCAAGTATTTGACAAGCAGTATTTCAAGAATTTACAGATGTAAATGCCACTTCGGGCAAGTAGGGATTCGTGTACAAGTATGAACGCAGGTATGAGAAGGAACTCATGTACAAGAATATCAAGTAAAAATTCAATTCAAGCAAGTATTGTCAAGTACGTATCAGTAGAATTGGCTATTATCAAGCAAGTATTTGCCCTTTATCGGGCCACAAGTCAAGTATTGCCCGTTTCGGGCCACGCAAGTCAAGTAAGTAAGGAGAGAGAGAGTAGGGGCGGAGTGTCTCAAGTCAAGCAAGTACTCCGGTGCAATACTAAACACCGTGGTCAATAAACTCCCATGGGCACAAGTACCTTCGGGTGCTCCTCCCAGGACCAGACCGGGCCCTATATGCACAGCATTTCATGTATTACCTTTGACATCCACTCTCATTTATAGCCAATATGAAATTTCAAAAATTTAGAAACGTAGTATTTCAGACGAGATTAACTAGTCATTTGGTTATGGAGGATTCTAGAGGTGGCCCCTACAGGGTCAAGAGGTGGCTCCCGTCGTGTAGCACTTTGCACCGTACGGCCTCAAGAGGTGGCTCCTACAACGTAGCACTTTGTCTTGTATGGCACTTAGCTCCTACACTCCCAAATGATAGTTTAAGAGATTCAAGGTTTGACGAAGTAGGGTAATATACACAAGTAAATTTTTTTTTCATGGAACAGAATTTCAAGAACTCATTATACGCAGGAGTATGGATTAGGGTTGTGTTTGCACAATTTTTGAGACATATCAAGATCAGAAGTTGTAATTACTGAGTTGGCATCTGAGGGTTTGCTAATCTTTCAAATTTTCAATATATATATATATATATATATATATATATATACTTGAGGGCCGTCTTCAATTCTGAAATTGAAGACTTAAGGGCCGTCTTAAATTTAGTAATTGAAGACTTGAGGGCCGTCTTCAATTCTAAAATTGAAGACTTAAGGGCCGTCTTCAATTCTGAAATTGAAGACTTAAAGGCCGTCTTCAATTCGGTAATTGAAGACTTAAGGGTCGTCTTCAATTCTGAAATTGAAGACTTAAGGGCCGTCTTCAATTCAGTGATTTTCACCTAGCAAATACGTTTTGTGACTCAAAGCACTGTTCATTTCGAAAAAATTTCTCGAAATTCGAAAGTAAGGATATGAATACTTAGTATATCTCCTCGGGAGTCCAGAAACATATTCAGATATAATTACTGAGTTTTGGTTTCACTGATATGAATTTTCTAATGTTATAATTTTAATTCCTTAAGAAACAGAATTGACGCCCCTGTGAGCAGTCTTCAATTAAGTGAAGACTTGAGGACCGTCTTCAATTCTGAAATTGAAGACTTAAAGGCCGTCTTCAATTCAGTAATTGAAGACTTGAGGGCCGTCTTCAATTCTGAAATTGAAGACTTAAGGGCCGTCTTCAATTCAGTGATTTTCACCTGGCAGATACGTTTTGTGACTCAAATCACTGTTCATTTCGAAATAGTTTCTCCAAATCAGAATCCGAAGACATGGTCAGATGGAGAAAAATCTCAGGGTCAGAAGTATATTATGTCAAAATTTTCAAGGTCCAGTTTATTAGTTATAGATTTTTGAATGCGTTGATTTACTGATTTCTAAAAATTCCAGAAAACGGAATTGACGACATGGTGCATGTCTTCAATTAATTGACGCCCTCTCGGGCAGTCTTCAATTTGGAAATTGGCGCCCTAGTCAGGGGCGCCAATTATAGTGAGGTGTCCACTATTGATTAGTGTGAAAAGGCTTCTAATCAAGAAGTAATGGCACGAATATGTTGAGAAAAATATCAGGATTCCAGAAACAAGTTCATGCAAAAATTTCGTACTTTAGTTCGATAGTTATAGATTTTTGAATGTGTTAAATTATTAATTACTGAAAATTTCAGAAATCAAATTGACGACATTAGGGGTGTCTTCATTTAAATGACGACTGTGTGAACAGTCTTCAATTTTGAAAATGGCGCCCTGGTCAGGGGCGCCATTTACCAGAGGGCTGGAGCCTCCGTGTCTTTAAACCATGAACGTATTATGTTAACAGAGACTATATATTAAGATTTAAAATATGGTTATTAATACTGTAAAACTAGTGTGATAACATATGTTCAAAAACTCATGAAATTATGCTAATAACTAAGTTCAAACTCATAAAATTCATAGTGACAGTATATAACAAGCTATTAACATATGTATAATATGGTATTATTCTTGGTCATGGTAAATCTAGAATAGAATATATATATATATTGCATGGTTGACTAGTTGATCGAACTCTAAATATGCATCAATTAACTTATTTAGCTACTAGTTAAGCAAGGATTTGAGAACACCTACCTCTGTGAAGTGACAGGAGTTGACAGGAGAGGAAGAAGCATCCCTTCCCTCCCTCTGCAACTCTTCAGAGCTTATTCCCGTATCTAGCCTTCGAACTAACCAAATAGGGAGAAAATAGAGTGTATTTTATAACCTTAGGGTCGACAGGATGGGGGACAAGATCCAGAATTATAGGGTATTTAGTGGGTTTACAGCCTACACAGGCTGGAGGGATAGAATGATCGTGATAGTTGTCGGAAAAGAAATGATGCCCAAGAGATGGTCGTGTATTTCATAAGTTAAGATTTCCGTGTTAAACTTCAAAGATTTTTATCTTTAAAAATTGATAGAATTTGTTTGTGAAATTTCAAGGGTGAAACCCTTACATTTTTCTCTATTTTTATATATATATATTTTTAAAAATTATTTTTAAATAAAAAGTGGCACTATTTACGTCACTATTCACGTTTAAAAAATAACGACTTAACATATGTCGTTATTTTGAACGGAGATTTTTGTATTCACTCTACACTAACCAAAATTGTCTATATACCCTTTCTCACTTTCTAAATTATGTTTATCCTTTAACACTTCATCTATATACCCTTATTTCTTCAAAATATTGATATAATGTAAAAGTTGAAATATGAAATTGTCTAAATTATGAAAATATGAATTGGCATCTTGTAAAAGTGATGTTTATCCTTTAAAACACTATCTATATAACCTATTTTCTATTTCTTTGAAATGGTGTAATATTAATTTCCTAAGTGATTGAAAATATAAATTGACATTTCCTAAAATATAATTTGGCATCTTCTAAAGCATCTATTGGCAATTAAATGTTTTAAATGGTTAATCCAATAGAATTAGAATATGAGTTCAATAATTAAATATATATATATATATATATATATAAATATTTTTGTATATTTCTATATTAAAATTCTTGGGTGTTACATCGAAGCATTGTAGGCCTATCGGACGGTCTACAAATCCCCCACGGGGTGCTCGCCGTTCTCCCTTGCTTACGGGGCAGAAGTAGTTATCCCCATCGAAGTCCAGTTAGCCTCTTATCATGTGGCCATCCACACTGGCCTTTCCGGCCCTTACGAAAACGAGTACTAGAGAAGGCTGGAAGAGCTCGCCGATCTAGAAGGCAAGCAACTCGAAGCCTACAAACACATGTAGGCATATCAGGCACGCATGGGCCTATGACAAGCTCGTCAGGCAGCGAGCTTTCAAGCAAGGCGACCTTGTCATGATCAAAGAAAAAGAGGTCATGGTAGGGCGCTCCAATGGAAAACTGCAGCCAAATTGGCGAGGTCCATACATCATCCAGAATGTCTATGAGGGTGGGGCTACACGGTTGTTGATCACAAAGGACACAGACTGTTCCCGCCTCTCAACGGCAAACACATGAAGCTATACTATGCGCCAGAGCATGAGTTTGCGCGCCAGCCAGACTAAGGCGCACGCCCCAGCTACTACCAATAAGGCCGGTCCTCTCCGTGGAGGATCCCACCGGCCAGTCCTCCCGCTCTTCAATTCCCAGTCAACCAGCCAGTTTAGCTCCTCAGAATAGCCGCCACGCATCCACGGGAATCGGTCCCCTGCCCTCGTTCCCGTCACTATGGGAGCGCGGGCGCTTCTGCACCAGCGCCAGTCTAGCTATCAGGCTCACATGTAAGTCAAAAAAATAATAATAATAAAAAATGGGGTTAAAAAATGGAGATGCCCCGGCAGACCCAATCATCCTCACCACAATAGGGTGTGGCTGGGGGCAAAAAGGCCAGTGACCCGGCTGAGGTGAAAACCCGAAAGGGAACCTCAAGCAAAATCGGGAAACCCCTCGACGTGAAAACCTGTAAGGGCACGTCGGAAAAAGCTAAAGGGGGTCGGCTCTAGCGAAAACCCGAAAGGGCGGTAGAGCCGATAACAAGAAAATCTTCTTCTCCTTACCAGTCAACATAGCCTTCCACCTGTCCCTTGGTGGGCCGTTAGTCTCACCCAGGACCAGTCTCCAATACACTTGCATTGCTACAGCGCAAGCCCTCTAATCTCCAGTTAATCTTGCGTTACTCACGCTCAGCTCGGCCAACCTTTGGCCCTCACCTCAATGTCACAGTTCAACCAGTCCCTGTGACAATCAAACTTCCAGTCACCATCTCGGTAAACTTACATTCCGATACATTCCCCAGACATTTGTCATCCTCTGCCCCTACATCCCACATATCCAGCAAATCCAGAGCTCTCCAGTTCAGTATAATCCTAGTTTCCCCCATACAATCCCAGATCCACTAGTTACAACTCCAGTCATACCTTCCCATGGCAAAGTGGCCCATCGCCACCATGGCTTAAGGATTTCAAAAAAAAAAACCCTTATGAATGGTTAAACAATATTCGGTTATCCTCACCTTCCAGTCTCAGGTTACGTCCCCTGATAGCAACATGCTATGGACGATAGTCTCAAAAAAAATGGGGTTAAAAATAGAGATACCTCGGCGGCCTCAGTCAACTCTCTCTACGAGACGATTGGGGGCAAAAATTGCCACCAACCCAGCTGAGGTGAGAACCCGAAAGGGCGCCTGAGGCAAAATCGGGTAACCTCTCGATGTGAAAACCCGCAAGGGCACACCGAAAAAAGCTAAAGGGGGGCAGCTCTGGCGAAAACCCACAAGGGCGGTAGAGATGGTAAAGAGAAAAAAAATCTCTCCCTCTCCACTTTTCACTTACAAAGCCATCGGCCATGACACGTCCCGATGGCGAGCTCAACATCACTCCACGACAATGGTGGCCACTACACCCCCGAGGGTCGGTCATCGCCAGCTTCCAGTTTCCAATTTCGGCTACAATGCCTTCACAGGCCAGCCGCCAGTCTCCAGCTTCCAGTTTCAGCTACAACGCCTTCACAGGCCAGCCGCCAGTCTCCAGTTTCCAGTTTCGGCTACAATGCCTTCACAGGCCAGCCGCCAGTCTCCAGCTTCCAGTTTCGGCTACAACGCCTTCACAGGCCAGCCGCCAGTCTCCAGCTTCCAGTTTTGGCTACAACGCCTTCACAGGCTAGCCACCCAGCCTCCAGTCCCAGTACCTCGGCTACAACACCTTCACAGGCCAGCCGCCAGTCTCCAGTCCTAGCCTCGGCTATGACGCCTTCACAGACTAGCCACCCAGCTTCCAATCCCAGCCTTGGCTACAATGCCTTCACAGGCTTAGCCGCCAATTTTCAACTCCAGCCTCGGCTACAACGCCTTCGCAGGCTAGCCGCCAGCTCCCGGTTCCAGTTTCGGCTATAATGCCTTCCCAGGCTAGCCATCCTACCTGGTTCCAGTTCCCAACCATTGCACCTTTCTATGTCACCCAGCTGGCTTCAGCTCTGCCCCTCTTCCCAGTCACAGTCCCAGCTTCAATTTCCAGTCCCTCTCCTATGGTCTTGGTTGCCATGTCCGCCTAGGCCGCCCAGCTAGCTCAATCTCAGTTTCCCAGACACATACGAATCCTGTTCTTTGGCCAACGGCACAATGTTAGCCAATATTCCACCATCCAGTTTCGGGTCAATATAAACCCTCTAGAATCACCTCTACAACCCTAAATCACGCAAGTTGTCCCGTTCTTACGGGCCTACGTTGGTTCCCCGGTATGCGGGCTTTCATCCCCCAGGAGGATTGGCCCCACATATAGCCTTTCTTTCCTCTACTACCCAGTACTCAACCTCCAGCTTCTAACACCGAGTTCCTTAAACCCGATCCCTGTTATCACTCATGATAATGCGTCGTAGGATAAGCAAGCATGACTAACAATAAGTGGTCGTCAGTTCACGCGCATCAGTCCATTCCATCAAAGAAGGGAGGGAACAACCCAGTAAACAAAGGATCTGGAGTTTATTAATACTCTGTAAAAGGATCCCAAGACATGCCCTTGGGGTAACAAAATCCATACGCTCCGGACATCAAAAAAAAAGAGAGAAGGAGAAGAGGGGGAAGATACAATCAAGGCTCCGGCACAGTCCCCTCTAACGCCGCAAGGCGAGAGTCCGCCGCTGCAAGCTCCTCCTCCAGGGTGGACAAGAGTTGAGCACTGGCTCCGGCTGTAGCCTTAGCCGCCTGCCACTCAGCTCGGACGCGCTCAGCAACTACCTGCCGCTCCTCCCAGACCTTCCTCAAGGCCTCGGCCTGGCTCTCCACCTCCCTCAGCTGTGCGACTCGCTCCTGAGATGCTGACGCGGTCGCTTCAGCGTGACTCCTCTGCTCAGCTACGGCTGACACAAGCCGAGCCCGCTGCTCTTGCGCCTCTCGGATCGCTGCTAGCCTCTGAGCCTTCTGCGCCTGAACCTCGCAGAGTCGCAGGTATTTGGCCCAGATCCCACCCAACCCGAACATCTAAAACTCACGTAAGAATCTGAGTGCGTGATAGCCCTGGGTGCACTCCCGCAGTCGCTGCCTCAGGTCCTTTGGAGAAGGGAGGGGCTCGGATCGTCGCTAGCCTCTGAGCCCTCTGCGCCTGAACCACGCGGAGTCGTAGGTATTCGGCCCAGATCCCAGCCAACCTGGACATCCCGAGTTCACGTGGGAATCCGAGTGTGTGATAGCCCTGGGTGCACTCCCGCAGTCGCTGCCTCAGGTCCTCTGGAGAAGGGAGGGGCTCGCTTTGTGAGTAGCCTCGCGGCCGCTGGAGCAGGGCGGCACCTGTACTCGCCTCCAGCAACGGCTCTGGCGGAGAGGCGAATGGAGGCCACTTGACCCCTAAATCTAGGGAGAGGTCTCCGGACGCAGTCGATACTCCAGTGCAACTTGCATAGTTCCAACAAATACCAAAGGAAGTAAGTGATACATAAAAGGCTTCCTTTTACAAACAAGGTGAAAAACCTGACAAAGAGAAGGAGACAATTCTTGACTCCTTACCTGGAGCAAGTCCAGCCTACTCTGTGACATCATCTGTCGGGGTCGGGGAAGGCAGCTGCACCTCCGCCTCCACAGCATCCCCTACCAGGGTTGGAGAGGGCAATGGTTCCTCCACCATCCGGTCATCTCCAGCAAGCACGGGTAAGACACGAGGCTCCTCCTTCCCGCCCTCGTCAGGAGTCGACGCGTGCTCCTTCCCAGGATCCGATGCTGCAAGTAACTCAAGAACGTCAGCACTCTACCTTATAGAGCATGCAAGCACTAAACAATGGCGGAGAGGACCACTGCATACCTTCAGAAGTGGTCCTCGTTGGAACCTCCCAACTAGCCGAGGCACCGGAGGATGAAGAGCTCGAGCTCGAACTCTCCTCTGTCTTTATCTCTGAGCCACCGTCGTTTGAAGAGCTCGACGAGGTCTCCGACGGACTCCCAGAGGTGGCCGAACCTGAAGCTCCTGCAAGCCAACATAGTAAACAAGGTCATCGCCAGACCCAGCTCCATACAAGAGTGGTTCTCTAGCTAAGAGTTGCAAACATAAAACTCACCGGTCGGAGCACTCCCCTCCGAAACCTTCTCGATATCAACGATCTCCTCGTCGCCATCAGCAGAGGCCACTTCTGTGGGCCCCTAATCCACCATCTCGGCCCCGTTGCGAGGCAGCTCACCTTCTTCTAGGGGTGAAGGTACACCTGTAAACAATACTGACAAGACTTCAGCACCAGAATATAATCAACAATAAAAGGCTTAACAGAAGTGGTTAAGTCTCCAGTTACGCACCTGAGGGTCCCATGCTCGAAGACCCAACCAGCCCCACAGTGCAGGCCGACACCACAGCTGGCAGGGAAGCTCGCTCCACCCCCACCAATAGCTGCGGCAACAAGCTAGACACTTCCTCGGTCGTGGGCGGCATTGAAGCACTCCTCCCCTCAGGCTCCCCCTCAAAGGAGGGAAGAGACACTGAAGGGCCTATGCGGAACAGCTCCTGAATCATCTCCTGAGTGGCGGCTAGATCCTCACCTGGCAAATGACATCATAAAGTCAGTCAGTATTGGCATCCCCACAACTCTATAATGAAAGGGCAATGCCCTTAGTAACAGTTCAATACTTACCCAAGCCATCTTGGGTCGCAGCGGGCTCCTGCCCGTCAACAGATGGGGGCACCTCGCCTCGCATCTCTGAAGAAGCTGCCGTCTCTGATTGTAGCAACCCTGATAAAATAAAAAGAAATAAAATCCTAAATGGATCAAAAACTTGAACCAATATAAAAGCCCAACTCATATATATACTTAAAACATATAACAAATAGGTCATAAGAGAATAACACCTCCTGACAGGTCGTCATTTAATTGAAGACTGTTCACGCAGGTGCTAATTTATTAATTGACGCCCCCTTAACAAGCATCATATAAAGAATTGAAGACTGTGTACATATGCATCATTTTAAAATAACGCCCCAACCTTAGGCGTCATTTACAAAACGGGACCCGTTGGTGTTTGGTTCGAACAAGGATGTTATCTGGGTAAGTTTTGATTAGGAAAGGATAAACACGTGGATGTCTAAGTTTAATCAGGAGTCTACATAGGGAGTTTCAATTCCAATCAAACTCCTAGAACCCATTAGGATTCCTTCCCTATAAATACCCCCTTCTGTCGAGCCAACCTGCTGGCTCTTACTCTTAAAACATATGATCGACTGCTGCTTGCGTTTTCTTCTGCCGCTGAAATAGAAGAATAGGCTAAGCTGCATCCTTTGGCCGTGGACGCATCATGGAGAGGCTAAAGCTTCTCTCTACTTTTGCTTCTTCCATAGTACGTGAAGAACCTAAGAAGTTCTTCAACTTCTTCTTCTTCCTTGTTCAACTGCGCTGCTTTGGTGTCTTGCCGTGGGAAGCCTTTGCTTCTCTATTTTTTCCAAAGGGGCTGCTATGTGCTGCTCTTCACATCGGCATCTTGCAGCTTCTCCAAAGGGGTACTGCTGTTGCAAATTGAGCTGCTGCTCTTGTTATCCTGGCTACCCAGTTACTATGTTGAAAACAGAGTATCGTGCGTGGTTATTTCCTCCATCTTCCTCATCGTCTGTCAACCAAAAAGGTAGGTTTTCTCAAGTGCTAATAAAAACACTTTGATAATAGGTTGTATGCATGCATATAGATTGTCTAGAGATCAGTAGAAAAATTTACCGTAGCAGTTTTTATGTTTTCAGTGTTTATAGTAAATAGCGACCCAGGCTAGGGCGTTATTTTGTTTAACGACTGTTCAAACAGTCGTCAATTGTCTAGTTATTTAATAATTTCACAATGTTCAAAATTTAATAACTGTGAACCCTTATATGTAAACTAATGCATGATCACATTCATAGATTCTTGTTATTTTTCATTACATGTACATGTCACTGGATTCCTGTTCAAACATACTCTAGAAATCATGTGTCTGTGATTGTACCTGTCCGGTGCAAATCGTATGACAAAGAATTAATGACCCTTTTTAAGTCGTCATTTGTATGGACGCCCCTATACATGGGCGCCAAATTAGTGATAAAATGTGAAATTCTGAAATGTTATAATTTTATGGATAATGGAAATAACGACATGTACCATGCCATCATTTTGATATATAACGCCCCTGACTAGGGCGCTGTTTACTAAATTGAAGACTTGGGATAAGTCGCCATTTATATAATATCTAAGAATTGAAAACATTTACAAATTTTAATATCAACAGTAATCTTATTGTAACGACTGAGTGAACAGTCGTTAATTATTGAACCGACGTCCCTGACAAGGGCGCCATTTCATGAATTGAAGACATGACCTAAGGCGTCAATTTCCTATTTCCTATTTTTCATGGATTCCTATAACCCACTGTGAGTTGGTTATATTTAGGCACTATATTCTTTTCCATGAATATAGTCTCCTATTTCATGTTGTTTTATCAATTACCCATTATTTCTAGGTGATAGATGAACCCTCCATGGGTCATTCCGTTCTTTTGGACTGGTGACTTTATCATAGAGACCTCCGTAAGACTCCGCTAGCCTTGGATTCCCTCAAGGCAGCCGAGCAGGTTGTACCGTTAAAACCCGTGACACTACTTGATTGCCATGTCACTCTAAAGAAACATGGTATACCGGCCCTCATGATATGCTATTTTGATGTCATGAGAATACTCTTTAATTAATGGAATGGGAAACCATGCCATTAATACTTCTTAAGAATGATGTGCCATACTTGTGGACCTCAATTCTATCTAGCTTATCATGTCCAAGAACGAGCGACCATCTCTATATGAGCGCTTATTCTTATTGTCATGGCACCCAAATTAGGGTGCCGATTCCACCTAGTTTTAATACGAATCGTGGTTATACTGTTATTGTCATCCTTACGTGTTCAATCCTTGTGATTCTATTCCACAAGATCTACCTTAAGTTTTTACAAGTGTATTCCTTTGAAAATCTATATTGGCTATACTATAGTGGATGTCGATAATACACGATCAATGCCTGCGCATATAGGGCCCGATCTAGTCCTGGGAGGAGCACCCGAAAGTACTAGTGCCCATGGGAGTTGTAATGATCACGGTATAGCATTGTACCGAAGTGCATGACTAGCTTGATATACATTCCACAAATATCGTACTTGACTTGACTTGACATGACATGACTTGCGTGACCCAAAAAGGGTATTTATTGTACTTGCTTGATACATGATAGCCAATTCTTGACATGACATGATCACTTGACATGGTAGATATACGTGCTTGATTATCTTGCTATCTTAACATGAGTTCTTGAAAGACTTGCTAGTTCACTCACTATCACTTGATATACATTCTCTATTCTCTTGTTATACATTCTCTATTGTCATTTTACGCGAACATGCATAGCTAAATTGCATTCTTCTAACTTGTAATTTACTTAAAGTAAGCTAGCTCTTAAGATATAATCCCTACTGAGCGTTCGCTCACATAGTGATTTTCCCTTATTTTTCAGGTAAGTCTGAGGATGAAACTCAATCGGATGGGGAAAGTCAAGAGTGAAGAGAATAAAGCTATACCATCTGTCCAAGCGTTATCCAGTCTTGTCTTTTCTAGTCATTCATTGTATTTTTCACTTTGTTTGAGTCTTAGCACTTTCATTAAGAGGATTGTAATAGAAGTACTTTGAAGATTTTGATGAAATAAAGGATTGGGTTATTTTACTCTTGCGCGCTCTGTCTTTGTGTTGAATACACTAACGCTCTGATTGACATGATTGATATAAACTCGTCACGCGTCTCCGGGTTCCTTCCGCGCTCGGGGTGTGACAGTTCTGTGGTATCAGAGCCTATGATATTCAATTCCTAGGAAACCCAAGTCCAAGGATAGGTTTAAACCTTTAACCAGTGAGATTGGGTAGAACCATGGGTTAAAGTGACTAAGGTATTCAAACTCTTGGTCAAGTCTCATATTAATTAGTTATTTAAAATCCTTGTAGGATAATGGCTGTCGAACGTGCTTAGTGGCGTAACATGCAACGTACTATTCAAGGCATGACGCAGGCACTTCAACAGGAGGCACAAGGAGGTGCACACCGTGGAGCGAGAAATCTCCACCAAAGCTTCAAGAACATGAACCCTCCTAAGTTCATGGGATCCACTGATCCAGATGATGACGAGCATTGGATCTGAGAGATTGAACGTATCTTTATAGTTATGCAATGCACGGACCAAAAGAAGGTCTTATTAGCCACATTTCAACTGGAGAGAGACACCTGATGCTAGTGGGAGTCAATAGAAGCCACCTTAGAGCAAGGCCAAGTTACTTGTGAAGAATTTGTGGAATATTTCAACAATAAGTATTTCTCTGACCGAGTCCAGGAGAAGAAAGCTGCCGAGTTCACCGCACTTAAGCAACGATCGTTGTCGGTAGTTGAGTACGAGGCACAATTCTCTAGGTTGTCCTGGTATGCTAAACATCTAGTCAGTACCGAAAAGATGAAAGCTAGGAGATTTCTTAATGGGCTCAGGCCCCAATATATCACACAACTGGCACCGCTGGACATACAAGTCTATTCGGAGATGGTACGACGAGCCCAGTTATTAGAAGACGCCACGGAACTATCTGATAGGATTCGTGGGAAAGATAAGAAGAAACAGGTCACTAGTTCTGGTTCCTTCAAACCCAATTTCAACAAGAAAAGGCCAAATAATGGAGGAACACCTTCCCAAGAGCAAAAGTTCAAGAAGACCAAACCTTTCTCCATCACCACCACACCTTCTAAAGTGGTATGTAAACACTGTGACAAGGTCGGACATAAGGCCGAAGAATATTGGAAGAAACTTGGAGCTTGTCTCCACTGTGGGAGCCGTGATCATCGGATTCCCGACTGCCCGTTGCTCAATGATCAAGCCGGTGACGGGAAGCGCCCGGTGAAAAGGAATGCACGTCTCCAAGCTATAAAGGAGACAAAACAAGATGAAGGTGGACTAGTGGAAGGTACACTACAAGTTTGTTCCAAGTCTGCATATGTCTTATTTGATACTGGTGCATCGCACTCTTTTATTTCCAAGAAGTTTGCTGACCCATTACCTATGGAACCGGAATGGATAAGATTAGTTATTTAAACTCCTCTTGGAAACAAAGCTGATATTGTTCACCATTACCAAAACTACGAAGTCTTGGTAGAAGGAAGAAATTTACCTATCGACTTCATATGCCTAGACATGAAGGACTATGATATCATATTAGGAGTAGATTGGTTATCCAAATATCAGGCAACTGTTGATTGCCGTAACAGTAAGGTTACTTTCAAGGAATTCCTGGAACTGGTTTATTCTAGCCCTAAGAGTCGGAACAAGTCACCTCTTATTTCGACTCTCCGAGCTAGCAAGCTAATAAGGAAAGGATGTATATCTTTCCTTGCTTTTGTCACCATTAAGGAAACTAAGGAGACTAAGGTAGAAGACATCCCTGCTGTGCAAGAGTTTTCAGACGTATTTCCGGAAGATTTGCTTGGGCTACCCCCACAAAGAGAAGTGGCCTTCACCATCGACTTGGTCCCTGGTGTTGGTCCAGTTTCTAAGGCACCATATAGGATGTCCCCTACCGAACTCAAAGAGTTAAAAGCACAATTGATGGAGCTTCTTAAGAAAGGATTTATTAGGCCGAGTACTTTCCCATGGGGAGCACCTGTGTTATTTGTAAAGAAGAAGGATGGATCCATGAGGTTATGCATTGACTATCGACAGTTGAATCTGTTGTGCCCCCTGTGCCTTGATGATGTTATATAGTTTTGATGATAGCAATCACTAATGAATCATGTAAGATTAGAACTAGTAAATGTTCTGCATGTTTCATCGTTCTTCATACTTCAACATATATACTTCATGCATGAAGAGGAAAGGGGGTGTGCGTTAACACAAGTATGGGCATTGCATTGACGCAGCTATACGGTGCATTGTCTGTTCTCTACATCAGGTCTATTCTAGTTCGTGCATAGCTTGCATTGGTGCATTAATTATAGTTGCACGCCACATAGTCAGTGCATTGACCATCTCTTGCATATCACTGATCGATGCGTGTTTGCATGTATTAGCCATAGTCAGTGCACTCGTTTGTTTCATGCGTACACTAAGTCTGCACACGATTGGTCTGATGACTGAGCAAGTCTATACATCCATTAGCTGTTGACTGAGCAAGTCTATACATCCGTTAACTCAGCTCGTGGCTTAGTCAGTCCATCAGTGTTCATTGTGCATGTGTGCATCTTTCTCATCATAGTCTGTACATTCTTTGGTGGCTAGTCTGTACAGCCTCCGTTGTTTCACTCGACCAAGGCAGTACAGCCAGTGTTCTTCATGCATATGCAAAGTCAGTGCATCACGTTGCCTTATGAATACACAAGTACACAAAGTCTGTACAACCTGTGATGATACTAGCAATTAAGTTCGTGCATTAATTCATAAGTTTGTACAACCGTTGCTGGCACGAGCATTTAAGTTCATGAATCATCACACCAGCATGTCTGTACATCGTTGTCGCATGCACACTAAGTCCATACACTCCTTGATGGCATGCCTGAGCATTCATCTTAAATGTGCATACTTTCCTATATGCATATCGCATTACAAGCCAGCAAGTCTGTACATCGTCTTGTACATTACACACAAAGTCTATACATTCTCTGGTGGCATGTCCGTGCATTCACCTTCATTATTCATACTTTCTAATATGCATACTGCATTATGTGCATCAAGTATGTACATGCTTAGATCAAATCTCGAACCAACTCTGTGCTCTAACCTTTACAGGATATCTGCTTGAAGAAACTAAGAAGGGCACGTGATCCAATAATGAAGGATGTGCCAGGATCGTGACACGTGTAACGCAGTGAACTGAAATGCTGCCACGTGGTCAAGGCACTCTGGGCGGGAATTGTGGAGGACACACGCCCACCTCTCTGATGCTATAAATAGAAGTGATGAGGACATCACTCGCGATTCCCTATGGCTTGGCACTTCCCTCCCACCCGGGAGCAGCTAGGAGGCCGTCCCTGTTCCGGAGTGGATCTCAGTATCTTTCCCTAGGTCACTGTGTGATTTTTCCCTATCATTATCATGTACTTTTGTCTTTTATTTGAGTCTTGTACCTAGGTTTTTAATTAATTGTCCTTAGTTGAGTCACATGAGTCTTTGTGCTTGTTAATGGGCCTTTGCCACTGGGCTAGGCCCATGGGCTCACCCCCCTTCCCCTTGGCTTTTGTGTTAGTATGTGAAGTGTCGAGGACCTATTTGTAAAAGGGATTTCCCTATAAATAGGGCCCCAACCCCTCCTCTTGTGGTTAATGAAGAATTATTGAAAGCTTGCATCCACTTGAGTCTAATTCTCTCTCTCACTCTAATTCTCTCTCTCTAGTTCGAAATTTCCTCTCTCTCCTCACCCCTTGCCACATCACTTGCCACCTAGGCAAGTCTCTTCACCTCCCAAGACCCCATTACTTCACACCATTAATCACTCCATCTCCCCAAGCACCCTTTCCCCTTCCCTAGGCTTCCCTCCCCCTTCCCCAAGCAACCTTCCACCTCCCAAGGGCCCTTTCCCCTCCCCAAGGAGTCTCTTCATCTCCCTAGGTCGACCATACCACCCCCCCTCCTCCCAAGTTCGCCCCTAGCCACCCCATTCCTCCTCCCCCCTTGCTAAGGCCGAACCCCACCTTCCTTCCCCATTGCTGCGTCCACTCTCTCCACCACCCCCCCTCCCTCTGCAGACTTCGACCATTCCTCCCCTCCTCATCCCCTACACACCACACAAGAGCCCCACAACTCCACTTGGCCGCACCACACCCACCTTCACTCACCCAAGAAGCCTTCTTCCCCGTCATCCTAGTTGTAGCTTCGTCTGCAGGCCGACCTGCAGATCAACCTCCAGTTGCAGCGACGGCCACAGCTCCATCCTTGTGCTGCTGAGGGCGTATCCTACATCCCTGGAAAGAGATCCACGTCAGCTTCGAAGGCGAGGTGGTTTCACCTCATTCTGAGATCGGAGCTGCTGGCTAGGGTGATTCTCCCACAATCGCGCAGAGAGGACTCCATCCAACACCAGAACCGACAAGAACAGGGTTCCACGATCAACCAAGGCTGAACCAGGCTCGGGTTTCTTCATCAAAGTTCTGCTCCTCTCTGTCCCCTTTCAGGGTCAGGAAACGGATCACCATTTGGACACTGTGGGACAGAGTTACGAATTTTCTCCCTCGCACTATCCAGGTCAGTTTTCTCAGGCTGCATCGACCAGAGTTCACTCTTCCCAGGACCCAAGTCACCACCGACCTGGGATTGTCGCCCCACCACTTCCTGCTGTTAGCTACTTCAACCACGAAGACAACGCCGCTGGTTTCGTGCCATTCGGAGTTCGGGAGAGTTCACCACAGTGTCTGCAACCTACTGCTACAGAACAGGTCCGGCCAGAGACCACATTTGCTGCCTCGGTTCAGTCGCCGGTGTCGCCAGTCTCCGGCTCCAGAGGCCGTCCAAAAATTCAGACATCACCAGCATCAAGTCAGGAAACTCCAAGAGGTAAAATCTTCGAGATCGGAGTTCGGACTAGCTCGGGACAGCGGCAACAGCGGCTTCCCATCCAGAATTCCAGCCGGCTGCATCAACTTCCTTAGTTCTCTTCTACCCGTTTCGGCCCATCCTCCCCTCCCCGCTTGGCTGGCTGAAAGCCCCACCCTGTGAGGTGGTAGTGTTTGGGTGTAAAGCTATTAATTCCCCACCCCGAGGCCACCCCTCCTGCGTGAGGAGTAGTGTTGTAATGATATTCTCGCAGGCGTGAAGCTACACCGGCGCAGTGTGCGGGGAACACACTTCCCCGCTCGCCCTCGTCTCCGAGCGAAGTCGGCTTCCTCAAGCCGGCTAGGTAAGCCTCTAAAACTTTGCTCCGTCATTTCTGTTCATTTCATATCCGTTTCATTAGTCCGCTGGTCGGTGAGGAGGAGAGCTCGATCCCGGATCCACCTTTGCCGTGTGGTCACCGTGGTTAGTGAGTGAGTGTCCTAGTGCCCCAAGGCACCCCGGCCGCCCGTGATTGTGGGCCTTCAACCTTTGGGAGGGACGACTTAGCAAGTGCTGGTCCTCTAACCAGCTAGGGGCTAGACCCACTATCTTACTCGGCATTACCGAGTCACCTAGGGAATCGGGTGCGCGCGGTGTTCGGCGTTTTGTGCTTGATCTCTTACTTGTGTGTTCTTGCGAATTAGGTCCAAGGGTCTCATTTCATCTTGCTGCATTTAGTGTCACATCAAGTGGTATCAGAGCGAGTTTTAGACTTGTCTGTACAAGCCTAGGTCCCAGGACAATTGCATTTTCCTCATCAATACCTTGTGCATGTCCACCCGTAGGGGCACCCCATACCGACCCGATCCCACTACCTCCGATCCACCCATGGATCCCAATTTCCAAGGCAACCAAAACGACCCTAGGGGAACTCCCCCAACTCCTATAGAACGGATAGAGGCTGCCATTCTAGCCCTCACGGAGCGAATGAATGGTGTGGTCACTTGATTGGATAGGATTGAGGAAGCTAGGACCCCCCCTAGGAACACTCCCCAAAGGGCCCCACCACTCCGGGTTGAGCATGAAAGGGAGGACTTAGAGAATGACTATTACCCCGAGAATGAGAGGCCCCGCCCACATAGAGCTTTGGAGAGGCGACCAAGGGATGACCCGGATGACTACCTACTTAGGATGATCAAAGTTGACGCTCCTAACTTCGATGGGTCACATAACCCACATGTGTACCTAGAATGGGAGAGTGCTATGGACCAATACTTCGATTGGTACCCAATGACCGAAGAGAGGAAGGTTAGGCTAGCCAAAATGCACCTTACTAAATTGGCCAAGACCTATTGGATGAGTGTTGAAACTAGAAAGAGAATTAGGAGGGAAGAACCCATTCAAACATGGGAAGGCATGAAAGCCCAATTAAGGTTCAAATACCTTCCCCACTCCTACACCCAAACACTCTTAGATGAATGGCAATGCCTCACCCAAGAGGGAAAATCCGTGGTAGAGTACATAGAATTGTTTGACTCCTATCTTCTAAAATGTGGAGTACATGAGGAGTTAGCCGTCACCCTATCACGATTTAGGAATGGTCTCCATCCATACATCAAAAGGGAGTTAATTATGAGGGATGTGGATTCCCTTGAAATGGCTTATCAAATAGCTCGGGATACGGAGAGGTTCTTTAGGAATTCAAGGGTCACCCCTGCCCGTCCGGTTGAGCCTAGGAACATGGGTCCACGACCCAACCTTCCGCCCTTGTTGAAAACCCCTACTCCTAGTGGGGGTACCCCCACCCGGACCTACCCACAGTCAACCAACCCTCCTCCTACCAAAACCACTCCACCCAATCCCTATCCCCGAAGAGAGGAAATCTCCAAAGGGAAGGCCCCAGAGAATAGTTCGATTAAGTGTTTCCGGTGTCATGGTTATGGCCATATAGCCACCCAATGCCCCTCCAAGGGGATGTCCAATCTTGTCATGGAGAGCGTACCCACCACCTCCCAAGAATCTCATGAGAATGTGGAAGAGTACGAGGCTGCCATAGGGTGGGAAGATGAGTACGAGGAGCAATTCATTGAAGAGGGTGTAGAAGATGACCACCAATTAGCCCACCTTGGGGTGATAAGATGCACTCTTACCCAACCCCAAGAGGAGGATTGGCGTAGAACCTCCATCTTCCATACTTTCATCAAAATTGGGAATCATGTTAGGAAGATCATCTTAGACAATGGGAGTTGTGTAAATGCCGTGTCCCCGGACACCGTCAAACTCCTTGGGCTTACCCCAACACCCCACCCCAAACCCTACCGTGTGTCATGGATCAACAACCACTCCCTCCCCGTCAGCACATGTTGTCTTATCCCCATCACCTTCTCATCCTACCAAGGGCAAATTTGGTGTGATATCATACCTATGGCCGTAGGAAGCATCCTACTTGGGAGACCTTGGATATACGATGTAGATGCTACTATCTATGGGAAGACGAACACATGCACCTTTGTGCATGAGGGGAAGGTCATCCGCCTCAACCCATCCCCACCCCGAAAGGAACCACCCACTAAGGGGATTCCTCCCATTCCCTCACCAAGCTCCAAGGGCCCGCCTTCACCCACACAATCAACCTCCCAAAACCCCATCCCCGAAGTTCCCACCGGGCCAATCAAAGGCCTCCACCTCATCACTAGAAAGGAGTTAGAAGAGGAAGTTGCCCAAGGAACCCCCGTGTGCGCTGTTGTCCTTTGTCTAGGAGAGTCAACACCCTCCAACCCCCATCCCGTGGAAGTATAGCCACTCCTTGAAGAGTTCAAGGATGTGTTTCCCGATGAACTACCGGACCAACTACCTCCCATGAGGGATGTTCAGCATGCCATAGATTTTGTCCCGGGAGCCTCCCTTCCAAATCTACCACACTATCGCCTCAACCCCACCGAACATGCTGAGTTAAGGAGGCAAGTAGAAGAGCTTGTTAGAAAAGGCTTTCTCAGGCTTAGCAAAAGCCCCTGCGCCGTCCCCGCTCTTCTCACACCAAAGAAAGATGGGACATGGCGAATGTGTGTCGATAGTAGGGCCATCAACAAGATCACCGTCAAATATAGGTTCCCTATACCTAGACTTGACGATATGCTTGACATGCTTGCGGGAGCCACCATTTTTTCCAAGATAGATCTCAAAAGTGGCTACCACCAAGTGAGGATAAGGCCCGGGGATGAATGGAAAACAGCCTTTAAGACCAAAGATGGACTCTATGAATGGCTAGTGATGCCTTTTGGGCTTTCCAATGCCCCAAGCACATTTATGCGCCTCATGACTGAGGCCCCCAGGCCCTACATTGGGGTTTTCCTTGTAGTCTATTTCGATGACATCCTCATCTACAGCCAGTCCAAGGAAGACCACCTCAACCACATCAGACAGGTCTGCACCACCCTTAGGAAGGAAAGCCTCTTTGCCAATCTAGGAAAATGTCATTTCATGACAGATTCCATTACCTTCCTTGGGTATGTTGTCTCCACCAAAGGTGTATCCATGGACCCCGAAAAGGTCCAAGCCATCATTGACTGGCCGGAGCCCCGCACTCTCCATGAAGTCCGGAGCTTCCATGGCTTAGCCACTTTCTACCGAAGGTTCATCCGTGGGTTTAGCACCATCACAGCCCCAATCACAGATTGCCTCAAAAAGGGAACCTTTGTGTGGACTAAGTCAGCTACTAAGGCCTTCCAGGAACTCAAGGATAGAATGACCCAAGCCCCGGTTTTATGCCTCCCAGACTTCTCCAAAGTCTTTGAAGTAACTTGTGATGCTTCTGGGGTAGGAATTGGTGGGATCCTCAGCCAAGAGGGACATCCCGTGGCTTACTTTAGCGAGAAGTTGTGTGATGCCAGGCTCAAATATACAACCTATGACAAAGAATTCTATGCGGTGGTGCAATCCCTCCGCCATTGGAGGCACTACCTCCTACCCAAAGAATTTGTCATATTCTCCGACCATGAGGCTCTAAAATACCTCAACTCTCAACAGAAATTGAATGCTCGGCATGCTAGATGGGTTGAGTACATCCAGGCCTACACATTTGTGATCAAACATAAGGCCGGGAGTGAGAACCGCGCTGCGGATGCTCTTAGCAGGAGGGTCTCCCTATTAGCCACCGTCCGAGTGGAAGTCATAGGCTTCGATCGGATGAGGGAAGAATACCCGACTTGTCCCGAATTTGGGCCCATCCACACCCACCTAACCACCCACTCCTCCCAAGAACACCATGGCTTTATCATAGAGGATGGGTTCCTCTTCAAAGGGCATCGGCTTTGCATCCCTAGGACTTCGCTAAGGGATTTATTGGTTTGGGAGTTACATGCTGGGGGCCTAGCTGGACATTTTGGGGTACACAAGACTATTGGCCTGGTTGAGGGGCAGTTCTATTGGCCCAGCCTCAAGAGGGATGTGGCCAAGATTGTGGGGCAATGCCGCACATGTGCGACTGCCAAGCAAGTCAAACAAAACACTGGCCTATACACCCCTCTACCCGTTCCCGATCGGCCATGGCAGGACCTAAGTATGGACTTTGTGTTAGGGCTACCCCGAACCCAGAGGAAGCATGACTCCATCTTTGTGGTCGTGGACAGATTCTCAAAAATGGCCCATTTCATCCCCTGTTCAAAAACCTCTGATGCTTCCCACGTGGCCCGTCTATTCTTTGATGACGTGGTTCGTCTCCATGGCCTACCCAAGACCATCATCTCTGACAGGGACGTCAAATTCACTAGTTATTTCTGGAAAACCCTTTGGCACCTAATGGGGACCTTGCTTAAATTTTCCACAGCCTATCACCCCCAAACTGATGGCCAAACGGAGGTCGTCAATCGGAGTCTGGGGAATCTTCTTAGATGTCTTGTTGAGGACCGTCCTGGAAATTGGGATCTCATTCTGCCCCAAGCCGAGTTTGCATACAATAATTCCACCAGAAGGTCCATAGGCATGAGTCCCTTTGAAGCTGTGCATGGTTACAAGCCTAGGAAGCCTACTGATCTCATTCCCCTACCCCCTCATGCTAGGGTGTCTATCACTGCTGAGTCATTTGCCCAACACCTTAGAGAGTTGCATGAGGAAATTCGTAAGAACATCAACAAGAGTAATGAGATCTACAAAAGATCAGCTGATTCCCACCGTCGCCACCAGGAGTTCCAGATAGGTGATTTTGTGATGGTGAGAACGGAGAGGTTGTTCCCTGGGAATGCCTCAAAGTTGAGACCACGTGGGGCTGGCCCCTTCCAGGTGCTGAGGCGACTTGGCCCCAATGCTTATGTATTGGACCTTCCCGAAGAATATGGAGTAAGCCCCACATTCAATGTGGCGGACCTGGTGTCCTACAGGGGCCCCGCGGTGACACCTAGTGAGGATATCCGGCTAGACCCATCCTTTGAGAGTACCCCCACACCACAGAGAGCTCCACCCAACTTGAGGAACCAGCGTGATAAAGTGGAGCGGATATTAGATGAACAGGTCACCAACACAAGGAGCAAGGCTTATGAGCGCTATCTAGTCCGGTGGAAGGGACGACCACCCTCGGACGACGCCTGGGTGACCAGGGAAGATCTCCAGCAGCTAGATCCTGACCTGTTGGAGCGGTACCGCAGCAGGGAGGGCCTCTACTCGACAGAGTCGAGCTTTTCCCAGCCCGGGGAAATTGATGAGGACATCACTCGCGATTCCCTATGGCTTGGCACTTCCCTCCCACCCGGGAGTAGCTAGGAGGCCGTCCCTGTTCCGGAGTGGATCTCAGTATCTTTCCCTAGGTCACTGTGTGATTTTTCCCTATCATTATCATGTACTTTTGTCTTTTATTTGAGTCTTGTACCTAGGTTTTTAATTAATTGTCCTTAGTTGAGTCACATGAGTCTTTGTGCTTGTTAATGGGCCTTTGCCACTGGGCTAGGCCCATGGGCGCACCCCCCTTCCCCTTGGCTTTTGTGTTAGTATGTGAAGTGTCGAGGACCTATTTGTAAAAGGGATTTCCCTATAAATAGGGCCCCAACCCCTCCTCTTGTGGTTAATGAAGAATTATTGAAAGCTTGCATCCACTTGAGTCTAATTCTCTCTCTCACTCTAATTCTCTCTCTCTAGTTCGAAATTTCCTCTCTCTCCTCACCCCTTGCCACATCACTTTCCACCTAGGCAAGTCTCTTCACCTCCCAAGACCCCATTACTTCACACCATTAATCACTCCATCTCCCCAAGCACCCTTTCCCCTTCCCTAGGCTTCCCTCCCCCTTCCCCAAGCAACCTTCCACCTCCCAAGGGCCCTTTCCCCTCCCCAAGGAGTCTCTTCATCTCCCTAGGTCGACCATACCACCCCCCCTCCTCCCAAGTTCGCCCCTAGCCACCCCATTCCTCCTCCCCCTTGCTAAGGCCGAACCCCACCTTCCTTCCCCATTGCTGCGTCCACTCTCTCCACCACCCCCCCTCCCTCTGCAGACTTCGACCATTCCTCCCCTCCTCATCCCCTACACACCACACAAGAGCCCCACAACTCCACTTGGCCGCACCACACCCACCTTCACTCACCCAAGAAGCCTTCTTCCCCGTCATCCTAGTTGTAGCTTCGTCTGCAGGCCGACCTGCAGATCAACCTCCAGTTGCAGCGACGGCCACAGCTCCATCCTTGTGCTGCTGAGGGCGTATCCTACATCCCTGGAAAGAGCTCCACGTCAGCTTCGAAGGCGAGGTGGTTTCACCTCATTCTGAGATCGGAGCTGCTGGCTAGGGCGATTCTCCCACAATCGCGCAGAGAGGACTCCATCCAACACCAAAACCGACAAGAACAGGGTGCCACGATCAACCAAGGCTGAACCAGGCTCGGGTTTCTTCATCAAAGTTCTGCTCCTCTCTGTCCCCTTTCAGGGTCAGGAAACGGATCACCATTTGGACACTGTGGGACAGAGTTACGAATTTTCTCCCTCGCACTATCCAGGTCAGTTTTCTCAGGCTGCATCGACCAGAGTTCACTCTTCCCAGGACCCAAGTCACCACCGACCTGGGATTGTCGCCCCACCACTTCCTGCTGTTAGCTACTTCAACCACGAAGACAACGCCACTGGTTTCGTGCCATTCGGAGTTCGGGAGAGTTCACCACAGTGTCTGCAACCTACTGCTACAGAACAGGTCCGGCCAGAGACCACATTTGCTGCCTCGGTTCAGTCGCCGGTGTCGCCAGTCTCCGGCTCCAGAGGCCGTCCAAAAATTCAGACATCACCAGCATCAAGTCAGGAAACTCCAGGAGGTGGAATCTTCGAGATCGGAGTTCGGACTAGCTCGGGACGGCGGCAACAGCGGCTTCCCATCCAGAATTCCAGCCGGCTGCATCAACTTCCTTAGTTCTCTTCTACCCGTTTCGGCCCATCCTCCCCTCCCCGCTTGGCTGGCTGAAAGCCCCACCCTGTGAGGTGGTAGTGTTTGGGTGTAAAGCTATTAATTCCCCACCCCGAGGCCACCCCTCCTGCGTGAGGAGTAGTGTTGTAATGATATTCTCGCAGGCATGAAGCTACACCGGTGCAGTGTGCGGGGAACACACTTCCCCGCTCGCCCTCGTCTCCGAGCGAAGTCGGCTTCCTCAAGCCGGCTAGGTAAGCCTCTAAAACTTTGCTCCGTCATTTCTGTTCATTTCATATCCGTTTCATTAGTCCGCTGGTCGGTGAGGAGGAGAGCTCGATCCCGGATCCACCTTTGCCGTGTGGTCACCGTGGTTAGTGAGTGAGTGTCCTAGTGCCCCAAGGCACCCCGGCCGCCCGTGATTGTGGGCCTTCAACCTTTGGGAGGGACGACTTAGCAAGTGCTGGTCCTCTAACCAGCTAGGGGCTAGACCCACTATCTTACTCGGCATTACCGAGTCACCTAGGGAATCGGGTGTGCGCGGTGTTCGGCGTTTTGTGCTTGATCTCTTACTTGTGTGTTCTTGCGAATTAGGTCCAAGGGTCTCATTTCATCTTGCTGCATTTAGTGTCACATCAAGAAGACTTCTTCATCTAGAGAAATTACTCGTGCCGAAAGGATCAAAAGTTACATTAGAAGAGCAGAAGCAGAGAGAGAGAGAGCCTGCACGATCTAGAAAAAGAGAAAGAAAGAAGAAGAAGAGAGAAGAAAAGAGAGAGCAAAAGAAGAGCAAAGGAGGAGAGTGTTCGAAAAAGAAAGAGTGAGCAGTAAAGAAGAAGAAGAAAGAGAAATCAAGAGTTTAGAAGAAGAATAAGAGAGTCTTCCGAAGCTTTGTCTCTACTGGACCGTGGATCAAATCCAGGCCAGTCAGCTCTTTGAGAGCCACTTTGTGTTTTATCGTATACAGCTTTCTGTCGCTGTGATTTCCCATCTCTTGTGTTTCTTTTTACCTTTGTTTCAAGCTATTAGTCAGCAGAGCTAAGCTGTATTGCTCAGCGGGCAGAGGAGGATTCCTCTGGACGGGTTAAGCTGTAGTCCCCAGCGGTTGGCGAAGCTGTAATGCCCAGCGGTCAAGCTGTTAGTCAGCGGTTTGTAGGCAAGCTATGTCGCCCAGCGGTTTTCAAGCTGTTAGTCAGCAGTAATCCACACTCTGGATTGAGTGTGGGGTGGACGTAGGTATGGAGGACCGAACCACCTAAAAATATTTTATGCAGTGGTTTGCATGTTATTTTGATTCTGCTAGATGCTTGACTAGGATCGTGATCTGATTGCATGTCTATCGAGTGAATCGTGATCTGGTTGCAGTTCAGCTGCACGTGTGCTATCTGATCATTTACCCCTAAGCATCACGTTAGGATGCCAGTCTTTTATCCAGAGAGTCAAGTTGTTAACTAAGTAAACTAGTTTCTGCTTCCGCAATAGTCATCTGATTTAAGTTTCAATTACTCAGTTTTAGAACAAGTTTTTGAAGGGGATTCATTCACCCCCCTCTGAATCCATCGCACCGGTCATAACAATTGGTATTAGAGCCTAACTCTTTTTCAGGGACTAACATCCTAAAGAGGAACGACCATGAACGCTAAGGGAATGACAGTAGAAGGACATTCAACCTCCAAGCCTCCGTACTTCGATGGCTCTAACTACGCCTACTGGAAGAATAGAATGCAGGTCTTTCTGAGAGCAAAAGACTACGAGATCTGGCGAGTAGTGAGCAAGGGACCATTCGAACTGCACGAGAATGAAGAGGTTTGGACGAGAGAGGAAATCAGAAAATCTGCTTTGAACTGGAGTGCCATCAACGCTATCCAGTGCGCACTTCATCCCATGGAATTCTCCAGAGTGTCATCGTGCAAAACCGCCAAGGAGATGTGGGACACACTGGAGGTTATCTACGAAGTAACATAACAGGTGAGAGAGACTAAGGCTAATATGTTGGTCTCTGAATATGAAGCATTCCGGATGAAACCTGGTGAGACTGTGACTGAGATGTATGCTCGTTTGACTATCATAACTAATGGTCTGAGGAATTTGGGAAAGAGCTATTCAGACTACGAGATTGTAAGGAAGATCTTGTGGTCTCTGACTCCTGTTTGGCACACAAAGGAAACAATGATCGAGGAGTCAAGAGATCTTCAGATGATGAAAGTTGACGAGCTAATAGGTTCTCTAATGGAATATGAGATGAACCTTCCTAAAACTGATGAGCTCGAGAATAAGAAGAAACCAATCGCGCTGAAGGCTAGTTCCAGCAAAACAAGCAGATCCAGCCACAATGGATCATCAAGCGAGCAGAGCAGCCTATCTGGGTCAAAAATCGATGGAGATCAACTTGCTATGTTGACAAAATAGTTCAGGCGATTCTTGAGAAAAGAAGGCATAAATTTCGGCCGAAGACAATTCAGTGGCCGACGACACAACAGGTATAGGTCCAACCAAGCTAAGAAATCTGACACTAATGTTTGCTATCATTGCAGGAAGGCTGGGCATATGAAGGCAGATTGTCCAGAGCTCCAGAAGCTGAAAGAAAAGTCCAAGAAAAGAGCTCCCAGAGGAAAAGCAATGGTGAGCACATGGAGCGACGAGGACGAGGGAAATTTGAGCAGTACATCAGAAAGTGAAAACGAAGAAAAGCCCATCTGCGTGATGGCTAGGAATGATGAAAAGGAGGAAGAAGACTCCGATGAGGTATCCTCTCCCTTTGAGCACTATACAATTTCTGATTGGGAGGATGCTTACGGAGACTTGCTAGATAAAGTAGATGATATTAGAATGGAGAACATGCATTTGAAGAAGAAAGTAAACTCCATTTTGAATGATAAAACCATGTCTGATAAAATAGCCTGTCTGCAATCAGAAAATGACAATCTAAAAATTTCATGTGTTGAGTTTGATGATTTGAAGCATGCTTTAACAGATACTAGAAAGGAAATTGAATTGTTAAAGAATGTTATTGATGATTTGAAGCTGAGAGTTCAAATGTTTGAAAATGAATCAAAAATTTCAAATGAGAAATATGAAGCTGTTTCGTGTGTGAACTCTGAATTAAAGAAAACAGTTGAAAATTTAGAGAAAGAAAATGTTGACAAAAGGAAAATAATAGAAAATATGACCCAAGGCACAGACAATCTCAATGCTCTGTTAGGGTCAAAGGTAAATTTCAGAAAACAAGGTCTTGGATTCAACTCAACTACCACTAAAATCCTTGCCATGAAAGCCATATCATTTGTGACAGAGAAAAAGAAGGGACCTCTCATAAAAATGGTAAGTGAAAATTCTGTTTCAAAAATTGTTAATTCAAAAATGTCCAGTGCCAAGGACAAGGGTAATCAGAAGGTAGGTGAGCTTAGCAGATCTTGCCCTTCACCCAAATATAAGTCTCAGGTTAGGGGTCAGCCTCCAAGCAAGTCTAAACCCCAGGGCAAAGCCACCAAGTCTCCACCATCATCACCTGTCCAGAAGAAGACCCAACATAAACCTGTACAGAAGTTTAGTGGGTCAACAGTGCAAGGGAGACACAATGCTACATGGGGCCAGAAAATCCATACTTACAAGCCCAAGGTTCAGGCCTATTATACTTATCCTTAGAAACAGGTGCAATCATTCTATAGGTCTGGATGGAATCAGGTCCAAGGGAGGTCTAGATATCAACCTTTTACCACTCATTGGCATAGACCTCAATTTGCTAGCTGGGATGGTCAGTCTAGGACTACAGCTGGCCATAATTATCTGAGGACCTATTGGCTTGGGCACTGGCACAAAAATAATTTTGCTGCTAATAAAGATGGAGCCAGAACTCAATATAAACCAAAGCATCAGAGGAAGAAGGTTCAATCAATTGGTGCTGAGAGAAAGAAAGATGATGAACAGAATGTCATGAATTCCACTAAACCAACCATGTTTAGACAAATGTGGATTCCTAGACAATTGATGTCTTGTTTCAATTGTTCTGTCTCTACTTCAGAGCCCAAGCAGTTTTGGGTTCCAAAATTCTCTACCTGATTGTGATTGCAGGTATGCCTGGTAGCCAGAAGCAATATGTGGTATCTTGATAGTGGCTGCTCTAGGCATATGACATGAGACAAGACCAAATTTTACATGCTGACTGAGAAGAATGGAGGTCTTGTCACCTTTGGAGGAAATACAAAGGGTAGAATCATCGGATCAGGTAAAGTAGGTAAGTGTACTACCTGTTGCATTGAAGAGGTACTGCTGGTTGATGGACTTGCATACAACTTACTTAGTATCAGCCAGCTATGTGACAAAGGACACAAGGTAGTATTTGACTCTCAATACTGCAAAAACTTTGAACCTGGTTCGGATATAGTTAAATTTTCAGGAAAAAGGGTAAATAACATCTACTTGGTAGATTTAGATGATTTAGCTCATTCTAATCTTTGCCTAACTGCAAATAAAGTTGACTTAGCATTCTTGTGGCATCGTAGATTAGGCCATGCCAGCTATATGGTTTTGCATAAATTGAATAAACATAGCATGGTAAGAGGACTCCTTGAAGTTTCTTTCAAGAAAGAAATTAAGGTGTGCACTGCGTGTACACAGTCCAAGCAAACTAGGAAGTCATTTAAATCAAGAACTAAAAACATGTCCTTTAAACCTTATGAGCTGATACATATGGATTTATTTGGACCCACACGTTCAGTTAGCTTGTCAGGGAAGAGATATGGATATGTCATAGTCGATGATTTCTCTAGGTTTACTTGGGTCTTTTTCCTTGCACATAAAAATGATGCATTCATAGAATTTCAGGAGTTCTATTTGAAAATAAAACATAAAAATGAAAATTTAATTGAAAATATCTTATCTGATCATAGAGGTGAGTTTCAGAATTCTCAATTTGATGAATTTTACAGGGTCAATAGGATTACTCATCGGTTCTCCTCACCAAGAACACCTGAGCAGAATGGAATAGTAGAAAGGAGGAACCGGACAATTGTGGAGATGGCCCGTACACTGCTTGTTGAAGGTGGCTTACCAAGAAAATTTTGGGCAGAAGCAGTTAATACTGCATGCCATGTAATCAACAGAGCCATGGTAAGGCCTTTCACTCAGAAAACTCCTTATGAGATTCTGAAAGGTAAGAAGCCTTCAATTGCTTATTTCAAGGTCTTTGGCTGTAAATGTTTCATTCATGTTAATGATAAAAGAGATCTCGATAAATTTGAACCTAAAAGTGATCTAGGAATTTTTCTTGGGTATTCTGAATACACTAGAGCATATAGAGTGTACAATCTTAATTCTAAAACTGTTGAGGAATCTCCACATATTGTCTTTGATGAATCCCTAACTAAATGTGAAAATGGTCTTTTCAGGAAAGAAGATGATGGAGAAATATTAAATGAAAGACAATCTATAGACCAATCAGATCAAGAAGAAGAGCCAGAAGAAAATAATGCAGAAGAGCCTACTGTTTAGGGGGAGGTAAATGAAGATCAAGGTAACCAAATTACCAATGTCAGATTCTTAAGAGACCATCCTATTGAGAACATCATTGGTGATTTGCATGAACCTCCTAGGACTAGAGGTTTTCTTAGAGCTCAAAATGAATTAAATACATATGCATTGGTTTCACATGTAGAACCCAAGTCCATTGACATTGCCCTAAAGGATGTGCATTGGATCAATGCCATGCACGAGGAGCTTAATCAGTTTGATAGGAACAAGGTGTGGCATCTAGTTCCACCTCCTGTTGATGGAAATGTCATTGGGACAAAGTGGGTCTTTAGAAATAAAACTGATGAGCAAGGTAATGTTGTCAAAAATAAGGCCAGACTAGTTGCTCAGGGGTATAACCAAGAATTCAGAATTGATTTTGAAGAATCATTTGCCCCTGTAGCTAGGTTAGAAGCTATTAGAATTTTGTTAGCTTATGCATGCTCCCATGGAATAAATCTCCAGTAGATGGATGTAAAATCTACTTTTCTCAATGGGGAAATTAAGGAGGATGTCTTTGTTCATCAACCTCCTGGCTTTGAATGCTCAGACTTCCATTATTATGTATATAAGTTGAATAAAGCTCTCTATGGTTTGAAGCAAGCTCCTAGAGCTTGGTATGACAGGCTCAGCAAATTCTTTACCGACAAGAAGTTCTCAAGAGGTGAGATTGACCAAACGTTGTTTACAAAGGTAAGTTACCCTGACATACTTTTTGCTCATATTTATGTGGATGACATTGTTTTTGGTTCAACTAACCCAAAGATGTGTAAGGAATGTTCTGACTTAATGACACAAGAGTTTGAAATGAGCTCAATGGGTGAGCTGAAACTCTTCCTTGGATTGCAAGTGACTCAAACAAAAGATGGAACCTTTATCACCCTGTCCAAATACATTAGGGACCTCCTGAAGAAATACAAGCTCGAAGACCTCAAGGACATTGCAGCTCCAATGGGTACCTTCAAAAGTCTTGATCAAGATACAAAAGGTAACCCAGTGGATCAAAAGCTGTATAGAGGTATGATCGGATCCCTTTTGTACCTCACTGCATCTAGGCCTGATATACAATTTGCAGTATGTTTATGTGCTAGATTTCAGGCTAGTCCTAAGAAGTCTCATTTTAGTGCAGTGAAAAGAATTTTTAGGTATCTGTCAGGCACCTAAGAACTTGGTCTTTGGTACCCTGCTAGGTGTGAGGTCGAGCTTATATCTTACACTGATGCAGACTATGCTGGGTGTCAGATAGATAGAAAGAGCACTAGTGGATATTGTCAATTCTTAGGTGGTTGCCTAGTATCTTGGGCCTCTAAAAAGCAACACATTGTAGCACTCTCCACTGCAGAGGCAGAATATGTTGCTGCAGAGAATTGTGCTGCCCAGGTACTATGGATTAAACATCAACTTTCAGATTATTAGATAAGTCTGAGATGCATTCCTATTCTATGTGATAACACTAGTGCCATCTGCCTTACCAAGAATCATGTTCACCACTCTAGGACTAAGCACATTGATATTAAACATCATTTTCTTAGAGATGCTATGGGCAAGAGTGAAATTGAATTAGTCTTTGTTGAAACTGAAAAACAAGTTGCTGATATTTTTACAAAACCTCTTGGAAATGAAAGATTTAAATATCTAAGAAGAGAACTGGGGCTTTGTAAATTTCAGCAGGAAAATGACTAATCTTTTTCTCTTGAGATATCTTTTAGAATGCTTGCAATAATTGGGTGCATGTTCTTAAACTTGAGGATAAAGTTGTTTGATGATAGAATAATCTCTTGTGGACTGAGTACTTAAGTTGATGCACATCATCTGTTGGTATCATGAGTTGGAGTCAATGCATAGTTGGACATATAATCGACAGATGGTTATGCATGTAGTCAATCAATTACATTGTATAGACCTCATGTCGAAACATGCTCTACTCATAGTCTATGCATTCAATGCCTTAACTGCATGATAGGTCGAATCATTGCATATTTTTGTGAAATGCATACTGTTGTCAGGGGGAGGGTTGCATCATCTGAAATAAATTCAACTCCTTCACTGATTGGATAACTGTGTAGTGATTGGTTCATTATTGTGAGCTTAAATTATCACAACCCTTCTGTTATAAGAATCTAATGTGCTCATTGATTGAAACTAAGGTTTAACCTTAATAGACTGTAATGTTCAAAAGACTGTCTTATGAAAATAAGGTGATAGAAAGCATTTATAGCTCTTAACCTCTGTCTCATGATTATGATAGAACAAGTCTTCACAATACCTGAACATGACAGATTTAGTGTTGGTTAAGGTTTGAAAACCAAAAATTCTGTATTTTTCTTAAACAAGTCACTCCCAAAATCATAAGGGCAGCTAAAATTAAGATCTTCAAAGAAAAAGGAAGTGAACAAAGTGACAGAGCAATGACTGAGTTTCACTGAGAAACTGAGGTCTCCGTCAAAGAAATGGAGAATATCTTAAGTCATGAAGTGACTCAGATTATCTTTTTTCCATTAGTCGAATCTACCAGGGAGATTTCACTGAGTAACTAGGGGTATTGGCCTCTAATCAAGGTATACCCTTAATGTCAAAGGTGCAAATTATTCCTGTAGCTTTGATTAGAAATAGATATAGTAGTTTATGCTTAGTAACTGGGGGTATCAGCCTCTGATCAAGGTATACACCTAATGTCAACGGCATAAATGATACTTATCTGTTCAATGAGTTCATGTTTCAGAAATTTGTGAATGAAATTGCTGTAACCCTTAAAAAAACAAATTTCTTTGAGTGTCAATTATTTATTCTCAATACAAATTTAGGTGACCTTCCTTGCTTGTCACTTTCTCTGAAGTAACTAGGGTCTTGTATCGACCTAGACTATTATGGTTATGTGACTTAAGTTCATTGCTATAACTGAAGCATATGTTCCTATCTCAGAAAGCCAATTCTTCCTCCTCGCCTTCTATCACTATTAAACCTAATTGACATCAAGAAAGCCATTGCTCGATTCATACATTTTAAGGATTGCGTCATAATGTGCTCACATTCTGAACTGCCACATAGAACGTTGCTCTTGTCTTTCCTCCTTATTTGCTTATGGCAAAGGGGGAGAATGTGCAGGGGGACATGGGAGATGGAAGATGGGATAGGAGTCTCATTTAGTGCATACATCTATTAGTGCATAAGTCTGTGCATGCATGAACTGATCTCATGGCATCTATTCATTATGTTGCCATCATCAAAAGGGGGAGATTGTTGTGCCCCCTGTGCCTCGATGATGTTATATAGTTTTGATGATAGCAATCACTAATGAATCATGTAAGATTAGAACTAGTAAATGTTCTGCATGCTTCATCGTTCTTCATACTTCAGCATATATACTTCATGCATGAAGAGGAAAGGGGGTGTGCATTAACACAAGTATGGGCATTGCATTGACGCAGCTATATGGTGCATTGTCTGTTCTCTGCATCAGGTCTATTCTAGTTCATGCATAGCTTGCATCGGTGCATTAATTATAGTTGCACGCCACATAGTCAGTGCATTGACCATCTCTTGCATATCACTGATCGATGCGTGTTTGCATGTATTAGCCATAGTCAGTGCACTCGTTTGTTTCATGCGTACACTAAGTCTGCACACGGTTGGTCTGATGACTGAGCAAGTCTATACATCCATTAGCTGTTGACTGAGCAAGTCTATACATCCGTTAACTCAGCTCGTGGCTTAGTCAGTCCATCCGTGTTCATTGTGCATGTGTGCATCTTTCTCATCATAGTCTGTACATTCGTTGGTGGCTAGTCTGTACAGCCTCCATTGTTTCACTCGACCAAGGCAGTACAGCCAGTGTTCTTCATGCATATGCAAAGTCAGTGCATCACGTTGCCTTATGCATACACAAGTACACAAAGTCTGTACAACCTGTGATGATACTAGCAATTAAGTTCGTGCATTAATTCATAAGTTTGTACAACCGTTGCTGGCACGAGCATTTAAGTTCATGAATCATCACACCAGCATGTCTGTACATCGTTGTCGCATGCACACTAAGTCCATACACTCCTTGATGGCATGCCTGAGCATTCATCTTAAATGTGCATTCTTTCCTATATGCATATCGCATTACAAGCCAGCAAGTCTGTACATCGTCTTGTACATTACACACAAAGTCTATACACTCTCTGGTGGCATGTCCGTGCATTCATCTTCATTGTTCATACTTTCTAATCTGCACACTGCATTATGTGCATCAAGTATGTACAGGCTTAGATCAAATCTTGAACCAACTCTGTGCTCTAACCTTTGCAGGATATCTGCTCGAAGAAACTAAGAAGGGCACGTGATCCAAGAATGAAGGATGTGCCAGGATCGTGACACGTGTAACGTAGTGAACTGAAATGCTGCCACGTGGTCAAGGCGCTCTGGGCGGGAATTGTGGAGGACACACGCCCACCTCTCTGATGCTATAAATAGAAGACTTCTCCATCTGGAGAAATTGCTCGTGTAGAGAGGATCAAAAGTTACATTAGAAGAGCATAAGCAGAGAGAGAGAGAGCCTGCACGATCCAGAAAAAGGGAAAGAAAGAAGAAGAGAGAAGAGAGAAGAAAAGAGAGAGCAAAAGAAGAGCAAAGGAGGAGAGTGTTCAAAAAAGAAAGAGTGAGCAGTAAAGAAGAAGAAGAAAGAGAAATCAAGAGTTTAGAAGAAGAAGAAGAGAGTCTTCCGAAGCTTTGTCTCTACTGGACCGTGGATCAAATCCAGGCCAGTCAGCTCTTTGAGAGCCACTTTGTGTTTTATCGTATACAGCTTTCTGTCGCTGTGATTTCCCATCTCTTGTGTTTCTTTTTACCTTTGTTTCAAGCTGTTAGTCAGCAGAGCTAAGCTGTATTGCTCAGCGGGCAGAGGAGGATTCCTCTGGACGGGTTAAGCTGTAGTCCCCAGCGGTTGGCGAAGCTGTAATGCCCAGCGGTCAAGCTGTTAGTCAGCGGTTTGTAGGCAAGCTGTGTCGCCCAACGGTTTTCAAGCTGTTAGTCAGCAGGAATCCACACTCTGGATTGAGTGTGGGGTGGACGTAGGTCTGGAGGACCGAACCACCTAAAAATATTTTGTGCAGTGGTTTGCATGTTATTTTGATTCTGCTAGATGCTTGACTAGGATCGTGATCTGATTGCATGTCTATCGAGTGAATAGTGATCTGGTTGCAGTTCAGTTGCACGTGTGCTATCTGATCATTTACCTCTAAGCATCACGTTAGGATGCCAATCTTTTATCCAGAGAGTCAAGTTGTTAACTAAGTCAATTAGTTTCTGCTTCCGCAATAGTCATCTGATTTAAGTTTCAATTACTCAGTTTTAGAACAAGTTTTTGAAGGGGATTCATTCACCCCCCTCTAAATCCATCTCACCGGTCATAACAGAATCATCTCACTATCAAGAACAAGTATCCACTGCCGAGAATCGATGAGTTATTTGATCAAATATCTGGATCCAAGTATTTCTCGAAGATTGATCTCAGGTCAGGATATCACCAACTGAGAATCAAGGATGAGGATATTCATAAGACCGCGTTCAGGAGCAGGTATGGGCACTATGAATTTGTTGTTATTCCTTTTGGACTAACCAATGCCCCTGCTGCCTTTATGCAGTTGATGAATAGTATATTCTGGCCTCATCTAGATCAATTCATAGTGGTTTTCATTGATGATATATTGATCTATTCAAAGACCAAGGAAGAACATGAGGAGCATTTAAGGATTGCATTACAGATATTGAGAACAAATCATGTCACACCCCGAGCCTTTATTACAGCGGAAGACTCGCTCGAGGAACGTTAACAGCCGGCATGGTAAGTCTCTTGCAAGCAAGAACGATCAGAGCGCAAGGCAATCACACATAAGAATGCAATCGTACAATACGTACTCAACTTCAACTTTCTTTAATAATTAAATCCAATATTCGAATACAACCACTAATTCAACTTCCATCATGCTAGACTCAAGAAATAAGAAATTACATAGACTCGATCTAAATAATGTAAACTTCCTAAGTCTTTGCTCATTCTTTATTCACTCTCGAATCCGCTACTTGAACATTCCGAATCCGAACCCGACTCACTTCCATTTCCTGAAAAAGAATGGAAATAGGTAATGAGCACACTTGCCCAGTAGGTATCTTTGCATCAACATGAAGGCATTATTAAAGTAATTAACATTTTTACTCTAGAGGAATAAGGTAAAATCATGCAAATGCGATCAATCATGCGATTAAACCAAAGTATGTAAGATAGAATGAGAGCAAGTATGAACTAGCAAGAATATTATAAGAACATGATATGGCCTTTCATGAACAAGAATGCAACGAGAATGTACTAGCAAGCCACATAATCATCACTCCAGTATCATTTGCTTATGAGCAAGTACTTCGTGAATTTCTGTGGAATATCAAGAAAGTCATGTATAAGAATCAATCATGCTATATCGTGTTGTGGATTTTTACTTATTTATAAAGAAAGTACTCCTAGCGCAATGCGACGCCAGTAGCATCATACCCCATGGTTTATAATAGTTTGTTTCCGACAATCAGCCGAGGGGACTAGCATAGAGCCCTTGAACACAATCAGTACTCGATCGCATCTTCAAGTATAAATCAGGCTTTTTTCACGCATGTAACAATAAAGTATGGCCAAGAATGTACAATTCCAACAAGCGCTTGATAACAATAATTCAATAAATGAATGCTTTAATAAGAATCATGAGAAATCAAGAATGACTTATACTATGTTATGCTTATGGAAATAAATCGATAGCATAACGGTACGTTCTTTATTTTCCATTCATTATATTAGGTTTCTTGATCAATATGATAAGTTCTAGATCATCAATAGTCCATCTAGAAACCTTGGAATATCAACCCTTGGTCAAACCTCGGGTTAAAATACTCAAGTAGTGTGACGGTCGTGTACTAGGCCGTTACATGATGTGACGCTCCAATATTGGGCCGTTACATTAGTCTGAATCCAGAACCAAGAAATCGGACTCAATTGGATGTGACGGTTGTATATTGGGCCATTACATGTGCCTGACAGTCCAATATAGATCCGTTACACTACTGATAACTAGAAACATCGATAGTGTAATCTAATAAATTGGGTTTTAATGGTACAACCAACTCGGCGTCCTAGTGGGAATCCCAGGCTCGCAGATAATTACAGAGGCCTTAAAACAAGATTTCCTAGTCCATTGGAAGGAATATCCAATAGAGAGGTCCTCATGTTCAAGAATAATGTTCCTATAGTGCAAAGTGTAAACTAATAGACAACATACCGGAATATGTGCCATGTACTTAAAGAAATCACTCTATTGATAGAAAGGATGTGTAACAATAGGAAATCATGATAAAACTCCGTCAATACATCTTTGGAAAATCATGATTTAGATACAAAACTATAGAATTTTGGTACATGAAATTAACATAACTTAAAATAACTTAAGATACCTTAATCATGCAATTTCTATTATGAATCAGTAATTAACTCAAAGTCATGATAACAGGTCAAAACTTAGATAACTAGGCTTATTTATAAGTTAAATTAACTAGTTTCCCATTCTGTCTACAGTTATCCTGACGGTCGAGGATGGGGGAGTCACAGTGATTGTGACGGTCTATCGAGGGGCCGTTACAGTAGTATAACGCTCCATAGATGGTGTGTCAGAGACAACAGAGGACTTCAAACACCAAAAAAGGTGTGACGGCTTATAGTAAGGCCGTTACAGTCTGTGACGGTCTAAGTATGATGTGTTAGAGTCCCTGCTAACAGTATAAAGAAATTAAATGACTATGATTTAAAACCATGTCATGTTTGAAAAAGATTTAACTACTTTTTTTTTTAAATCCAAAAAGCCCTACCTAGAGGCAGATGGGGGGGCCATCAGCCACTAGGGGGTGAATTTTATTACTAAATAGGATGAATAAAGATTACATCTGTCGGATGCTGGACATACCCAGCTTATCCATTCGAGCCTCTCCCTTTATAATAGGGGGTAATTCATTGTAGGAGAGAAAAACATTACATTTGGAGGAGCAGGCTAAGGAGGCCAGTAGATCCGCTACTTTATTTCCTTCTCTGTAAGTGTGAACAATCTTGTCAAAATGAGTAGTAGATCTCTAGATGTCTCTTGCATAAGAAAGAATTGACCATGGACATTGGTAATCCTTGTTAATAACTCGAACAAGAACTTGGTAATCACATTCAATATAAGCTGGGTGGTCTGAAATAGTATGCAAATAATGAATTCCATCAATAAGAGCTCTTGCCTCTGCTACCAGGTTGTTGGCCTAACTATATAAGTGGGAGAATGCTAGGAGGACATTTCCATTATGATCTCTGATGACACCACCTCCTCCAGAGGTTCCATCGGACTTGCAAGCCCCATCAGTATTTAATTATAAGAATGGCCAAGGGGGAGATACCCATTTAATTACTTTCAGCTGAGCACCAATTGAACTTGAGGCAGAGATCCCTAGGGAATCAAGAATCCTCCGTTTGCTAATATCATGCTCTTTGTAAGATGCACTTGTGCAGGCCTGCTTCACTTTTGCAATAGTTTGGTGGAGAATACGGCTTTTGGATATAGTACTGCCTTCATATCTCGCAGAGTTCCTAGCTCTCCAAATATCCCAGTAACCAAAGCCAATCACTGCTTGGATTAGGAGCCCATGAGCTGAATTCACCTTTATGTGGCAAGCAACATTTGAAATGAAGGATGTGACAGTATTTCCTTCAAATGGCAGCCCCATAGATTGGAAGTAAGACCATATGTGAGATGCTAATTCACTGTGAATGAAAATATGGTTTATGCTTTCCCCCTGATGGGCCTGACAGCAGGAACATTTAGAGCACATTTGGATACCCACACGTTGGACATTTGTGTCAACATGGAGGCTGTTATGTAGAATTTTCCATAGATGAACTGAAATTTTGGTTGGAAGCCATGGAGACCAAAGCCTTGGCCATTGAGTGAATGGCTGATTGAAGGCAGTTTCAGAAAGTACTTTGTAAGTGGAAGCCACCGAGCAATGTCCTGTGGAGGACAGACTCCATGCTGGGAGGTCAGTATCAGGGGTGAGAGTGGTGTGAATAATTGCTGTTTTAAGATTAACAGGCATAAATCTGTCCATTAAATCTATTTCCTCTCTTGGGGAGTACAGCAGGAACTCATTAACAGTAATGTTTGAATTTGGGATACTGTTGGGAGGTACAAAATCAAATAGACAGTTCTTTTCAATCCAATTATCATACCAAAAATTTGTGTGCTTCCCATCTCCAATGATGATCTTTTGAAATTGTAGAACAATTTTTTTTGCCTTGATCCAACTTCGTCTGGCAGGTCCAGCCATATTATTAAAATTCACATCTCTCAAGTGGCGCTGCCCAATATACTTAGCTCTGAAGAAAGTTGCCCACAAGGAGTTAGAATGCAATGCTTGCCATAACATTTTAACTCTTAGAGCAATGTCCATCTGCCTGAGAGACATAATTCCAAGGCCTCCCTGAGATATAGGTCTGCAGATTATGTCCCAGGATCTCCAATGTCTTTTGTTCCCATTCGGTGAGGAGCCCCAGAAAAAATTTACAAAAGACTGCTCCAGCAGGTGGTGAGTACCAGAGTGAAGAGGTGCAGTGGATAGGGAATAAATAGGAATTGAGGTGAGAACATGCTTTATCAAAGTCAACTTAGCACCTTGTGATAGGAGACTGGATTTCCAACCAGAGATCCTCTTTTGAATGGAGTGAATGATACCTGCATAATGCACTTTTTTGCTGCGGCCTAGAGCCAGAGGAAATCCAAGATATTTGAGTGGGAAACTGTGTCTGGTGAAACCAGTTAGCCTGGATATCCGATGGACAGTGGGATCATTTGTCTTAGGGTGTAAGAGAAAACCACTCTTACTGGTATTGATAAGCTGACCTGACCCCCGTTCATAAGTTTTGAGCAGCTTCAGTAAATACCTGACAGATGCAAGGCTAGCCTTACTAAATATCAAAGTGTCATCTGCAAATAATAGATGGGAAACAGTGGGACACCTCCGAGGCCCTTGAAAACTTTCAATTCATCTATTTAACTGAGCTTCTTTTAAAGATCTGCTCAAACTTTCCTCAGCAATAATAAATAAGGATGGGGCAACTGGATCACCCTGCCGAACACCCCTAGATGATTTAAAAAATCCAGCAACATCACCATTCAATAAGACTGAGAACCAACAATTCTGGATAAGCTTGCCAATCAACTGTATGAAAGACAGACTGAAACCAAATCTTTGCAGAACAGCAAACAGGAAATCCCATTCAAGTCTATCATAGGCCTTGGCCATGTCTAATTTAAAGATGATATTCTTTCCTCTGGTTTTTCTGCCTAATTCCTGAGTCAAGTCTTGAGCTAAAGCAATATTTTCAGTTATGTGCCTCCCTTTTACAAAAGCAGTTTGTTCCTGCGAGATTATGTTTGGTAGGATTGTGGCCAATCTTTTATTGACAATGGATGAGATGATCTTATAAAAGAAGTTACATAGACTGATCGGCCTGTAGTCCGAAATATCCACTGCCTTTGGTTTTTTTGGAATTAAAGCAATTACAGTGGAAGATACAAATCTTGGGAGGGGCTGTGGGTTTGTAAAAACTTCTTGAACAACCCTTACAACCACATCAGAAATGATTGGCCAAGCCTTATGGAAGAAAGCACCCGTGAATCCATCCGGCCCTGGTGCACTGTCACCAGAGAGTGCAAAGACAGTATCCTTTATTTCCAGTTCAGTAGGAACAACACAGAGCATTAAATTATCTTGCTGGGTAACTAAATTCGGAATGTAGTTTAAGGAGGATTCCTCTATATGATGCAGCTGAGAAGAGAATGTAGACTGAAAATGGGTAACAGCAATGCTCTTCATATCTTCATGATCTGAGGTTAACATGCCTGCTGAGTTTCGGAGCTGAGGAATATACTGTTTGTTTCTTTTGGCTTTGGTCGAAGTATGGAAGAATTTAGTATTTCTGTCCCCCTCCTTTAACCATCTAATCCCTGACTTCTGTCTCCAAAAGCATTCCTCATGTAAAAGCCTTTCAGATTGGAGGGATTTGGCCTTTTCTAAAATGTTGTGATTTTCCAGAGAAGGATGTATATCATAAGTGTGTTCAGCTTTTAGAACCGCGTCCTCTGATGCCATCAAATTCAAATGAACATGACCAAAAGTCTACTTGTTCTAATTGCGAAGCATAATCCTCAAGTATTTGAGCTTCAAGTATAGAGTGGACATAGGGGAGGATGCCAAAGGGCTGGTATTCCAACAGGTATTAACATCCATAAGAAAATTCTCATGCATAGTCCACATATTCTGAAAACAAAATCGGCTCTTAAAGGTGTTCTTGAGTAGCAATTTCACCAATAGGGGTGCATGATCAGAAGCTTCCCTAGATAAATGTTCAATAGAAATTGGGAATAGATTTTGCCAATCTGAATTTATGAGAACCCTATCCAGCCGAGCCCAGATACCATGACACCCACTTTGGTTGTTATGCCATGTAAACTGTGATCCCATGAAACCTGCATCAAATAAAGCACAATCTGAAGCACACTCAATAAAGTCAGAGATTGCACCTAAATTTGGTGGATTTCCACCAATTTTTTCCTCCACTGACATAATACAGTTAAAGTCCCCAGCCACTAGCCAAGGCCCTGAGATTTGAGAATGCACTGATAGAAGGAACATCCACAAAACCTGCCTCTCTAGAATGGAACATTTTGCATAAACAAAAGATAGGTGGAAAAGAGGCCAGACAGAACCAGTTTGTGTAAGAGTAATTTGCTGCTCATCCGAATTGACAATAGAAAAGTCCAGGGGGTCTCTCCAGAAAATCCAAATATGAGCCATATCATCACAGTTGGCAATACAGTTACTCATTCCTAGTTTCCTGCGTATGTGAGTCATTTTACTGACATGAATTTTGGGCTGCAACACAACAATACAGTCAATTTTATGGGACTTAATGAAAATTTTAACCCTCCCAATCGAAATATCATTTCCTATTCCTCTAATATTCCATATGATGAAATTCATTAGGATTTGGATAGAGGAAGAGACCCGGAAGATCCAGTCCTGGTCATGGATCTAGTTTTGACACCTGTATTTTCATTGAGCATATTCCTGGAGTTTTCAATTACTGCTGCGTTTGCAATGTTCTGTCCTATATTTGTCAACTCCACACTTTGCTGCAGTTTCTGAGAGCAAGGCAGTGAATCCGACTGGCTGCTTAGGCAAGCAAAGGAACCTGTTGTGTGATCATAGTTTGGTGGTCAACAATGGATAATTCCGGAACAAGAGTAATAAGACCATTACCATCAAACCTTTGTCCTGAAGGGAGCTCTCTAATAGGAGCAATAGTTGTTTCTGGAGGAATCTCAGTGTTCCGACAGGAAGAATCTACTAAATTCAATGTAAGTGAGGTTTCAGCCAAATTTACTTCAGCAGATTTAGTTGTGTCAGTTTGTGCCCTTTGGGCACTGACATCCATATGTGTATGCATTGAATTTCCTTGATAAACAGGGGAAATTTCTTTTAATTCGGAAGCATTTTCCCCCGCAATCTTTGAGAGGGGCATCATATCTTCTTCACTGTTTGGATGAGCATCCGGATAAGCCCCTACAACATCACCATCCGAAGTTCCGTGAAATCGAAAGCTTAACAGGAGGAGGCACTTCATTTCCAACATTCCTTTTAGCACCTGTGTTCAGCTTAGCCACCGGTTTCCAGACATTTTTAACAGGTCTAGAGGTAGCCTGTGACATTTCAGGATATACCACTGGCTGACTCATTTTACCTTTACAATCGTTCAATGAATGGCCTAGTCTGGAGCAACTCGAACAGAAAGTGGGAAGCTCAGGGTATAGAATATCTTGCCAGGTCCCTCCCCCAGGAAAACCAACCCACAGTCTATGTGGGTGAGACTTCGGGATATCCAACTCAACACATACATGGGCAGCCATCGTGTTGGAAAGATTTAGAGTGGAGGCGTCAATTTTCAATACCTTCCCAATGTTCCCAGCAATAGAACGCAACATAGGCTCCACAAAAAGATTCACAGGCAACCCAGGGAAAGAGATCCATACCTGCAGAATAGAGGAATCTTCATTTGGTGAAAATTGCATCGTCCACTTAAAGAACCGGAAAATGATTTAACTACTCCAATCAGGATAAAATGAAGTAAAGGTCATCTAGATGCATAGGCTGCAGTGAATTGACAAGATAATATCTTTGATCTTTGATTAGGGCTAAGAATATGTATGTATGTATGAACCCACTAAAACATGGAATTCATAGTCTATAATGCATGAAATCAAGTACAATCAAAGGGCTTTTATCCCTAACAAGATATTTTTTCCAATCATGAGATAACCTACCTCTTAACTAGGCTTTAAGCTTCTAATTTGAATCTGAAAATCGAGCCCTAACTCTCCTTTCCCAGTGATTTTCCAGCAACTTCCTGCTGCTCTGAATCCTGAGTTACTATGGTCAAGCTAGCAACTTTGGAAGCTTCAATCTCCTTGGTTGCTTGATCTCCTAACATGAAGTTTGGAGAACTATTAGTTTAAAGTATACTAAACAAAATCTTCTAAAGAACTTACCCGAAATTCTATCTCCTTACCTTGATTCTTTACGAGCCAAAAGTAAGGGTCGCTCAGTTCAGAACTAGGTCCTATTTATAGTGTTTTGAAGATTAGATCGATTCGAGAGTCCTTAATTTACCATAACCTAATCCCTAAGAGTCCTTTGTAATGTTATAAACTCTTCCAAGTCGATCTCTTGTAGATAATATCCCAAAGTTCTAATCATTTTGCTCGTTCTTTCTTTCACGAAACTGACAGAATGTAACGCATCAAGACTGGTGCGTTACATGGCTGTGACGATCGCACGATAGACCGCTACATCCAACGTGCACAGAGTTCAACATCAATCAAACTCTTTTGTTAATTATCCATATTATTATCCATAAAAATAGTATTTATCCTTAAAATACGTAAATAGGCTAAATAACCTTCTAGAATATGGGTCAAACTTAATGGGCTTGGTCCTTAAACCTTTTGGATTTTATTTAAATAGGCTAGGTTAATTATTTAACATAATTGGGCCTTATAATGACTTATTAATCCAATAATCCTTTTATTAATCTATTTAGCCCTTATAAATTCTAGAAAGTTCTATAAATAACTCAGGAATTATTACATAAATTCTGGGGCATTACACCCTCCCCCACTTAGAAGAATTTGGTCCCCAAATTCAATACATGGGTTATGGAGAGTGTACTTACAGTTGAATAATTCTGGAAATCTTTTCCACATGGCTGCTTCAGTTTTCCATGTTGCTTCATATATATGGCCATATTTTCTTCCATTGAATCTTGACCATAGGAATAACTTTATTTCTTAGTTGACGCACTTCCTGTTCCAGAATCTTTATTGGCGTTTGCTCGTACGTCATATCCTTCTGAATCTCCAGATTGTCATAAGTGATAATATGGTCAGGATCATATACATATTTCTTTAGCATAGAGACGTGAAATATGTCATGAACTCTTGCTAATTGTGGAGGTAAAGCCAATTTGTAACCCACTTCACCGACCATTTTGAGAATTTCAAACGGACCAATGAACCTTGGAGTTAGTTTGCCCTTAATGCCAAATCTCCGAATACCACGACCTGGAGAAACCTTGAGATACACATGGTCTCCTACTTGAAATTCCAAGTCGCGTCTATGATTATCAGCATAAGACTTTTACCTATCTTTTGCCATCTTTATTCTCTCTTGAATAAGCTTGATCTTCTCTGTAGAATCTCTGATAATATCGGGGCCTAGAAATTATCTTTCCCCTATTTCACTCCAACATATTGGTGATCGACAATTTTTTCCATATAGAGCTTCGAAAGGTGCCATTTGTATGCTGACCTGGTAACTGTTGTTATAAGTAAATTCTACCATAGGCAAGTGATCATGCCAACTACCTCCAAAATCAATAACACAAGCCCTGAGCATGTCTTCTACCACCTGATTTGTTCTTTCTATCTGACCATCAGTTTGTGGATGAAAGGCTGTGCTGAAATTCAATCTAGTCCCTAGTGACTGTTGTAGACCCTTCCAAAATTATGATGTGAATCGAGGATCTCTATCAGATATAATAGTGACTAGGACACCATGTAATTTAACAATTTTCCTTATGTATAATGCTGCCAGGATATCTACAGACCATCGACTTTTGATTGATATGAAATATGCAGATTTTGTTAATCGGTCTATGATTACCCATATAACATCGTGTCCACCTCTTGTCTTAGGTAACCCCATAATGAAATCCATCCCTATACTCTCCCACTTCCATTCGGGAATATTCAAGAGATGCAGTTTAACTGCGGGTCTAAAATGCTCTGCCTTTACTTGTTGACAAGTGAGACATCGAGACACGAAATCAGCTATTTCTCTCTTCATGTTGGGCCACCAGAATTTTTTTTGAGATCTTGATACATTTTTTTACTACCTGGGTGAATGGTATACCTGGATTTATGTGCTTCTTCTAGAATCAATTTCTTCGTATCCTCATGATCTGGTATACACACTCGGCCTTTGAATAGTAATCTTCCATCCTCCGTAATAGAGAAATTCGGCCGTTGTTCAATATTAGCTTTAATTTCTAGTAACATGAGATCATCATTTTGCAACTTGACTAGATCCTCTATTACGGTAGGTTGAGCTCTGATATTAGCCATGAAGCAATCTTCTTCCTTCCTGTCAATATCTAAGTTCAACTGAGCAAATTGAGGAATAAGATTAGTCATATTTACCATAAGACTTGATAGCATACCCATTGGTTTTCTACTGAGTGCATCCGCAACAGCATTAGCCTTGTCAGGATGATATTTAATAGAAAAATCAAAATCCTTGAGATATTCCAACCATCTTCTCTGCCTCATATTTAGCTCTTTTTGAGAAAATAAATATTTCAAGCTCTTGTGGTCCGAGTAGAACGTAAACTTTTCTCCATATAGATAATGACGTCAAATTTTTAAGGTGAAAATGATAGCTACTAACTCCCAAATCATGCACAGGATAATTTTCCTTGTGACGTTTCAATTGTCTTGAAGAATAACAGATTACTTTTCCATTTTGCATGAGGACACACTCTAAGCCAATACTTGATGCATCCGTATATACTTTGAATCCACCACCTTCTATCGGTAGTGTTAGAATAGGAGCTGTAGTAAAATGATTCTTAAGAGTTTGAAAACTCTTCTCACATTCTTCTGACCAGATAAAAAGATTTTCTTTTTTCGTGAGTCTAGTTAAAGGAACCGCAATCTTTGAGAAGTCCTTAATGAATCTCCTATAATAACCAGCTAGACCCAGAAAACTTCTTACTTCTGATACAGTCGTTGGCCGGCTCCAATTTCTGACAGCTTCGACTTTAGAAGGATCCACCACAATACCTTCTTTTGAAATAATGTGGCCTAGGAATGAAACTTCCTTGAGCCAGAATTCACATTTATTTAGCTTGGCATAGAGTTTATGTTCTTTAAGTGTTTGCAAAGCTATTTTCAAATGTTCTTCATGTTCCTTCTTTGCCTTGGAATATATCAAGATATCATCAATGAAGATGACGATAAACTGGTCTAGATATAGCTGGAAGACACTGTTCATAAGTTGCATAAATGCTGCTGGGGCATTAGTTAACCCGAACGGCATTACCACGAATTCATAGTGGCCGTAACGACTTCGAAAAGCTGATTTATAAATGTCTTCTACTTTAATTCTCAGCTGATGATAACCTGATCTGAGGTCTATCTTAAAAAAATATTCTGCTCTTGAAAGCTGATCGAAGAGTTCATCAATACGCGGTAACAGATACTTGTTTTTAATTGTGAGTTGATTCAGTCGCTGGTAATCGATGCATAGCTCGAGAGAACCATCCTTTTTCTTGACAAATAGAACCGGCGCACCCCAAGGGGATGTACTAGATCTGCTGAAGCATTTGTCTAGTAATTCTTGCAATTGCCTTTTTAATTCCTTGAGTTCTGTGGGGGACATCCTGTAAGGGGCTATAGAAACATGTGCTGCTCCTGGGATGATTTCAATAGTGAAGTTCACTTCCCTCTCAAGCAGTAAACTGGGTAATTCGGATGGAAACACGTCTGGGAACTCATTTACAATAGGAATGTCCGCTAAGATAATCTCCTTGGATTCTGTAATAATGACAGAAGCCAGAAAAGCTTCACATCCTTGCGAGATAAGTTTACAAGCGTGAAGAGAAGATATGATAGTAGGATGCTTCTTATACTTAATGCCAAGGAAGAAAAATCAATCTTAAAGCTAATTAACTATTTTATCCCGGGCTCTACCCAATTCTTACATGGGTGTGAAAATTTCTTCCTTAGTTCATAGGTAAGGGTCCTTAAACCTTGGACTTATCCTATGACATAGCTCTTCTCTCTAAGTCTTGAGACTTAGGCTCTGATACCAACTTAATTGTCACGCTTCGAGCCTTTATTACAGCAGAAGACTCGCTCGAGGAATGCGAACAGCCGGCATGGTAAGTCTCTTGCAAGCAAGAACGATCAGAGCGCAAGGTAATCACACATAAGAATACAATCGCACAATATTTACTCAACTTCAAGTTTCATTAATAATTAAATCCAATATTCAAATACAACCACTAATTCAACTTCCATCATGCTAGACTCAAGAAATAAGAAATTACATAGACTCGATCGAAACAATGTAAACTTCCTAAGTCTTCTCTCATTCTTTATTCACTCTCGGATTCGCCACTTGAACATTCCGAATCCGAACCCGACTCACTTCCATTTCCTGAAAAAGAATGGAAATAGATATTGAGCACACTTGCCCAGTAGGTATCTTCGCATCAACATGAAGGCATTATTAAAGTAATTAACATTTTTGCTCTAGAGGAATAAGGTAAAATCATGCGAATGCGATCAATCATGCGATTAAACCAAAGCATATAAGATAGAATGAGAGCAAGTATGAACTAGCAAGAATGTCATAAGAACATGATACGGCCTTTCATGAATAAGAATGTAATGAGAATGTACAAGCAAGCCACATAATCATCACTCCAGTATCTTTTGCTTATGATCAAGTACTTCATGAATTTTCGTAGAATATCAAGAAAGTCATGTATAAGTATCAATCACGTTGTATCGTGTTGTGGATTTTCACTTATTTATAAAGAAAGTACTCCCAACGCAATGCGACGCCAGTAGCATCATACCCCATGGTTTATAAGAGTATGTTTCCGACAATCAATCGAGGGGACAAGCATAGGACCCTTGAACACAATCAGTGCTCGATCGCATCTTCAAGTATAAATCAAGCTTTTTCTGTTGGATTAGGTGGAAGGTCAAACTAGAGGGGAGGGGTGAATAGGTTGACCCTTTAAAAATTAATGCAAGATCACACTTGCTTTAGAAAGCAGAATGCTAATTAGAAGTTCAGTAAACAGACAGTATGAAGATCGAGCCTAATCAAACATCTAACGATAGGTGGATAAAATGAGAAAGCAAACAACAAGAGGAACACAGATTTTTATGGTGGTTCGGTCTCCCTGTGGAGACCTACGTCCACCCCTCACTAAACCAGCGAGGATCCATGCTGAGCTTTACAGCTTAGCTACACCGAGGAACTACCTTCTCAAACAATGCTGAGCAGTACAGCTTGGCTTAACCAGAGGAACAGATCCTCTAAACCACTGATGAACAGCTTGCAGGCAACACGCCCAATCGCCCTTGATCCAAGCATAATCTGCTGGATCAAGCCCCTCCCTCTACTCAAACCAGTACGAGGGAGACACAATGTAACAGTGTTATAATTGAAAAACAGAAGCAATAAACGAAATCACTCAAAGATGGAGGGACATCTCCAGATCTGTGATGCTGCTGGATCTCAAGCTCGAACTCAGATGTTGGAGGAAGATGTTTCAACGATCAGCTGGCCTTCTCATTCTGAAGGGTAGATGGACTCGCACTGATCCACTGCCACTGGATCTCTTCTAATCGTCAGTGTATGCAGTAAGGTACCAGCAGGAAGACGATGAACTCCACGATTCTCCTCAAGGGCTTCACTCTCTCTCTGGTTCGACTACACTCTCCAAAAACCTTCTTCAATGTTTTTCGTTACCGCGCTCACTTCCAGATCCATGTAATATATATGTCTAGTGGGCCCCAACCAGATTTTCTGGTTAGCCCAATGATTGCTCTGCATAGAGCCTTCTGGAATCACGAGGGAAAACCAGATCGCAAGCGCTTTTGGCTGATGTGGCCTTTGACGTCACTTACTATTGGGGTCCACCCAATTAATCTCATAAGTAGTTCAGATGGCGTCAACCCATTGAGTTCACAAAGTTGACGCAGCCTTGAAATCCCCCACATGACTTTGAATGTAATGCTGGATGTGTTGACGCATGGGGTCACTGCGTCAACCCACTGAACTGTCCCAGAGCCAATTTCATATTCAGGGTGAACTGTTGCATCGACGCTATCATGCTGTAGCGTTGACGCACTGGGTTATTCCAGTGAACCATAACTCTGCCTTTTTAACTGCTGCGTCGACGCTGCTCTACTGTGGCGTTGACGCAGTGAAGTAGATCTATGAGTGCCTCTGCTTCTTAAGCTGATGCGTCGATGCTGCAATAGTGTGGCGTTGACGCACTTAGATTATCTCAGTGACTTGTGATTTTGCCTCTTCAACTGATGCGTGGACGCCTTGAACTCCCAGCATCGACCTTGTTCCTTTCTTGCATCAAAGATGAACCAAATGGAAGCGTTGCTGAATCAAGATTTAATTCAACATTTTGAGTTGAATTCAACATTCACATCTCATGGTTGTCATCATCAAAACCAGGGGCACAACAATCTCCCTCTTTTTGATGATGGCAACTATGAGGTGAATGCCATTGCATCTAAATAAGAATGTATCATTCAGATCAAACAAGAAAGTTCAGATCAAACAAAGAGTTCGCTTCAGAGGCTAAAACACCCATTTTTGTTATTCAGTTAAGCTCAAGGTTTTACATCAATCAAAAACACAGAAAAGGGAAACTACAGTCAGTCAACACATTTGATGCAGATGCAATGCAGTTCTAGACTAGACTCCTACTTGAGTTCATTTCTCTCCCCCTTTGACATCATCAGGAAGGGGAGTAGATGAGGAAGACTGAAGTACTGTTGTAGACACAATATCCAACTATTGCTAAAGCTGAGCCATGGATGCTGCCATAGTGTCCATCCGTTCAGAAAGCAGCTGATCTTTGTGCACCACAAACTTGTGGTATTCTTTGACCTTGGTAGAAATACCATCAAACCAGTTGTGTAATATATCAAACAGATAGTCCATCCGAGCTTTCTACTGAGATCCCCATTCAGGTGTAGAGGATGATGCTTCTGTTAGTGGAGGGCAGTACACATCACGCTGATCTTCAATTGTGGGTGGGAAGTTTTCTTTTAGAATATGCAACACATCCACAACCTCATTTCCGACTAGAGTGGTTCGTTTAAAAAGTTTAGCAATGTCCTGACCAAAAGATGTAATCTTTTCAAACAAGATTTGAACCTTTTCACTGAACTCATTGTTCTTGTCAATCAAGGTGGAATATTTCAAGTTCAACTTGGATTGGTTTTCCTTGACATCATAGTTGTATGTCTGTGCACTCTGTAACTTGTTAAAACATTGTTGATGCAAGCTTTGTAAGTTACGCATGACTGAACTAGCTTTCTGACAAGCTTGAAGAAGAGATTCCATAAATTCATGAAGCTTCTTGTCTGACTTGAATTTATCACGTGTAAACTTTTCTCATATGCTGTCTAATTTCTATTCAAGGTGTGACAGCCTCATATCCGTTGTTGAACTTAGGTGCATTAGGGAAGAGTCAATGCTCTTGAATTTCATTTCCAAAAATTGAATGAGTGTAGGATTGATGCCAGAAAAATCATTCTGAGAGTTAGCTGGAATCTCCTCAGAAGTAGATGCAGGTCCCCTTGGTCGAGAGGGTTCTGGAAGAGGACCTTGTACCCTGACAAGCTCTCTGGAAGCAACAGGAAACACATGAGTATCATCTTGTACATTGTAATCATCCTGGATATTGCTGAAGTCTTGGTAGTCTATTCTGGCTGAACTAGCTTCAGGTCTATCTTCCCTAGCCTCTGGTCTTTCTATTCTGTGTAGACTGGCCTCTTGCTGATTTTGTGTGTCAGTTCTTACTTCATGACCAGTTTCCACTGAGGTAGATACAGGTTTCTGACTTGGCAGAACCCTGACTGGCTGTCCATTTATGACTTTAAATCCCATGAATTTATGAATGTAGGAAAGGGAGTATATGTTCCGTTTAGGAATATTCAGTTTCTTCTCATCTCCAAAATCTACTCCAACTTTTCGAAATATGGCAGTCAATGGAGCAGCATATTGGAGTGTCCTAGATTGTGTTAAGCAAGATCCCATAGTCTGAATGATTACATCTGACAATGAAATGTTTATCTTTTTCAGCATGCAATACAGTAAAAATCTCTGCATCTCAGTGACCCGTTCCCTACCACTGCTCTGAGGTTTTATCATCGATGTGTAAATAAGGTGGAGCAGTCTATTGAATGAAGGGAACCTATTTGCTTTAAGACTAGATAAAAAAGTCTACCGGACGTCTGTAGGATCACTGGGTTTGTAAGTCAGAAGAGCATAAGCTGCATGTTCATCAAACTGAAAACTGTGTAGCTGAACCCCATTCATTGGTATTTTCCAAGATCTGGCAAACAGTTTGTTTGTCAATTCGAAACTAACATTCCTGACAGTTGAAGAAATTTTGGGGATCTGAGGTTCATACTTTAAATTGTGGTAAAATTCTCGAACTAGGGTGGGGTAATAAATCTTATGATTTGTAACGAAAGACCACCAACCTTGATAATCCAAAGTAGGGAATAGTTGCGGAAAAACTTCAAGCATCTCAACGTCGGTAGCAACAATATACAGTGGAATAAGGACTTTCAGAGGTTCTTCCACATTGATGGTGAGAGAGGGATCAGAAGACCTTGCATGTGAACTGGCGACACCTTTCTTCCCCTTCGCAGCACCTGAAGATGTAACCTGCTTCTCTGCCCTTACGGTAGAGAGCTTTCTCTTTTTGGTAGGCAGGCTGGGATGAAGATGGCGTTTCCGAAGGGATAACTCAATCTCTTTGCCTTTCCGTTTTGGTGGAGCTGACTGAGACGGCGTCTTCTCTTGAAATTTGGTTCGAGGCACAATCCTGCCCGTAGCAAGGATGGGATCTCTTCTCTTTAGACCCTTCTTGTTCTTCCCCCTCTTCACTTGTTCCGGTGGCGCCATTGCAGTGAGAATCAAATGGGAACAGGAGAAAAAATTGAGAGAAGGAGCTGAGGAGGAAAGATTGAGAGCTGTGGAGAGGTAGACACCCACTAGGTTTTGGAAGGAGCTGAGTAGACGGCAGCGTTTACGTTGCGGGGTTTTAAAGAAGGTGACGAATCAATTTCAATTCAAAAGGGTGAACCGGTTCACTGGGCTGAACCGGACTGGGACGAAATTGGAGTTATTGAATGACTGCGTTTACGCAGTGAGGCACTGCGTTGACGCCACCAAAGCGAGTCATGAATGTAGTTTGAAGTAGACAAGAAATAGTGATGACCCATTGTATTTAGGCATTCTAAAGACATTGAAATTGTGAAAAGATGAAATTACATTCAGGGATTTTTAATCGATAAAATTCAAGTTCCCTTATGAGAGATATGATGAGAAATGATGAGAACCCCTAATTCATTTAATGATGTGGAGTAAAACAATCTTAAGAATTTGAGATAAATCCTTGAACAAGAAGAGCAAGATTATGGAATAAGGATAGAACAATTTGCACACTTGGAACTTTCTCAAATCTTTTCCCTAGAATGTTCAATTTCAAGAGACCCTTATAGTAGTGAATTTAACTCGAATTGAGGATGAACTCTAAAGGATTTTATTTTTGAGCTACAGGTCAACCCCATATGAACATTTGCCATTTTTCATTTTTCACCATTTGCAGCGAAGTGTAGCTAGCCTTTTGACACGGGTGCACATGTTTATCAGACACCAGAGTCCCCGGTTACTCAGCATAGCTAACTATTCTGCACCACTGAAACAGAGTTGGCAACTCACATCATGACATGCCTTTTAGCACTTCATTGGTGCATGAAGGTAGTTTCTCAGTAGAAAGTTACCATTGCTCTGCAATGAATTATTTTTCTTTTAAAACAGAGGTAACAGCCCACATCATGACATGCTCATTAGCACTTCTTTGGTGCATATAGACAGTTTCTCAGTGAAAGCATGCCATTGCTCTACAATTTATTACATACATATATATATATATATATATATATATATATATATATATATATATATATATATATATATATAGGGTTTGTTTCTTCAGCTCTTATTAACCCTATTCGGAGTTTAAAGTCAATACAGATATTAAATTCATTTGCACAAAGTGGTCTCTTTACTTTTGATCATCATATTTCAAGAAAGGATGAGTTCTCAATTTTATTAAATAGTTTTGAAACTATTCCATATGCACAACATTTTTGTGTTCATGGATTTTAGCATTCAAAGATCAAAAGATTTATAGAATTTCAACCATTAATACTGAATAGAGCCAGTCAATGAAAATCACCATCTCTTATAAAGGAATTATCACTTTAGCTCCCCCTGAATTTATGACATCAATTCACATTTCAGAGCTCAAGAAATTTCTCTCATACTGAAGATTGAGAGGTACTTCACTACAAACTGAAGACTGAGTATGGAAGAAACAGGATTGATGAGAGGTTTTGAGAAGACTCCAAGAGTCTGACAAGCTGAGGTACAAGAAGATTTCAAGATTATGAGATATGTAAGAACCCAATTCCAGTGCTGCGTTAACCCGTCTGAAGTAATCCAGTTGATTCCAGAACTGATTTGCACTTGTTTTCTGCCAGTGCGTCAACTCAACCAGGTGACAGCGTTAACTCACTCAACTAGTCAGATCAATTTTTAGCTTGTTTCCAGAATGTTTCTTCAGTGCGTTGACTCAGTCTTGAAACAACGTTAACTTAGCCTTATAAACCATTCGTCAGATACCCAGATAACTGAATCTAAAGGGACAGAATTGCACTCCTTAGCAAGTAAAATATGATGCAAACTCTCCCTCCATTTATGCATGACTGAAAATATGAATGAAGATACAAATGTTGACATGATGGCTTTTTATTTGTCATGTGTTATTAAACAAATATGCTCAAAACTAAACTCCCCCTAAATCTGTGACTTATTGAGAAATCAGGCATTTTCAACTCAAGCAAAACATGTAATCAATTTATTCCTAGGCAAAGTTAATTAGACAAGTTTCAAAGAAGAAATCAAGCAATCAATTTAGGCATCAAGATGAGGATTGCACAATCCAAGCTCTCTCCTAAGATAAGAAAATCTTTCATTATTCAGAGGCTTGGTGAAAATGTCAGCAATTTGATGTTCTGAGTCTACAAAAATCAATTTAAAGCCTCCTTTATTAACTTCATCTCGCAAGAAGTGATGCCTTATTGCTATATGTTTGGTCCTAGAGTGCTGGATGGGGTTCTTTGCCAGGTTAATGGCACTTGTGTTATCACACAATATTGGGACACATCCAAGATCAGTTTGATAATCTTTGAGTTGGTGTTTGATCCACAACACTTGAGTACCACAACTCCCTGCAGCGACATATTCTGCCTCTGTAGTGGATAGTGCCACTGAGTGTTGTTTCTTGGATACCCAAGAAACCAAACACCCTCCCAAAAATTGGCAATAGCCATTTGTGCTTTTCCTGTCAAGTTTGCATCCAGCATAGTCTGCATTTGAGTATGATATTAGATCAAAAGTGCAAGATGCAGGATACCAAATCCCTAAGTCTCGAGTTCCAGCAAGGTATCGAAAGATACGCTTGACGGAAATTAAGTGGGATTCTTTAGGATCAGACTGAAAACGAGCACACATGCATACACAAAATTAGATGTCTGGCCTAGATGTAGTAAGATAGAGGAGTGATCCGATCATACCTTTATAAGTCTTTGCATCTACTGTTTTACCTTTCAGATCTGCATCCAAAGTTGTGTTGGTGCTCATGGGAGTGCTGATTGCCTTAAGATTCTCCATTTGATATTTCTTCAATAATTCAGAAATGTTCTTTGCCTGGTTGATGAAGCATCCATCCTTGCTTTGGGTGATTTGTAGACCTAGAAAAAATTGAAGCTCACCCATTAGACTCATCTCAAATTCTGTGGTCATCAAATTTGCAAATTCCTCACACATACTTGGTTTAGTGGATCCAAAGACTATATCATCAACGTAGATTTGAGCCAAAATAATGTCATTATTTCTTACCTTGGTGAATAGAGTTTGGTCCACTTTACCTCTTGAATATCATTTCTCAGTGAGGTATGAGCTGAGTCTATCATACCATGCTCGAGGTGCCTGTTTGAGCCCATAGAGAGCTTTGTCTAATCTGTAAACATGGTCAGGGCAGTCTATAGACTCAAAACCAGGGGGTTGTTCAACATACACCTCTTCTTTTATTAAACCATTAAGAAATGCACTTTTTACATCCATTTGATGTAGTTTTATTCCATGACAGCATGCATATGCAAGTAATAATCTGATAGCTTCTAATCTAGCTACTGGTGCAAAGGATTCTTCAAAATCAATGCCAAATTCTTGGTTATATCCTTGTGCAACCAGTCTTGCTTTATTTCTTATCACAATTCCATTTTCATTTTGTTTGTTTCTAAAGACCCACTTAGTTCCAATTACTGAAAGTTCATTGGGTCTTGGCACAAGGTGCCACACTTTATTTCTTTTGAATTGATTTAATTCCTCATGCATTGCATTTATCCAGCATTCATCTTTTAGGGCTTCAGTTATATTTTTTGGTTCAATTTGAGATATAAGAGCCAAATTATCCATTTCTTCAATTGTTCTGAAATGAGATCTAGTTCTGGTAGGGTCATGCAGATTACCAATAATGCTTGATAGAGGGTGGTCCCTTAACATTCTAACATTGGTCAGAGAGTTACCTTCATTGTCATCTGCATTACCTCTACTGCTTGATTCTGCTTGATTCTCATTTGACCTTGGCTCTTCCTCTTGAGTATGTTGTTCTTCCTTTTCTTCAAGAAATTCACCATCATCTTTGTCCCTGTAAGATAGTTCATCTTCAGACCTGACATTCATTTCATCAAAGACAATATGTGGAGATTCTTCAACAGATTGAGTTTTGATATTTAGGACTCTATAGGCCCTAGCTTGATTTAAATAACCTAGAAATATGGCTGGTTCACTCTTAGGTTCAAATTTATCTAAGTCCCGTTTGTGATTATTTTGAACAAAGTATTTAGATCCAAAAACTCTGAAATGTATAACAGATGTCTTCTTACCTTTCAACAACTCATATGGAGTGTTTTTGGACAGAGGTTTTACCATTGCTCTGTTTACAATGTAGCAAGCTGTATTTACAGCCTCTGCCCAGAGCTTCCTTGGGAGCTGTCCTTCGATCAACATAGTTCTAGCCATCTCGACAAGGGTTCTGTTTCTTCTTTCCACCACTCCATTCTGTTCAGGAGTTCTTGGAGATGAGAACTTATGAGATATTCCCATTGCCCTGCAAAAACCATCGAATTCTGAATTTTCAAATTCTCCTCCATGATCTGACATGATAGATGAAATAGTATACTTACCATCCTGCTGAACTTTCCTGAAGAATGCCTGAAATTCTTCAAATGTATCATTCTTATGAGTGAAAAAGAACACCCATGTAAACCTAGAAAAGTCATCTACCAAAACAAATCCATATTTATTGCCACTCAAACTTGCTGTTCTAGTGGGTCCAAATAGATCCATGGAAACAAGTTCAAGAGGTCTAGAAGATTGATTTTCAATTCTGGATTTAAATGACTTCCTAGTATGCTTGCCTTGAGTGCACGCATTACAAATTTTGTCATTTTGCTTCAATGATACATCAGGCAAACCATTCACCATGCTGAATTTGGCTAACTTATGCATGACACTATAGCTAGCATGTCCTAGTCTACGATGCCATAACCAAGCCAGTTAACTTTTATTCACAGCTAGACAAAGATTGTTATGAGCAGGATCATCTAAATCTACCATGTACATGTTATTTATTCTTTTTCCAGAGAATTTAACACTTTCAGACTACTTTTCAATAATGGTGCATGCATGGGAATCAAACACAACTTTGTTCACCCTATCACACAGTTGGCTTATACTAAGAAGATTGTATTCTAATCCTTCAACAAGTAACACATCATCAATAGAGTTCAGGGGAGTTTTGCCAACTTTACCTTTTCCAATTATTTTACCTTTATTGTTCCCCCCAAACGTGACATGTCCTCCTTCTTTCTCAACTAGGAGACAGAATTTTGCCTTATCGCCCGTCATGTGCCTTGAGCAGCTGCTGTCAAGGTACCACCTATTGTGTACAGCTGCAAGGCACTCCTGCACATCACATCAAACAAGAGATTTTGGAACCCAAATACACTTGGGTCCCATCATACCATATGATTGTGTCAAGTAAGACATCATACTTTTGGGAATCCAAATCTGTTGTTTTGAGGGTTTTTGAGATGTGGGGGTCATAGATTTGAAATTTTTTTGATTGGGTTGAGGTACCCTTTGGAATTCCCTTTTTGAACCATTTATGTTGTTAGAGAAGTATGATGTTTTATTCTTGTTCTCATTCCAATAGTTATTGTGACTCCAAGAAGCATTGGGGAACCTAGGATGAGAAATTCTAGAAGAATGTTGAGTTCTTGAAGGGATGAAGGTTCGCTGCGTAGACCCTATCACATGATTGCGTTGACTCATCCACTTAACCTTTCGGTCATATGGGTTCTGGTACATAGGGTGCGTCGACGCACTGTAGTGGCTGCGTCGACTCATTCTCATGTTTCTAAAGAAATACCCATCCGGAAAGGGTGTATGCGTTGACGCAGTGTGGACACTGCGTTGACGCGCCCAATGGTTTGTTCTAGCATTATTTCTGTAGAACCCCTGGGACATGGGTTGAGTTGACGCAGGATGCCCAGTGCGTTGACGCGACTGTCGTGTACCAGTCCTATGACTCCCTGAATTTCTATATCCTTGATGCTGGGTTGATGAACTAGGGTTTATAGGCTGACCTGAGGGTTTACTTCTGAACTTAGGCACATTCTTATGGTGATTGGCATTTAAGGTAGCATACATTTTCACTTTGCCCTTTTATTTTCTGATTTCATATGTCTGTTTTACTTCTTCTTGATTTTTCTCACAAAACTTCTTTTCAGCCATTTGACTCTGCTCAGATGTACCTTGTTCAGAAACAAAAGTTATAAACCTAGATCCTAGATCCTTCTTCTTGGTTGGATTATAACCAAGTCCTTCTTTTCCAAAATTACTTCTTATTCCCATGACAGCCTCAAGATTGTTTTTACCTTGTGTTAATTTCTCAAGAGAGGCTTGTTTACTTGAATTCTCATCTTCCATTTTCTTCAAATTTTCTTAGAGTTCCTTATTTACTCCTTGAATGGCTTCATATTTTTCTTCAGCAATCTTTACATCACTCTCTAACTTTTGCATTCTGAGTTTCAGGTCATCCTGAATTTTCAGTAAGAATTCATTTTCTCTATTCATCTCTATTAATTGATCTCTACATTGGTTACTTTCATCAAGAAGTTTTCTTAAACTGGTAATTTTAGCTTCTAGGCACCTGATTTTATCATTCAATGAATTTTCTTGACTAGTCAGATTTTTCTTTTTCTTGAGTGATTTATTTTCTTTCTTTACATGATCATACTTATCTAGCAATTTATTAAATGCTTCTTCCAATCACTGCAAGAAAAGTTTTCAGAAGAGGAAGTAACCTCATCCTTATCATCTCCATTAGCCATGAAACACAGCTTAACATCACTCTCTTCTTCAGAAGTGCTGTCTTCTTCATCTTCATCTTTCTCATCGTCACTCCATGTACATATCATGGCCTTGGGCTTCTTGTTCTTCCATTTCGGTTGGACTTTCTTCACATTCTCTGGACATTCAGATTTTATATGACCTTGTTTCCTGCATTGGTAACATGCAACCTTGTCAGATTTCCTAGAGTTTTCTGATTTGAATTTTGAACTCTTTCTTACCTCTGGTCTGCTGTTGTTTCTAAATTTACCTTCTTTCCTTAGAAACTTCCTGAATTTCCTGGTGAGCATTGCTATCTCACCTGAGTCATTATCTGAGGTAGATGAATGACTGTCATCTGAGCTCTCCTTGCTACTTGGTCATGCCTTCAATGCAAGAGGCTTTTTCTTTTTCACATCCTCATCTGTCCTTTTGAGGTTCAGCTCATAAGCCATCAAAGATCCGATAAGCTCATCAGGGGTAGTGGTAGGAAGGTTCCTAGATTCCTCAACAACAGTGGCCTTGGTGTGCCAAACTGGAGTTAGAGATCTAAGAATTTTCCTGACCAGTTCGTAATCAGTGTAAGCCTTTCCCAGACCTTAAGACCATTCACTAATAGGGTTAGTCTAGCATACATTTCAGATATATTTTCCTCTGGCTTCATTCTAAAAGCTTCATATTCAGAAATTAACATATTGGCTTTTGTCTCTCTTACCTCTAACGTACCTTCATAGATGACTTGAAGTCTGTCCCACATTTCCTTGGCACTGGCACATGAGGATACTCGTGAAAACTCCATAGGATGCAATGAGCATTGCATGATGTTCATAGCTTGCCAATTGACGTTGGACTTCCGAATCTGCTCCTTCACCCACAGTTCTCATCTCCTTCTAACTGATATGGTCCCTTGCTCACGACTCTCCAAATCTCATGGTCCTGAGCTCTCAGAAATACCTGCATCCGATTTTTCCAGTAAGCATAGTTAGTGCCATCAAAGAAGGGTGGCCTATTCACTGCATACCCTTCAGGCATGAGCCCCTTGTTTTCCATTCCACTAAATCTCTCTGGGTTGTGAGACCCTTGACAAGAGAGTCCGAGCTCTGATACCACGTGTTGGATTAGGTGGAAGGTCAAACTAGAGGGGAGGGGTGAATAGGTTGACCCTTTAAAAATTAATGCAAGATCACACTTGCTTTAGAAAGCAGAATGCTAATTAGAAGTTCAGTAAACAGACAGTATGAAGATCGAGCCTAATCAAACATCTAACGATAGGTGGATAAAATGAGAAAGCAAACCACAAGAGGAACACAGATTTTTAGGGTGGTTCGGTCTCCCTGTGGAGACCTACGTCCACCCCTCACTAAACTAGTGAGGATCCCTGCTGAGCTTTACAGCTTAGCTACACCAAGGAACTACCTCCTCAAACAACGCTGAGCAGTACAGCTTGGCTTAACCAGAGGAACAGATCCTCTAAACCGCTGACGAACAGCTTGCAGGCAACACGCCCAATCGCCCTTGATCCAAGCACAATCTGCTGGATCAAGCCCCTCCCTCTACTCAAACCAGTACGAGGGAGACACAATGTAACAGTGTTATAATTGAAAAATAGAAGCAATAAACGAAATCACTCAAAGATGGAGGGACATCTCCAGATCTGTGATGCTACTGGATCTCAAGCTCGAACTCAGATGCTGGAGGAAGATGTTTCAACGATCAGCTGGCCTTCTCGTTCTGAAGTGTAGATGGACTCGCACTGATCCACTGCCACTGGATCTCTTCTAATTGTCAGTGTATGCAACAAGGTACCAGCAGGAAGATGATGAACTCCACGATTCTCCCCAAGGGCTTCACTCTCTCTCTAGTTCGACTACACTCTCCGAAAACCTTCTTCAAATTTTTTTCGTTGCCGCGCTCACTTCCAGATCCATGTAATATATACGTCTAGTGGGCCCCAACCAGATTTTCTGGTTAGCCCAATGATCGCTCTGCATAGAGCCTTCTGGAATCGCGAGGGAAAACCAGATCGCAAGCGCTTTTGGCTGATGTGGCCTTTGACGTCACTTACGATTGGGGTCCACCCAACTAATCTCGTAAGTAGTTCAGATGGCGTCAACCCATTGAGTTCACGAGGTTGACGCAGCCTTGAAATCCCTCACATGGCTTTGAATGTAATGCTGGATGCGTTGACGCATGGGGTCACTGCGTAAACCACTGAACTGTCCCAGAGCCAATTTCATATTCAGAGTGAACTGCTGCGTCGACGCTGTCATGTTGTAGCGTTGACGCACTGGGTTATTCCAGTGAACCATAACTCTACCTTTTTAACTGCTGCGTCGACGCTGCTCTACTGTGGCGTTGACGCAGTGAAGTAGATCTATGAGTGCCTCTGCTTCTTAAGCTGATGCGTCGACTCTGCAATAGTGTGGCATTGATGCACTGAGATTATATCAGTGACTTATGATTTTGCCTCTTCAACTGATGCGTGGACGCCTTGAACTCCCAGCGTCGACCCTGTTCCTTTCTTGCATCAAAGATGAACCAAATGGAAGCGTTACTGAATCAAGATTTAATTCAACATTTTGAGTTGAATTCAACATTCACATCTCATGGTTGTCATCATCAAAACCAGGGGCACAACAATCTCCCCCTTTTTGATGATGGCAACTATGAGGTGAATGCCATTGCATCTAAATAAGAATGTATCATTCAGATCAAACAAGAAAGTTCAGATCAAACAAAGAGTTCGCTTCAGAGGCTAAAACACTAGTTTTTGTTATTCAGTTAAGCTCAAGGTTTTACATTAAACAAAAGGACAGAAAAGGGAAACTACAGTCAGTCAACACATTTGATGCAGATGCAATGCAGTTCTAGACTTGACTCTACTTGAGTTCATTTCTCTCCCCCTTTGACATCATCGGGAGGGGGAGTAGATGAGGAAGACTGAAGTACAGTTGCAGACATAATATCCAACTGTTGCTGAAGCTGAGCCATGGATGCTGCCATAGTGTCCATCCGTTTAGAAAGCAGCTGATCTCTGTGCACCACAAACTTGTGGTATTCTTTGAACTTGGTAGAAATACCATCAAACCAGTTATGTAATATATCAAACAGATAGTCCACCTGAGCTTTCTGCTGAGATCCCCATTCAGGTGCAGAGGAGGATGCTTCTGTTGGTGGAGGGCAGTACACATCACGCTAATCTTCAATTGTGGGTGGGAAGTTTTCTTTTAGAATATGCAACACATCCACAACCTCATCACTGACTAGAGTGGTTCGTTCAAACAGTTTAGCAATGTCCTGACCAAAAGATGTAATCTTTTCAAACAAGGTTTGAACCTTTTCACTGAACTCATTGTTCTTGTCAATCAGGGTAGAATATTTCAAGTTCAACTTGGATTGGTTTTCCTTGACATCATAGTTGTATGTCTGTGCACTCTGTATCTTGTTCAAACATTGTTGATGCAAACTTTGTAAGTTACGCATGACTGAACCAGCTTTCTGACAAGCTTGAAGAAGAGATTCCATAAATTCATGAAGCTTCTTGTCTGACTTGAATTTATCACGTGTAAACTTTTCCCATCTGCTGTCTAATTTCCATTCAAGGTGTGACAGCCTCATATCCGTTGTTGAACTTAAGTGCATTAGGGAAGAGTCAATGCTCTTGAATTTCATTTCCAAAAATTGAATGAGTGTAGGATTGATGCCAGAAAAATTATTCTGAGAGTTAGCTGGAATCTCCTCAGAAGTAGATGCAGGTCCCCTTGGTGGAGAGTGTTCTGGAAGAGGACCTTGTACCATGACAAGCTCTCTGGAAGCAACAGGAAACACTAGAGTATCATCTTGTACATTGTAATCATCCTGGATATTGCTGAAGTCTTGGTAGTCTATTCTGGCTGAACTAGCTTCAGGTCTATCTTCCCTAGCCTCTGGTCTTTCTATTCTGTGTAGACTGGCCTCTTGCTGATTTTGTGTGTCAGTTCTTACTTCTTGACCAGTTTCCACTGAGGTAGATACAGGTTTCTGACTTGGCAGAACCCTGACTGGCTGTCTATTTATGACTTTAAATCCCATGAATTTCTGAATGTAGGAAAGGGAGTATATGTTCCCTTTAGGAATATTCAGTTTCTTCTCATCTCCAAAATCTACTCCAACTTTTCAAAATATGGCAGTCAATGGAGCAGCATATGGGAGTGTCCTAGATTGTGTTAAGCAAGATCCCATAGTCTGAATGATTACATCTGACAATGAAATGTTTATCTTTTTCAGCATGCAATACAGTAAAAATCTCTGCATCTCAGTGACCCGTTCCCTACCACTGCTCTGAGGTGTTATCATCGATGTGAAAATATGGTGGAGCAGTCTATTGAATGGAGGGAACCTATTTGCTTTAAGACTAGATAAAAAAGTCTCCCGGACGTCTGTAGGATCACTGGGTTTGTAAGTCAGAAGAGCATAAGCTGCATGTTCATCAAACTGAAAACTGTGTAGCTGAACCCCATTCATTGGTATTTTCCAAGCTCTGGCAAACAGTTTGTTTGTCAATTCGAAACTAACATTCCTGACAGTTGAAGAAATTTTGGGGATCTGAGGTTCATACTTCAAATTGTGGTAAAATTCTCGAACTAGGGTGGGGTAATAAATCTTATGATTTGTAACAAAAGACCACCAACCCTGATAATCCAAAGTAGGGAATAGTTGCGGAAAAACTTCAAGCATCTCAACGTTGGTAGCAACAATATACTGTGGAATAAGGACTTTCAGAGGTTCTTCCACATTGATGGTGAGAGAGGGATCAGAAGACCTTGCATGTGAACTGGCGACACCTTTCTTCCCCTTCGCAGCACCTGAAGATGTAACCTGCTCCTCTGCCCTTACGGTAGGGAGCTTTCTCTTTTTGGTTGGCGGGCTGGGATGAAGACGGCGTTTCTGAAGAGATAACTCAATCTCTTTGCCTTTCCGTTTTGGTGGAGCTGACTGAGACGGCGTCTTCTCTTGAAATTTGGTTCGAGGCTCAATCATGCCCGTAGCAAGGATGGGATCTCTTCTCTTTAGACCCTTCTTGTTCTTCCCCTTCTTCACTTGTTCCGGAGGCGCCATTGTAGCGAGAATCAAACGGGAACAGGAGAAAAAATTGAGAGAAGGAGCTGAGGAGGAAAGACTGAGAGATGTGGAGAGGTAGAGACCCACTAGGTTTTGGAAGGAGCTGAGTAGACGGCAGCGTTTACACTACGGGGTTTTAAAGAAGGTGACGACTCAATTTCAATTCAAAAGGGTGAACCAGTTCACTGTGCTGAACCGGACTGGGACGAAATTGGAGTTATTGAATGACTGCGTTTACGTAGTGAGGCACTGCGTTTACGCCACCAAAGCGAGTCATGAATGTAGTTTGAAGTAGACAAGAAATAGTGATGACCCATTGTATTTAGGCATTCTAAAGACATTGAAATTGTGAAAAGATGAAATTACATTCAGGGATTTTTAATCGACAAAATTCAAGTTCCCTTATGAGAGATATGATGAGAAATGATGAGAGCCCCTAATTCATTTAATGATGTGGAGTAAAACAATCTTAAGAATTTGAGATAAATCCTTGAACAAGAAGAGCAAGATTATGGAATAAGGATAGAACAATTTGCACACTTGGAACTTTCTCAAATCTTTTCCCTAGAATGTTCAATTTCAAGAGACCCTTATAGTAGTGAATTTAACTCGAATTGAGGATGAACTCTAAAGGATTTTATTTTTGAGCTACAGGTCAACCGCATATGAACATTTGCCATTTTTCATTTTTCATCATTTACAGCCAAGTGTAGCTAGCCTTTTGACACGGGTGCACATGTTTATCAGACACCAGAGTCCCCGATTACTCAGCATAGCTAACTATTCTGCACCACTGAAACAGAGTTGGCAACTCACATCATGACATGCCTTTTAGCACTTCATTAGTGCATGAAGGTAGTTTCTCAGTGGAAAGTTTCCATTGCTCTGCAATGAATTATTTTTCTTTTAAAACAGAGGTAACAGCCCACATCATGACATGCTCATTAGCACTTCTTTGGTGCAAAGAGACAGTTTCTCAATGAAAGCATGCCATTGCTCTACAATTTATCACATATATATATATATATATATATATTAACCCTATTCGGAGTTTAAAGTCAATACAGATATTAAATTCATTTGCACAAAGTGGTCTCTTTACTTTTGATCATCATATTTCAAGAAAGGATGAGTTCTCAATTTTATTAAATAGTTTTGGAACTATTCCATATGCACAGCACTTTTGTGTTCATGAATTTAGCATTCAAAGATCAAAAGATTTATAGAATTCCAACCATTAATACTGAATAGAGCCAGTCAATGAAAATCACCATCTCTTATAAAGGAATTATCACTTTAGCTCCCCCTGAATTTATGACATCAATTCACATTTCGGAGCTCAAGAAATTTCTCTCATACTGAAGATTGAGAGGTACTTCACTACAAACTGAAGACTGAGTATGGAAGAAACAGGATTGATGAGAGGTTTTGAGAAGACTCCAAGAGTCTGACAAGCTGAGGTACAAGAAGATTTCAAGATTATGAGATATGTAAGAACCCAATTCCAGTGCTGCGTTAACCCGTCTGAAGTAATCCAGTTGATTCCAGAACTGATTTGCACTTGTTTTCTGCTAGTGCGTCAACTCAACCAGGTGACAGCGTTAACTCACTCAACTAGTCAGATCAATTTTTAGCCTGTTTCCAGAATGTTTCTTTCAGTGCTTTGACTCAGTCATGAAACAGCGTTAACTCAACCTTATAAACCATTCGTCAGATACCCAGATAACTGAATCTAAAGGGACAGAATTTCACTCCTTAGCAAGTAAAATCTGATGCAAACTCTCCCTCCATTTATGCATGACTGAAATACAATTGTTGACATGATGGCTTTTTATTTGTCATGTGTTATTAAATAAATATGCTCAAAACTAAACTCCCCCTAAATCTGTGACTTATTTAGAAATCAGGCATTTTTAACTCAAGCAAAACATGGAATCAATATATTCCTAGGCAAAGTTAAATAGACAAGTTTCAAAGAAGAAATCAAGCAATCAATTTAGGCATCAAGATGAGGATTGCACAATCCAAGCTCTCTCCTAAGACAAGAAAATCTTTCATTATTCAGAGGCTTGGTGAAAATGTCAGCAATTTGATGTTCTGAGTCTACAAAAATCAATTTAAAGCCTCCTTTATTAACTTCATCTCGCAAGAAGTGATGCCTTATTGCTATATGTTTGGTCCTAGAGTGCTGGATGGGGTTCTTTGCCAGGTTAATGGCACTTGTGTTATCACACAATATTGGGACACATCCAAGATCAGTTTGATAATCTTTGAGTTGGTGTTTGATCCACAACACTTGAGTGCCACAACTCCCTGCAGCGACATATTCTGCCTCTATAGTGGATAGTGCCACTGAGTGTTGTTTCTTAGATACCCAAGAAACCAAACACCCTCCCAAAAATTGGCAATAGCCATTTGTGCTTTTCCTGTCAAGTTTGCATCCAGCATAGTCTGCATTTGAGTATGATATTAGATCAAAAGTGCAAGATGCAGGATACCAAATCCCTAAGTCTCGAGTTCCAGCAAGGTATCGAAAGATACGCTTGACAGAAATTAAGTGGGATTCTTTAGGATCAGATTGAAAACGAGCACACATGCATACACAAAATTGGATGTCTGGCCTACATGCAGTAAGATAGAGGAGTGATCCGATCATACCTCGATAAGTCTTTGCATCTACTGTTTTACCTTTCAGATCTGCATCTAAAGTTGTGTTGGTGCTCATGGGAGTGCTGATTGCCTTAAGATTCTCCATTTGATATTTCTTCAATAATTCAGAAATTTACTTTGCCTGGTTGATGAAGCATCCATCCTTGCTTTGGGTGATTTGTAGACCTAGAAAAAATTGAAGCTCACCCATTAGACTCATCTCAAATTCTGTGGTCATCAAATTTGCAAATTCCTCACACATACTTGGTTTACTTGATCCAAAGACTATATCATCAATGTAGATTTGAACCAGAATAATGTCATTATTTCTTCCCTTGGTGAATAGAGTTTAGTCCACTTTACCTCTTGAATATCATTTCTCAGTGAGGTATGAGCTGAGTCTATCATACCATGCTCGAGGTGCCTGTTTGAGCCCATAGAGAGCTTTGTCTAATCTGTAAACATGGTCAGGGCAGTCTATAGACTCAAAACCAGGGGGTTGTTCAACATACACCTCTTCTTTTATTAAACCATTAAGAAATGCACTTTTTACATCCATTTGATGTAGTTTTATTCCATGACAGCATGCATATGCAAGTAATAATCTGATAGCTTCTAATCTAGCTACTGGTGCAAAGTATTCTTCAAAATCAATGCCAAATTCTTGGTTATATCCTTGTGCAACCAGTCTTGCTTTATTTCTTATCACAATTCCATTTTCATTTTGTTTGTTTCTAAAGACCCACTTAGTTCCAATTACTGAAAGTTCATTGGGTCTTGGCACAAGGTGCCACACTTTATTTCTTTTGAATTGATTTAATTCCTCATGCATTGCATTTATCCAGCATTCATCTTTTAGGGCTTCAGTTATATTTTTTGGTTCAATTTGAGATATAAGAGCCAAATTATCCATTTCTTCAATTGTTCTGAAATGAGATCTAGTTCTGGTAGGGTCATGCAGATTACCAATAATGCTTGATAGAGGGTGGTCCCTTAACATTCTAACATTGGTCAGAGAGTTACCTTCATTGTCATCTGCATTACCTCTAGTGCTTGATTCTCATTTGACCTTGGCTCTTCCTCTTGAGTATGTTGTTCTTCCTTTTCTTCAAGAAATTCACCATCATCTTTGTCCTTGCAAGATAGTTCATTTTCGGACCTGACATTCTTTTCATCAAAGACAATATGTGGAGATTCTTCAATAGATTGAGTTTTGATATTTAGGACTCTATATGCCCTAGATTGATTTGAATAACCTAGAAATATGGCTGGTTCACTCTTAGGTTCAAATTTATCTAAGTCTCGTTTGTGATTATTTTGAACAAAGCATTTAGATCCAAAAACTCTGAAATGTATAACAGATGGCTTCTTACCTTTCAACAACTCATATGGAGTCTTTTTGGACAGAGGCCTTACCATTGCTCTGTTTACAATGTAGCAAGCTGTATTTACAGCCTCTGCCCAGAGCTTCCTTGGGAGCTGTCCTTCGATCAACATAGTTCTAGCCATCTCGACAAGGGTTCTATTTCTTCTTTCCACCACTCCATTCTGTTCAGGAGTTCTTAGAGATGAGAACTTATGAGATATTCCCATTGCCCTGCAAAAACCATCGAATTCTGAATTTTCAAATTCTCCTCCATGATCTGACATGATAGATGAAATAGTATACTTACCATCCTGCTGAACTTTCCTGAAGAATGCCTGAAATTCTTCAAATGTATCATTCTTATGAGTGAAAAAGAACACCCAAGTAAACCTAGAAAAGTCATCTACCAAAACAAATCCATATTTATTGCCACTAAAACTTGATGTTCTAGTTGGTCCAAACAGATCCATGTAAACAAGTTCAAGAGGTCTAGAAGATTGATTTTCAATTCTGGATTTAAATGACTTCCTAGTATGCTTGCCTTGAGTGCACGCATTACAAATTTTGTCATTTTGCTTAAATGATACATCAGGCAAACCATTCACCATGCTGAATTTGGCTAACTTATGCATGACACTATAGCTAGCATGTCCTAGTCTACGATGCCATAACCAAGTCAGTTCACTTTTATTCACAGCTAGACAAAGATTGTTATGAGCAGGATCATCTAAATCTACCATGTACATGTTATTTATTCTTTTTCCAAAGAATTTAACACTTTCAGACTACTTTTCAATAATGGTGCATGCATGGGAATCAAACACAACTTTGTGCCCCCAATCACACAGTTGGCTTATACTAAGAAGATTGTATTCTAATCCTTCAACAAGTAACACATCATCAATAGAGTTCAGGGGAGTTTTGCCAACTTTACCTTTTCCAATTATTTTACCTTTATTATTCCCCCCAAACGTGACATGTCCTCCTTCTTTCTCAACTAGGAGATAGAATTTGTCCTTATCGCCCGTCATGTGCCTTGAGCAGCCGCTGTCAAGGTACCACCTATTGTGTACAACTGCAAGGCACTCCTGCAAATCACATCAAACAAGAGATTTTGAAACCCAAATACACTTGGGTCCCATCAGACCATATGATTGTGTCAAGTAAGACAGCATACTTTTGGGAATCCAAATCTATTGTTTTGAGGGTCTTTGAGATGTGGGGGTCATAGATTTGAAATTTTTTTGATTGGGTTGAGGTACCCTTTGGAATTCCCTTTTTGAACCATTTATGTTGTTAGAGAAGTATGATGTTTTATTCTTGTTCTCATTCCAATAGTTATTGTGACTCCAAGAAGCATTGGGGAACCTAGGATGAGAAATTCTAGAAGAATGTTGAGTTCTTGAAGGGATGAAGGTTCGCTGCGTAGACCCTATCACATGATTGCGTTGACTCATCCACTTAACCTTTCGGTCATATGGGTTCTGGTACATAGGGTGCGTCGACGCACTGTAGTGGCTGCGTCGACTCATTCTCATGTTTCTAAAGAAATACCCATCCAGAAAGGGTGTATGCGTTGACGCAGTGTGGACACTGCGTTGACGCGCCCAATGGTTTGTTCTAGCATTATTTCTGTAGAACCCCTGGGACATGGGTTGAGTTGACGCAGGATGCCCAGTGCGTTGATGCGACTGTCGTGTACCAGTCCTATGACTCCCTGAATTTCTATATCCTTGATGCTGGGTTGATGAACTAGGGTCTATAGGCTGACCTGGGGGTTTACTTCTGAACTTAGGCACATTCTTATGGTGATTGGCATTTAAGGTAGCATACAATTTCTCTTTGCCCTTTTATTTTTTGATTTCATCTGTCTGTTTTACTTCTTCTTGATTTTTCTCACAAAACTTCTTTTCAACCATTTGACTCTGCTCAGATGTACCTTGTTCAGAAACAAAAGTTATAAATCTAGATCCTAGATCCTTCTTCTTGGTTGGATTATAACCAAGTCCTTCTTTTCCAAAATTACTTCTTATTCCCATGACAGCCTCAAGATTATTTTTACCTTGTGTTAATTTCTCAAGAGAGGCTTGTTTACTTGAATTCTCATCTTCCATTTTCTTCAAATTTTCTTGGAGTTCCTTATTTACTCCTTGAATGGCTTCATATTTTTCTTCATCAATCTTTACATCACTATCTAACTTTTGCATTCTGAGTTTCAGGTCATCCTGAATTTTCAGTAAGAATTCATTTTCTCTATTCATCTCTATTAATTGATCTCTACATTGGTTACTTTCATCAATAGATTTTCTTATACTGGTAATTTCAGTTTCTAGGCACCTGATTTTATCATTCAATGAATTTTCTTGACTAGTCCGATTTTTCTTTTTCTTGAGTGATTTATTTTCTTTCTTTACATGATCATACTTATCTAGCAATTTATTAAATGCTTCTTCTCAATCACTGCAAGAAAAGTTTTCAGAAGAGGAAGTTACCTCATCCTTATCATCTCCATTAGCCATGAAACACAGCTTAACATCACTCTCTTCTTCAGAAGTGCTTTCTTCTTCATCTTCATCTTTCTCATCGTCACTCCATGTACTTATCATGGCCTTGGGCTTCTTGTTCTTCCATTTTGGTTGGACTTTCTTCACATTCTCTGGACATTCAGATTTTATATGACCTTGTTTCTTGCATTGGTAACAGACAACCTTATCAGATTTCCTAGAGTTTTCTGATTTGAATTTTGAACTCTTTCTTACCTCTGGTCTTCTGTTGTTTCTAAATTTACCTTCTTTCCTTAGAAACTTCCTGAATTTCCTGGTGAGCATTGCTATCTCACCTGAGTCATTATCTGAGGTAGATGAATGACTGTCATCTGAGCTCTCCTTGCTACTTGGTCCTGCCTTCAATGCAAGAGGCTTTTTCTTTTTCACATCCTCATCTGTCCTTTTGAGATTCAGCTCATAAGCCATCAAAGATCCGATAAGCTCATCAGGGGTAGTGGTAGGAAGGTTCCTAGATTCCTCAACAACAATGGCCTTGGTGTGCCAAACTGGAGTTAGGGATCTATGAATTTTCCTGACCAGTTCGTAATCAGTGTAAGCCTTTCCCAGACCTTTAAGACCATTCACTAATAGGGTTAGTCTAGCATACATTTCAGATATATTTTCCTCTGGCTTCATTCTAAAAGCTTCATATTCAGAAATTAACATATTGGCTTTTGTCTCTCTTACCTCTGATGTACCTTCATAGATGACTTGAAGTCTGTCCCACATTTCCTTGGCACTGACACATGAGGATACTCGTGAAAACTCCATAGGATGCAATGAGCATTCATGATGTTCATAGCTTGCCAATTGACATTGGACTTCCGAATCTGCTCCTTCACCCACAGTTCTTCATCTCCTTCTAACTGATATGGTCTCTTGCTCACGACTCTCCAAATCTCATGGTCCTGAGCTCTCAGAAATACCTGCATTAGATTTTTCCAGTAAGCATAGTTAGTGCCATCAAAGAAGGGTGGCCTATTCACTGCATACCCTTCAAGCATGAGCCCCTTGTTTTCCATTCCACTAAATCTCTCTGGGTTGTGATACCCTTGACAAGAGAGCCGAGCTTTAATACCACATGTTGGATTAGGTGGAAGGTCAAGCTAGAGGGGAGGGGTGAATAGGTTGACCCTTTAAAAATTAATGCAAGATCACACTTGCTTTAGAAAGCAGAATGCTAATTAGAACTTCAGTAAACAGAAAGTATGAAGATCGAGCCTAATCAAACATCTAACGATAGGTGGATAAAATGAGAAAGCAAATCACAAGAGGAACACAGATTTTTATGGTGGTTTGGTCTCCCTGTGGAGACCTACGTCCACCCCTCATTAAACCAGTGAGGATCCCTGCTGAGCTTTACAGCTTAGCTACACCGAGGAACTACCTCCTCAAACAACGCTGAGCAGTACAGCTTGGCTTAACCAGAGGAATAGATCCTCTAAACTGCTGATGAACAGCTTGCAGGAAACACGCCCAATCGCCCTTGATCCAAGCACAATATGCTGGATCAAGCCCCTCCCTCTACTCAAACCAGTACGAGGGAGACACAATGTAACAGTGTTATAATTGAAAAACAGAAGCAATAAACGAAATCACTCAAAGATGGAGGGACATCTCCAGATCTGTGATGCTGCTGGATCTCAAGCTCGAACTCAGATGCTGGAGGAAGATGTTTCAACGATCAGTTGGCCTTCTCGTTCTGAAGGGTAGATGGACTCGCACTGATCCACTACCACTGGATCTCTTCTAATCGTCAGTGTATGCAGCAAGGTACCAGCAGGATGACGATGAACTCCACGATTCTCCTCAAGGGCTTCACTCTCTCTCTGGTTCGACTACACTCTCCAAAAACCTTCTTCAATGTTTTTCGTTACCGCGCTCACTTCCAGATCCAAGTAATATATACGTCTAGTGGGCCCCAACCTGATTTTCTAGTTAGCCCAATGATTGCTCTGCATAGAGCCTTCTTGAATCGCGACGGAAAACAAGATCGCAAGCGCTTTTGGCTGATGTGGCCTTTGACGTCACTTACTATTGGGGTCCACCCAACTAATTTCGTAAGTAGTTCAGATGGCGTCAACCCATTGAGTTCACGAGGTTGACGCAGCCTTGAAATCCCTCACATGGCTTTGAATGTAATGCTAGATGCGTTGACGCATGGGGTCACTGCGTCAACCCACTGAACTGTCCCAGAGCCAATTTCATATTCAGGGTGAACTGTTGCATCGACGCTATCATGCTGTAGCGTTGACGCACTGGGTTATTCCAGTGAACCATAACTCTGCCTTTTTAACTGCTGCGTCGATGCTGCTCTACTGTGGCGTTGACGCAATGAAGTAGATCTATGAGTGCCTCTGCTTCTTAAGCTGATGCGTCGACGCTACAATAGTGTGGCGTTGACGCACTGAGATTATATCAGTGACTTATGATTTTCCCTCTTCAACTGATGCGTGGACGCCTTGAACTCCCAGCATCGACCCTGTTCCTTTCTTGCATCAAAGATGAACCAAATGGAAGCGTTACTGAATCAAGATTTAATTCAACATTTTGAGTTGAATTCAACATTCACATCTCATGGTTGTCATCATCAAAACCAGGGGCACAACATTTTCCACGCATGTAACAATAAAGTATGGACAATAATGTACAATTCCAACAAGCTCTTGATAACAATAATTCAATGAATGAATGCTTTAATAAGAATCATGAGAAATCAAGAATGACTTATACTATGTTATGCTTATGGAAATAAATCAGCAGCATAACGGTATGTTCTTTCTTTTCCATTCATTATATTAGGTTTCTTGATCAATATGATAAGTTCTAGATCATCAAGAGTCCATCTAGAAACCTTGGAATATCAACCCTTGGTCAAACCTCAGGTTAAAATACTCAAGCATTGTGACGGTCGTGTATTGGGCCATTACATGATGTGACGCTCCAGTATTGGGCCGTTACATTAGTCTGAATCCACAACCAAGAATTCAGACTCAGTTGGATGTGACGGTCGTATATTGGGCCGTTACATGTGCCTGACGGTCCAATATAGATCCGTTACACTACTGATAATCAGAAACATCGATAGTGTAATCTAATCAATTGGGTTTTAATGGTACAACCAACTCGGCATCCTAGTGGGAATCCCAGGCTCGTAGAGAATTACGGAGGTGTTAAAACAAGATTTCCTAGTCCATTGGAAGGAATATCCAATAGAGAGGTCCTTATGTTCAAGAATAATGTTCCTATAGTGCAAAGTGTAAACTAATAGACAACATACCGGAATATGTGCCATGTACTTAAAGAAATGACTCTATTGGTAGAGAGGATATGTAACAATAGGAAATCATGATAAAACTCTGTCAATACATCTTTGGAAAATCATGATTTAGATACAAAACTATAGAATTTTGGTACATGAAATTAACATAACTTAAGATACCTTAATCATGCAATTTCTATTATGAATCAGTAAATAAACTTAAAGTCATGATAATAGGTCAAAACTTAGATAACTAGGCTTATTTATAAGTTAAATTAACTAGTTTCCCATTCTATCTACAGTTACCCTGACGGTGGGGGATGGGGACGTCACAGTGATTGTGACGGTCTATCGAGGGGCCGTTACAGTAGTGCATCGCTCCATAGATGGTGCGTAAGAGACAACAGAGGACTTCAAACACCAAAGAAGGTGTGACGGCTTATAGTAAGGCTGTTACAGTCTGTGACGGTCTAAGTATGATGTGTTAGAGTCCCTACTAACAGTATAAAGAAATTAAACGACTATGATTTAAAACCATGTCATGTTTGAAAAAGATTTAACTACTCCAATCATGACAAAACGAAGTAAAGGTCATCTAGATGCATAGGCTGCAGTGAATTGACAAGATAATATCTTTGATATTTGATTAGGGCTAAGAATATGTATGTATGCATGAACCCACTAAAACATGGAATTCATAGTCTATAATGCATGAAATCAAGTACAATCAGAGGGCTTTTATCCCTAACAAGATATTTTTGTCAATCATGAGATAACCTACCTCTTAACTAGACTTAAAGCTTCTAATTTGAATATGAAAATCGATCCCTAGCTCTCCTTTCCCTGCGATTTTCCACTAACTTCCTACTGCTCTGAATCCTGAGTTACTATGGTCAAACCAGCAACTTTGGAAGCTTCAATCTCCTTGGTTGCTTGATCTCCTAACATGAAATTTGGAGAACTATTAGTCTAAAGTATACGAAACAAAATCTTCTAAAGAACTTACCCGAAAATCTATCTCCTTATCTTGATTCTTTACGAGCCAAAAGTAAGGGTCGCTCAGTTCAGAACTAGGTTCCATTTATAGGGTTTTGAAGATTAGATCGATTCCAGAGTCCTTAATTTGCCAGAACCTATTCCCTAAGAGTCCTTAGTAATGTTATAAACTCTCTCAAGTCGATCTCTTGTAGATAAGATCCCAAAGTTCTAATCTTTTTGCTCGTTTTTTCTTTCACGGAATTGGCAGAATGTAATGCATCAAGACTGGTGCGTTACATGGCTGTGGCGGTCGCATGATAGACCGCTACATCCAACGTGCACAGAGTTCAACATCAATCAAACTCTTTTGTTAATTATCCATATTATTATCCATAAAAATGGTATTTATCCTTAAAATATGTAAATATGCTAAATAACCTTCTAGAATATGGGCCAAACTTAAGGGCTTGGTCTTTAAACCTTTTGGATTTTATTTAAATAGGCTAGGTTAATTATTTAACATAATTTGGCCTTATAATGACTTATTAATCTAATAATCATTTTATTAATCTATTTAGCCCTTATAAATTCTCGAAAGTTCTATAAATAACTCAGGAATTATTACATAAATTCTGGGGCACTACAAATCAATTATATGCAATGCTCAGTAAATGTGAGTTCTGGCTGGAAGAAGTGTCTTTCCTAGGACATGTCATATCAAAGGATGGATTATCCGTAGATCCGTCGAAGGTTGAAGCTGTAAAGAATTGGGAAAGACTGCCCAATGCTAGCGAGATCCGTAGTTTCTTGGGTCTTGCGCGCTATTACCGGTGATTCATCAAGGATTTCTCCAAGATCGCCGTACCACTCACTAGACTAACACGCAAGGAGATACGTTATGAATGGAGTGAGGAATGTGAAAGAAGCTTCCAAGCCCTCAAGGATCACCTAACTACTGCCCCAATTTTAGCTTTACCAATTGAAGGTGAGAAATTCGAGGTATACACCAATGCATCTGGCATTGGCCTCAGATGTGTCTTAATGCAACAAGGGAGAGTCATAGCTTACTCATCTCGACAGCTAAAGAAGCATGAAGAGAACTACCCAGTACATGATCTAGAATTGGCTGCGGTAGTGTTTGCATTGAAGATCTGGAGACATTACTTATACGGAGTGCAGTTCACTGTATACTCCAATCACAAGAGTCTGAAGTATCTCTTTTCTCAAAAGGAATTGAATATGAGACAGAGACGTTGGCTGGAATATCTCAAGGACTTTGACTTCACTATACAATATCATCCTGGAAAGGGTAATCCTGTAGCCGATGCCCTCAGTCGAAAGCCGAGAGCACTATTAGCCAATTGTATGATTCAGGAGTGGAAGTTGCTAGAACAGTTCACTAGACTTAATATAAGCATGGACAAGGAGAGTAGGTGTGTCACACTATCCCATGTGAGCATACAACCAGATCTACTCTCAGAGATACAAGGACTGCAAAATAATGACCCAGTAATAGTGGAAATCAAGGGCAAGATAGAAGATGATGGGGACATCCCTTGCCCCTCCACATTTTCTGAAGCTCGGATTGATCGTCGGTGTACGTCATTATGTTCCTCATGTGTTTGTGAGTCGAGTCATGTAATTTTCCCTTTATTGAGTCATGTACCTAGGTTAGAAAATCATTTTCCTAAGTCTTGAAGTCATTATGTTGGTTTGATAGGTTAATGGGCCCAATTCATTGGGCTAGGCCCAGGGGCGCCCCTCCCTTGGACTGTTTGGTCATTAGTTAGTTTGTCAAGGTCAGTTTGGTCTTAGGAAAAGTGTGGGGTCTATAAATAGCCCCACCCCTCTCTCATTTATAACAATTATGCTTGAATATTGAATCCAGAAAATTTCCACACCTTCTAGTTCCCTCTCAATATCTCCCTCTCTCTCTCTCTTACTATCACTCTCTCTAAGTGGGTTGTGCCCCCTCTCTCTCTCCTCCCCACCCCAATTTCGAAATTCATTCTCTATCCTCCCCATTCACCCCTCATTAAGTCCCCTTCCCCTTCCCCATGCACTCATTCAATTCCCCCTCCAACCCCTAGGTGGAAACCCCTTCTCCTAGGCACCTTTCCACTCTCCCAAGCAACCCTCCCTCTCCCCAAGACTGAAAGAGCCCTTCCCTAGGCCAAATTTTGAATTTCCCTCTCCCTTGGGCTGTGCCCTTTCATCTCCCCACCTCCCTAACCACCCAAGGTCGCACCCCCCCTTCCCCATCCACCAAATAACCCCTTGTTCATGCCCTTCCCCACACCCTCTCCACCTATTCTGTCCCTATTGCAGGTTTCAGAAAAGTAGTGATTTGCAGTAGCAGCCACGACTTCCCTTGAAGGCTCCCAGTGGCATATCTTATATTGCTGGAATCGTCTCCAAGTCTTCTTTCTTACGGTGGTACTCCTGCCTGCATCCGAGTTCGGAGCTGTCCGTAGGAACGTCATCTTCAATGACTGCGCAATCTATCCCAGACTGAAGGCCAGAGCGATATTGGAAGCCGTTCAGCGGCCAACCTTGGATGAATTCGATCACGCTTCCTTCTACAAAATTCTTCTTCGTCTAGTCCTCCATCAGTAGCAGAAGGAACGGCATCAATCGCCTGCCCGAGCTATTTGTTCTGAATTTCTTCGCCGGAGTGTGCAGTCTGCCCCCTGCAGGTCCAGGTTCGACCTGTCTTCACTTCTCCGGCTACCATTCTCCTCTCCGACCTTGGATTGTGGCCCCGTCAATTTTGCTCGAAGCTACTCCGACCACGATCGCGTCACCGCCAGTTTCGTTTGATTTGGAGTTCGGGAACGATCACAGTGCCTTCTGCAATCCACTGTATCAGTTCTGCATCAGTCAGAGGCAGAGTGTTGCTGTCCTGATCCAGTCGCCGGTCCGATCATCCCTGAGTTCTAGAGCTTCCCAAAAAAAAAATTCAAGCATCATCCTCGACCAGCTGGGGAACTTTTGGCACCGGTTTCATCAAATTTGGAGCTTGGTTGAGTCCGTGGCAGCATCTTCATCGAAAACCTTTTCAGCAAAACTGAAGAGTGGCAGAACCGGCGAAGCTTGGAGAGTCGGCGTTCTCTTCATAATTTCCCCACCCCGCTTGGCCGGCTGAAGGCCCCTCCTTGCGTGGAGGTAATATTGGTTGTAATAAGTTTAACCCCCACCCCAAGAGCCCCCCTCCTGCGAGAGGTGTAGTTCATGTAATAATATTTTCGCAGATTTGAAGCGACACCGACGCGGCTTGCGGGCGCAAACCCTTGCCTCCCCGCTCGCCCCCGTCTTCGACCGGAGTTGGCGTCTTCATGCCGGCTAGGTGAGCCTCGGTCCCCCTTTCCTTGCTGGTCAATATCACTTGCTTAGCTTAGTATTCTTGCTTTGCTGCGTCGGACGGAGAGCGAGGGCCCGGCCCAAATGGCCAAACATGTGAGTGTCCATCGCGGGCGAGTTGTGAGCGAGCCATTTCAACCCACACCCATGGTGTGATGGCCGCCCGTGAGTGGGCATCCCTGGCCCAATTGGGGTTCTCCCCAAGCTTGCCAAGCACCGGAGCATCATTGTCCCACCCCGGACCCTCTCCATTATCGTTTAGTTACCCACGGGCACAAGTGTGCACCAAGCGAGTGAGCCGCTCGAGTGGTATCATCGCCAATTTGCTTGCTTGCAACCTTAGGTCCAAGGGTCATATTGTCTTGTGGTCATCACCCCAAGGTGGTGTCACATCAAATTGGTATCAGAGCAAGTTTTAGACTTGTCTCTACGAGTCTAGTCCTAGGGCATTAGCATTTGAGTCTCCCTTGCATCATGTTTTCCATCACTCCTTTGCATGACCACCATAGGGAGATGCCCCAAATACACATGGGCCAATTTGACACTGTCGTCAACAAGATTCATAACTGTATAGATACCCTTACCTCCCGGCTTGAACGGCTTGAAGCAAAGGGAACCACGGCCCTAGAGCTTGGTCACCTCGGGATGAATTTGGATGGGAAGCCAAAGGACCCATAAACTCATTGGAAGAGATAAGGACTGAGATTAGGAAGATCTTCACTCCCCGACCTTCCCACTCCTACCTTGAGAACCATAACCCGAGGAGCACTCCCACTCCCCCTTTCCCTCCCAGTCAACCCAAGACCTCCCTTAGGACCCAAACTCCACCACCCCAAATGATTCCAATCCCGATCACCACCACCACTCAAACCAAATTGGCCACCACCCAACCCAAAACCCCTCACCAAACCCGTACCCCACAAGCCCCCTTGACCACCACCACAAACCCACCATCATCCCCAAAAAGGGACACATCTCCCAAAACAAATCAACCCAAAACCCCTCACCCAACCCACCTCCCACTTCCCACACCAATCTTTCCCCAACCTAAGCCTCCTCTACTTCCCCTTCCTATCCCAACCCAAGCCCATGCTTGTTCACCACCCCGGGTGTGTCATACGCTAGCTATCACCAAACCACCCACCATAGATCCCCCTACTCCATTAGCAATAGAAGTTGCTACCTACACACCTACCCAAGTGGAGAAGGATGCCCATCCGAATCCACCTCCCAACATAGAGGAAATCCAAAGGCCAAACAACTCACACACCTCTAGCCTAGCTCCTCTAGAGACACCCAACCTCACCATCGATAAGTCCATACTCCAATGGCTCAAGAAAGGTCTTACCATTCCTAGTTCACAACCATGCCACCTACCCATGGGATATCAATCCCAAATCATTCCCATTCAGCCACATGTCACTTATCAAACTTCCTATTGTGTGGAAGATTTGGGAGACTTAGTGAACTACCTACATTGGCAAATTCACTTGACCAATATGCTAGCCTTGAGGCCGTCCGAAACTAACACCATTAGCCTAGCATATCCCTCCATTGGCTCCATCACTTCCATCTACACTAATGGCCAAGTTACTAGTGAGATCATCCTCCTTCTTCCCATGGAGGAAGAACCTATCCTAGTCCACTCCCCAACCATTAAGATCCCAAGTGCTTTGATCGGTCAACCCATTAGCAACCTTGGCCCAATTATTGAGGAGGATGACTCACCATTCGAGGACCTTGAGAGCATAGAGTACCCCTACCAAGGTGACCCTTACCATGATCCCTTTGACCCTTTTCTATGGGAGCCTAGATCTCAATGTAACCCACTCACCTTATTCACCACCCACCTTACCCTACCCTTACCACCCATGATAACCCAAAACCTTCCCTTCCTAGAATTGGGTTACACCAAAGAAGCCTTAACCATAGGCAACATACACAATGGGATTGATAGATGGCCCCACTCCATGATGAATCCCTTCTTAGATCCCTTTGACTCATACGAATGGAAGCTTAAGGGCCACCCCACACCTATGCACATAGAAGTCATCACTAGGATTGAAATGCATGTGCTTAGGCATACCACCCCACTTGACATGATTAGAAAGTCAGGTCCATTCATTCATATCACCCACATGTCAAGAAGAAAACATGAGTGGTCAATATTTGGTTGTAATGGTCCACCATCATTCATCATAAATCTCAAGCATGTTAGGAGCATTCATGGATGTCCGGGTCCCCCGACACTCATCACACTCACACATGAAAGGGACACCTATGGATGCCCCGGTCCTCCCAAGACATTCAAAGTCTTCATAACATCAATGCATGATAGGTCTACATGTGGTTGCCCGGGACCACCTTTGCATACCACGCACTACTCACTCACACCGCATCTTAGTATATGGCATATGCATCAAAACATGCATCAAGCAAAAAGTGGTGAGAATTACAAAAAGCGGGCAAAAACTCGTGAGCGCCACTTGAAATTCCACGTTGGCGACTTGATGATGATGATGATTTTGGAGTGGATCTACTCTAGGGTCACCTCTAATTTGAGGGCACGAGGACTTGGACCTTGCCAAGTTCCGAGTGGCCTTGGCACCCGGCTTGCGGGTTGAACTTACCAATGGGTTTTGGGATTCATCCCACTTCCCACGTGGCGGATCCGGCACCCTCTAAGGGTACCGTGGTGGATCCTAGTGAGTGTCTTGAGCCTACACCTATCCTTGTGAGAGACACCCTCGGAGTGCCACCACAAACTAGCCCGAGAGCCCGACGTCAGCACATGGCGGCAATACTAAGCAAAGCAAGATCTCTTCGCCAGCCTAAGGGTGTGTCCGAGCCACTTTGTCGAGTGGAAGCACCGTTCCTCGGCTATGGACATGGGTCGAGTTTGGAGAACAAGGTTCGCCCGGAACTGCGTTTAGGATGCTACTTCCCCAGTGGACCCATACTCGACAGGGTCGAGTTTTCCCCACCCCAGGGGTATGATGGGGACATCCCTTGCCCCTCCACATTTTCTGAACCTCGGATTGATCGTCGGTGTACGCCATTATGTTCCTCATGTGTTTGTGAGTCGAGTAATGTAATTTTCCCTTTATTGAGTCATGTACTTAGGTTAGAAAGTCATTTTCCTAAGTCTTGAAGTCATTATGTTGGTTTGATAGGTTAATGGGCCCAATTCATTGGGCTAGGCCCAGGGGCGCCCCTCCCTTGGACTGTTTGGTCATTAGTTAGTTTGTCAGGGTCAGTTTGGTCTTAGGAAAAGTGTGGGGTCTATAAATAGCCCCACCCCTCTTTCATTTGTAACAATTATGCTTGAATATTGAATCCAGAAAATTTTCACACCTTCTAGTTCCCTCTCAATATCTCGCTCTCTCTCTCTCTCTTACTATCACTCTCTCTAAGTGGGTTGTGCCCCCTCTCTCTCTCCTCCCCACCCCAATTTCGAAATTCATTCTCTCTCCTCCCCATTCACCCCTCATTAAGTCCCCTTCCCCATGCACTCATTCAATTCCCCCTCCAACCCCTAGGTGGAAACCCCTTCTCCTAGGCACCTTTCCACTCTCCCAAGCAACCCTCCCTCTCCCCAAGACTGAAAGAGCCCTTCCCTAGGCCAAATTTTGAATTTCCCTCTCCCATGGGCTGTGCCCTTTCATCTACCCACCTCCCTAACCACCCAAGGTCGCACCCCCCCTTCCCCATCCACCAAATAACCCCTTGTTCATGCCCTTCCCCACACCCTCTCCTCCACCTATTCTGTCCCTATTGCAGGTTTCAGAAAAGCAGTGATTTGCAGTAGTAGCCACGACTTCCCCTGAAGGCTCCCAGTGGCATATCTTATATTGCTGGAATCGTCTCCAAGTCTTCTTTCCAATGGTGGTACTCCTGTCTGCATCCGAGTTCGGAGCTGTCCGGAGGAACGTCATCTTCAACGACTGCGCAATCTATCCTAGACTGAAGGCCAGAGCGATCTTGGAAGCCGTTCAGCGGCCAACCTTGGAGGAATTCGATCACGCTTCCTTCTAAAAAATTCTTCTTCGTCTAGTCCTCCATCAGTAGCAGAAGGAACGATGTCAATCGCCCGCCGAGCTATTTGTTCTGAATTTCTTCGCCGGAGTGTGCAGTCTGCCCCCTGCAGGTCCAGGTTCGACCTATCTTCACTTCTCCGGCCACCATTCTCCTCTCCAACCTTGGATTGTGGCCCCGTCAATTTCTTCTCGAAGCTACTCCGACCACGATCGCGTCACCGCCAGTTTCGTTCGATTTGGAGTTTAGGAGCGACTTCAGTGCCTTCTGTAATCCACTGTATCAGTTCTGCATTAGTGAGAGGCAGAGTGTTGCTATCCTGCTCCAGTCACCAGTACGATCAGCCCCGAGTTCCAGAGCTTCCCAAAATATTCAAGCATCATCCTCGGCCAGCTGGGGAACTTTTGGCACCGGTTTCATCAAATTTGGAGCTCGGTTGAGTCTGTGGCAACATCTTCATTGACAACCTATTCAGCAAAACTGAAGAGTGGCAGAACTGGCGAAGCTTGGAGAGTCGGCGTTCTCTTCATAATTTCCCCACCCCGCTTGGCCGGCTGAAGGCCCCTCCCTGCGTGGAGGCAATCTTGGTTGTAATAAGTCTAACCCCCACCCCAAGAGCCCCCCTCCTGCGAGAGGTGTAGTTCATGTAATAATATTTTCGCAGATTTGAAGCGACACCGACGCGGCTTGCAGGCGCAAACCCTTGCCTCCCCGCTCGCCCCCGTCTTCGGCTGGAGTTGGCGTCTTCACGCCGGCTAGGTGAGCCTCGGTCCCCCTTTCCTTGCTGGTCAATATCACTTGCTTAGCTTAGTATTCTTGCTTTGCTGCGTCGGACGGAGAGCGAGGGCCCGGCCCAAATTACCGAACACGTGAGTGTCCATCGCGGGCGAGTTGTGCGCGAGCCATTTCAAACCACACCCATGGTGTGACGGCCGCCCGTGAGTGGGCATCCCTGGCCCAATTGGGGTTCTCCCCAAGCTTGCCAAGCACCGGAGCATCATTGTCCCACCCCGGACGCTCTCCATTATCGTTTAGTTACCCACGGGCACAAGTGTGCACCAAGCGAGTGAGCCGCTCGAGTGGTATCATCGCCAATTTGCTTGCTTGCAACCTTAGGTCCAAGGGTCATATTGTCTTGTGGTCATCACCCCAAGGTGGTGTCACATCAGAAGAGCAATCTGATTTCAAATTAGCATCAGATGGAAGGTTGTTATTCAGAGATAGAAATTGCATCCCAGATTGTCCAGAGCTAAAGAAGAAGATCTTAGATGAAGCTCACAGATCAAGGTATACGATTCATCCAGGATCTACCAAAATGTACTAAGATTTAAAAAGGACATTTTGGTGGCCCAACATGAAAAGAGAAGTAGCGGACTTCGTGTCTCGTTGTCTCACATGCCAACAAGTTAAGCTGGAACACCAAAATCCTGCCGGTAAGCTACATCTCTTGATATTCCCAAGTGGAAGTGAGAGGATATCGGTATGTACTTCATTATGGGTCTGTCTAAATCTAGAGGAGGACTTGATGGAATATGGGTTATCATAGACTGATTAACCAAGTCGGCACACTTCTTGCCAATCAAGAGCCGATGGTCAATTGACGTCGTTGCTGCATTAAACATTAAGGAGATAGTCAGGTTACATGGAGTACCTATCTCAATCGTGTCTGACCGAGACCCTCGTTTTACTTCTCACTTTTGGAAGGGTCTACAACGTTCGTTGGGGACGAGACTTAACTTTAGTACAGCTTTTCATTCTCAAACAGATGGTCAGACCGAGAGAAGGAATCAGGTAGTAGAAGATATGCTCAGAGCTTGCATCATTGATTTTGGTGGAAGCTGGCATTATCACTTGCCTTTGGTTGAATTTGCATACAACAACAGCTACCAGGCAAGTATACAGATTGCACCTTTCGAAGCCTTATACGGAAGGAGTTGTCGATCACCCTTGTGCTGGGATGAAGTTGGCGAGAAACAACTATTAGGCCCAGATATGGTAAGGGATACCCCCAAAAAGATTCAAATGATTAGAGAGAGACCCCAAGTAGCTCAGTCTAGACAGAAGGCTTATGCTTATACAAGAAGAAGAGATTTCGAATTCCAAGTCAGAGATCATGTATTTCTCAAAGTGTCACCTGGACGTGGAATAAGGAGATTTGGTGTTAAGGGAAAGCTTACACCAATGTTTATCTGACCTTTTGAAGTACTAGAAAGAGTGGGCGAGATTGCTTATCGCATCGCTTTATCTCCTCAATTGTTCGATGTCCATAATGTATTCCATATATCCATGCTGAAGAAGTATGTACATGATCTGTCACATATCATCGATCATGGAGACCAGGTAAGTATACAGATGGCACCTTTCGAAGCCTTGTACAGAAGGAGTTGCCGATCACCCTTGTGCTGGGATGAAGTTGGCGAGAAATAACTATTAGGCCCAGATATGGTAAGGGATACCACCAAACAGATTCAAATGATTAGAGAGACTCCAAGTAGCTCAGTCTAGACAGAAGGCTTATGCTAATACAAGAAGAAGAGACCTCGAATTCCAAGTCGGAGATCACGTATTTCTCAAAGTGTAACCTGGACATGGAATAAGGAGATTTGGTGTTAAGGGCAAGCTTACACCAAGGTTTATCGGACGTTTTGAAGTACTAGAAAGAGTGGGCGAGGTTGCTTATCGCATCACTTTGCCTCCTTAATTATCCGATGTCTATAATGTATTCCATATATCCATGCTGAAGAAGTATGTACACGATCCATCATATATCATCGATCATGAAGACCTGGTGATTCAAAAGGATCTCACTTATGAACAAAAGAACATAAAGATCCTCGATCGTGAAGTTCGTATACTAAAAAATAAGACAATTCCCATGCTAAAAGGTGCAATTGAGTAAATGCTCAGAGCACGAAGCCACATGGGAGACTGAGGAGTCATGAGGAAGCGATTCTTGGATCTATTCTAAAGAGGTATGAGTCCTACACTCTCCGTAAATATGTGTAATTGAATTTGGGGACCAAATTCTTCTAAGTGGGGGAGGGTGCAGCAACCTTGATAAAATAAAAAGAAATAAAATCCTAAATGGATTAAAAACTCGAACCAATGTGAAAGCCCTACTCATATATTTACTTAAAACATATAACAAATAGGTCATAAGAGAATAACGCCTCCTGATAGGTCGTCATTTAATTGAAGACTGTTCACGCAGGCACTAATTTATTAATTGACGCCCCCTTAATAGGCGTCATATAAAGAATTGAAGACTGTGTACAGAGGTGTCATTTGAAAATAACGCCCCAACCTTAGGCGTCATTTATAAAACGGGACCCGTAGGTGTTTGGTTCGAACAATGATGTTATCTGGGTAAGTTTTGATTAGGAAAGGATCAACACATGGATGTCTAAGTTTAATTAGGAGTCTACATAAGAAGTTTCAATTCCAATCAAACTCCTAGAACCCATTAGGATTCCTTCCCTATAAATATCCCCTTTAGTCGAGCCAACCTGCTGGCTCTTACTCTTCAAAGATGCTATTGTGAATGTGATTTTGATGATTACAAAAATGCCTTTGTTGCTTGGCCTTGTGCGTGAATGGTTATTCATGTCTTCCTGTGTATGAAGTTTGAAATGGTTGTGGAAATGGCTGTAGAAATGATCACAAACTAAATGGTTGTGGAAATGCTCACAAACTACTTTTTTTTGGGATATCATGTCGATGCATTTGTGACTCTATAAGGCTCATATGTGATTTGATGCTAGCACATTGCATTCTGGAAAACATGCTTGGATAAATATCATATTGAGCCTCATGTCATGCATGGTAATGCTAAATGATTGATTGAGATGCAAATACCATTGCTAGCCCCCAAGGTAATGATGTGTGGATTGATGAGAGTTTGGATGATGATCAAATTGAATCTGACTCAATATCATTCTATGTGGCTTGGCTCCTTACTCTTTGAATTCCAAATTTATACTATCATGCAATGGTGAATGATATTTGGAATTTCATGACTCTGTGTATGAATGATTCAACCAATCAACAAGAAATGTTAACTCAGGTAAAACAATGAAGTAAGTGTTGCTATATGGAGTTAAATGGATATCTCGTTCCTCCTTCACTCTTGGAATAGGTTCAATGATGAATTTTATTGTGAACATGCTCATAGTGTTAATGCTTGATGTAAAGATCTTGATTTTCAACTAACCTCTTGCCTTATCATGTTTTTCAGGATGAAAAATCATGGTTGATCTTCATGGGATTATGGTAATATTTAATCAATTGTTTCCCATTGATTTGATGGTGGTTTTAGTTATTTTTCAGGCCCAAACTAGAAGGGGTCGACCCATGGGGTCGACCCTCTCAGGTTCTATTCAAAATAGAACCATTTTTGTGATATCTGCCCGAAAGGGTCGACCCCTAGGGTCGACCCCAGGGGTCGACCCCTGTAACCCAGAACCAAAAACCTGTTTCTGTTTGGGTTCTGGAATCACGAGGGTCGACCTGTGGTCGACCCATGGAAGGGTCGACCCCAAGGGTCGACCCCTGTAACCCAAAACCATATATCATGTTATGTTTGGCTTCTGTTTGCCCGAGGGTCGACCCTGGGGTCGACCCTTTCCGGTCAGACACCCAGCCGCGATCTTTGACCACTGTTTTCTTGCTCCTAAAGTCTTCCAATCCAAGTCCAACTTCCACAAATCACTCCACAAAGTGTGGATCTGGTCCCTAGGCTGTCTCTTGACTGACCTAAACACTTATATACATCTCTTGGGTTGCAAACCCTAAGAAAGAGGATGCTAGATCTGAAAATCATTTTTCTTCTAACCCTTGTATGTGCAGGTCGTAAGTAGCAGCTCCATGGCTTCTCCCACGTTCTTCTGAGCTTGTATGTGAACAGAAGAAAGTGGATTCAAGTCTCCATTCGATCCCCTACTGGAAGCTGCGTGGGAAATCAGGTTACAACCTCATCTTTGCAAGAATCGTTCATCTTCTTTCATGAACGTTCTTCATCCTGCAGAAGCATTCAAATACGGTTGAAGAAGAGAAAGGGGGAGCTCTAATCACTGCAAAATCTTCCTTATTCTGATCTTTGTTGATAGAGCTTGAAAATCTACCTTATGGCATTTTAGGAGGGCTTCATATGTCCTCTCTCTTGCATATATATATGAGTTGTGATCTTTGTGATACAACAATTCTAATGCTTATATATTCATCTTTCGTATAGGTGAAGAAAAGGGAGAAAACGAAGTGAAGCTCCTACCATCGTGAGGATCTGGAGCTCGTGGAAGAAAGAAAAGAGGAGCGGCACGAGGAGAGGAAGAAGATGATGTTAAAATCATGATCATCCGTCAATGAGCCTAGAAGAATCAGATTTTGTTGAAAAAGGGTGATTTTTACTCTTGATGCAACTTTCCAGTTTTCATCTATATAATTTGTTTGGAGGGTCATAGCATATATTTGTCATTGCTTCATAAACATTTGAGAGAATACTTTGTGTGGGTGTTCGGAGAAAGGGGTCTCCGAGTGTGTGTGTTGTCATATGTGTGTCGATTTGTGCAAAGTATATCCGCGTGTGTAGTTGGGAGTTTTCTCCCATGTGGTTGTGTAGGCATTGCCCTACGTGTGTGTATGGACGGAGCTGTGTCTCCGTGTGAGGTAGTTTGTTCGGGGTGTGTTCCTCAACTGTGTGTGTGTGTGTGTGTGTGTGTGTGTGTGTGTGTGTGTGTGTGTGCTACTATGGCATTAGTTTGAGGCAAGGCCTCGTGTGTGGTTTGCTGCGAAAGCAGCGTGTGTGTGTTGGGGTTCGTCCCCGTGTTGCTACATTTTGTAGCGTATAGTGAAGCCTCACCGGTTTGGTGAGGGGTGGACGTAGGGAGCCCGTCGTGGTCCCGAATCACCTTAAAAATCTTCGTGTCTTGTGGTTTGATTCTTGTGTTTGTGTGTTCTCTATCCTATCTGTTTGTGCAATCGAGTGAGCTCGGTGAGATTGAGTGAATCTAGTTTAAACCTGTTTAGATTAAATTACTCAATCTTATATATTCTGCTGTGTGCTAGTTATGTTTTTAATTGGACATAGTTTTTAGTAAAAGGATCTATTCACCCCCCTCTAGATCTGTGTTCCTGCACTACAGGACCCAACAATTGGTATCAGAGCGAGGCTCTGTTGTCCCTAGATCTTGCGATCTACAGAGTGATCCCAGTGCATTCTATAATCATGAATTTTTCTGTTGAACATGTCTCAATGAATTGTTTGCCAATCTTCACTGGTTCGGATTTTGATTCATGGCTAGACAAACTCTGTATGGTGATCAATTCTATTAATCTTAGTCTATGGAAATTGATTTATCATGGTCCACACATATTACCTCTAGATGAGACCAAGTGGTCTAATCAGGATAAAATGATGCATCATGATAATGTTACTGCTTTGAGTCTATTGAAAGCTTCTGTAAGTACTAACAAGTATCCATTTGTATCTTCTTGTAGGACGGCAAAGGAGCTTATGGACCGGTTGATCAAAGCTCAAGAGAAGGAAAGGCAAAAATGTCTCATGGCCGATGATGCAGATCAACAAAGTGACAAAAATGCAGAAGAGGTAAATTCTGATTCGGAAGAATTTACTCTTGATGATCTTGTTGAAGCTTATGATGAGTTGAAAAAACAATATAAGAAAGTCAAGTCAGAAAATAGAAAATTGAAAAAGAAATCTGAAAACTTGGTCTATGAAAATGGTTCTTGTGATAAATGTTCTGAGCTTGTTAACTTCAATGAAATTTTAGAGCATGATGTTGAATGTCACAAAGAAACCATTGCTTGTTTGAGACATGAAAATGTTGTCCTCAAGAACAAAATCGATCAATTGGAGAAAACTGAAAAAGATCTAAGAAACAAAATGGAATCAAACTCAATTGATCAGGATATTTGCAATGAATTGATTATGAATGATAAACTTACAAATGAAAATGAAGAACTTAAAAAGGAAAATAGTGCGATGCTAATTCAGATCTCCCTACTTGAAAGTAGATTACAAAATCTTGAAAAATTTAAAAAAGGGAAATCTGTGATTGTTGATGAATCTGACAAGATGCATGTGCTTGAACAAATAATGGAGAGCTACAAAACCATCAATGCCCAATTGAATGAAAAAGTCATTTCATGTGACAATGAGATCATTTCCTATGAATTGCATATTTTATCACTTGAAAAGGAAATTCTTGATCTGAATGCTTCTTTGTGTAAGTTTGTGAATGGGGAAGAAAATCTGAACTGTTAGCGCAGCGAAGAGTGATATAGAAGGGGGGGATGAATAGATCACTCTCGATTTTAAAAAACTTCAGCGGAATATTAGTTCAACGGTTTACAACCCTTCAGAAACAGCACAAAGAGTATTACTAACGCAGTCAATAACCAAGACAGAAGAATTAAGAGCGATTAAACGAGCTGTCCACAGTCAAACACAATGCCAAGCAGATGGAGAGCACAAACGATAACAGCAAACCACAGAGGAGACAATAATTTTTAAGGTGGTTCGATTGTAGTCCACAATATACATCCACCCCCCACTCCAACTAGAGTGAGGCTTCCACTAGCCACGGCTAGAAACTACTGACTCAGTCTGCGAACAAAATGCTGCCACATAGCTTGACCAGGGGAACAACCTCCCCTCTTCCTCCACACCGGAGGGATACAACCAGTGACAACAGTCACTAGCAAACTAGAGACTGAGGTCTCTCTTCCTCTACCCAGGAGGGAGCCCACAAGCGACTCTCTGTCACTTGCAAACTGGAGGATCAATCCTCCCTTCCTCCGATCACAGGAGGGTAACAATATTCGATAAGGAAGATGAAATGAAAAATGAAAACATGAAAATCAAAGCACAAAAATCCTCTCTGAAAATAGGAAACAATGTAGCTTCCGAAGAAGCAATTCTTCAAACCACAGACACTACTCTCTCTCTCTCAAATATATTTCTCTCAGATCTGGATGAAATGGAATTCTCTGCTCTCTCTCTTTTCTGGATCGTGCAGCCTCACAAGAATGCCTTTTGCTCTTTCTTTCACGATCAAGCCTCTACTGAAAGAAGATGCTCCATATACATTGTCCTTCAGGTTCCCGCCCAGAGAGCACCTCGGATCACGTGCCAGGTACCACCTCGGATGACGTGTCCAATCATTAGCTTGAAACATTCTGCAGGCAGAGGCAAAAAGGAATGTATCGAATTAGTTCAGTTCAAGCTTTTAACAAGGCATGTATAGACTTTAGAACAGCATATAGGCAAGTATATACAACGTCAGAATGTATGGACTTGAAACCCTTCAGCGACCTTAGTGTATAGACTTGCATAATGTTGCATTAACATAATAGAGGGGAATGTGTAGACTTCAGTGTAATTCATGAAGCAATCGAATGTATAGACATGAAAACAAGGGACAGCAGTTTACAGACTTTGTGATGCACAAGCATAACCAGTGTATAGACTTTGATGTAAAGGCTTGAGTTACACTAGTAATGTATAGACTTTAGGTAATGCATGCAATGCAACACAATGTATATACTTAGTTGCTGTACAACCGATGTTCAGACATGTTATGCTTGCTGTGGGAGATGTATAGACTCTGCGTCTATCAAAGTATGCACAATGGAGAAAGATGCCTCTTTCCTAGGCGTTTATTTCAGAAGTGACGCCACTTCTGGTGGGCGTCAGATTTCGAGCTTAAAAGAATGTATAGACATGATGTGGCTGTATAGACTAGCAAACGCATGAAGTAGCAAGCCAATGTATAGACACTGTTGTATGGACTTTAAGCGAACGCTATACAGACTTGACAATTGATGTATGAACATTACAGAAGTGAATGTACAGACTTTTGAAAGCTTGAACACTGCTATGTATAGACTTTGTACTTTGAATGACAAAGCATGATGTACAGACTTTGAGCGTTGTATAGACTTTATGAAGCACATGCCAAGACTGTATAGACTTCAGACTTTGAACGTGTGTGCTGTGAACGATGTATACACTTGGCCCTTGAAGGATGTACAGACTTGAAGAATCGAAGCCCACAATGTATAGACTTGGCGTTATGAGGCATGCAGGCTGTATAGACTTGCGATGCCATGAAGACAATGTATAGACTAGTGAAGCTTGAGGCCAATGTACAGACTTAGAAGTGAAAACCAGTGTATAGACTTGAACATCTTCAAGGCACAATGTGCAGACTTTGCCTATATGCAGTGTGTAGACTTGATATCAATGAATGCGCTGGTTGTACAGACTTTCATAAGCGATGTACTGATAGTCACATGAACTACACTATCCTAAGTGATGAAGCCTGAATTGATCTAGAGATAGACAGATTGATTTATAGTGTGAGACATCATTCAAACCGTAGGGATGTAACAATCTCCCCCTTTTTGATGATGGCAACACTATAAATCAAGAAATATCAAGGCTTAAAGGAAATCAACTGCAGCTTTAACAATCAAAGCAAATTTAAGGCAAGCTCATGCAGACAAATTAAATACTACTGCTGAAACACTTCTTTCTCCAAAACCACTCCCCACAACTCACTCTCAGCTCCCCCACAACTCATGAACAATAACTCCCCCTAAACTCATGGCAATTCATGACTTACAGATATTGCAAAACCTCTCTCCCCCTTTGACATCAGCAAAAGGAAATGCAGAATAGATGAAAGTGCTGGAGACATGAGGAGGAAGTGTAGTTAACATCTTAGTGTAGAAAGGCACGAGCAAATCTTAAGAGAATAAGTGAGGTGCTAAACTCAAGTGAAGATTCTTGAACTCCAGTAAACAGTAGAGAAATAGAATGATAGAAAAGTTTATCAACATACATAGTGTATGATTTAGAGCAGGAGTTAACAAGTATGGCATGATTTAGCTGAACATGCAACTATCTCAAAAGACAATAAGAGATAAAGTTAGAGAAGGTGTTCTCAAGGTATTGAGGACAAGCAATCCATTAGTTGCATAACTACAAGGGATTTTTGAGATGATTTTCAAGAAGACCAATGAGTAAATTGGTAATTCACTCTTTTGACATTAGGGAGACACCTTGATTAGAGGTCTGAATCCCCAGTTACTCAGTGTGAGTACCTCATTGCCTCCTTTTTTTTTAAGGAACAGAGTTAGTAACTGTGGCTTTTGACATGAGGAAACACCATGATTAGAGGCCAGAGTCCCCAGTTACTCACCAGCTAGCCACCATTGCTCTGTCATGTCTTTTCATTCATTTTAAGCATTTGACACCTCATGACATAGGAGAAAACTTCATTTCATTTGATGAAGCTCCCAGTTTCTCAGTGACCAAAATAAAACATGTTTATTCAGTTAAGCCCTTGTTTTGAGGAGATGGAATGATTGAAAATAATACCAGAAGGTCTATTTCTTGAAGTGAATCTTGAAGTCTAGATTTCAAGTTGTTTTGGTCAGATATCAAGACATACAAGTTTTGGCCTGAACTGAAATCACTAACAATGTAGGAAGATAAACTTTAACAATTAATTCAGATCTCTGATAGACTACCAGAGGGAAGATTCTTGATGGACTTTAGTATCACAGACTTATAGACTTAAGAGATGAGTGAGATTCTACTGTTTAAGAGAACCACACTAGATCAGTCATGAAAACTAGCAATGACACACATCTAGTCAATCTTTTTGAATCTGTCAAAGAACTCTCCCTCTCATAGCTCAACCAGCTCCCCCTCAAACATAGCATTACAAAAAGCTAACCATCAGACTTTCAGAACTCCCCTTCACAAAAAGAACAGGCTTCACATTTAAGACAATTTATATAATCCTAATTCTCTTCTCAGTGTAGTGAATTTTTCATTATCCAGAGGTTTAGTGAAGATGTCTGCAATCTGATTATCAGTGCCTACATGAATCAGTTCAAAATTGTTCTTAGAAACCTCATCTCTTATGAAATGATGCCTTATCTCTATGTGTTTGGTGCGTGAATGCAAAACAGGATTCTTGGCAAGATTGATGGCACTGGTATTATCACAATAGATAGGTGTGCACCCCAGGTCTATTTGGTAGTCCTGAAGCTGGTGTTTAATCCAAATGACTTGTGTACCATAACTCCCTGCAGCCACATATTCAACTTCTACAGTGGAAAGGGCCACAGAATGTTGTTTCTTGGAACCCCAAGACACTAAACACCCACCCAAAAATTCACAGTGACCACTAGTGCTTTTCCTGTCAAGTTTATATCCTGCATAATCAGCATCTGTGTATGCAACTAAGTTAAGTGTGTGTGATGTAGGAAATCATAAACCAAGAGAATGAGTAGCTGACAAATATCTGAAAATTCTTTTCACTGCAGCTAAGTGTAATTCAGTGGGTCTAGACTGATACCTTGCACACATTCCTACACTGAACTGTATATCAGGTCTAGAAACTGTCAAGTAAAGAAGAGATCCAATCATACCTCGATAGAGCTTGGCATTTACTTCTTTACCTGTCTCATCTGCATCCAGTGAGGTATTGGTACCCATGGGTGTTGTAATGTGCTTCAGGTTTTCCATACCAAACCGCTTGAATAGTTCCATTGTGTATTTGGTCTGGTTGATGAAGCATCCATCCTCTGACTGTTGTACCTGCAAGCCAAGAAAATACTTTAGTTCACCGACCAAACTCATCTCAAATTCAGCAGACATCATTTTAGAGAATTCATCACATAGTTCATACTTAGTTGATCCAAACACAATGTCATCTACATATACCTGAACTATGATGAGATCTTCATTTTTACCCTTGGTAAATAAGGTTTGATCAACTTTACCTCTTTTGTAGCCCTTGCTGATTAGAAATTCAGTCAATCTTTCATACCATGCTCGAGGAGCCTGCTTTAGACCATACATGGGTTTGTTTAACCTGAAAACTTGGTTAGGTTGAGGAGAGAATTGAAATCCACGGGGTTGTTCAACAAAAACCTCTTCCTTGATGACTCCATTTAAAAAGGCACTTTTAACATCTATTTGTTGGAGTTTTATGTCCTTAGAGCATGCAAATGCTGGCAATATTCTTATTGCCTCCATCCTAGCAACAGGTGCATAGGATTCTTCGAAGTCTACACCAAATTTCTGACAGTAGCCCTTGGCTACTAGTCTGGCCTTATTCCTGGAAATGATTCCATCTTCATTCATTTTATTTTTGAACACCCACTTAGTTCCTATGATATTAACATTATCTGGTCTTGGAACAAGCTTCCAGACATTATTTCTTTCGAACTGGCCTAATTCCTCACACATAGCATTGACCCAAGCTTGATCAGCCAAGGCCTCTTCTACAGATTTGGGTTCAATTTGTGAGACTAAAGTAATTATGTCTTCATTATTCACACTCCTAAAATGAGACCTAGTCCGAAGAGGATCTTCAGGATTGCCTATGACATTATCTATCGGATGATCTTTAAGAAATCTGACATTTATTGAAGACTCACCTGTTTCTCTTGGCTCTTCCTGGTTGGGAGGATTTGATGTTCCACTCGGTTGAGTCTTTTCTTGATCTTGGTCTTCTAGGAATTCCCCATCATGCTTGGAATCCCTATCAAAATTTTCAATGTTAGAAACACATTTCTTATCACTAAAAAGGATGTGTGGAGACTCTTAAACTTTCTGGTCTGTTATGTTAAAGACCCTATATGCCCTTGACACTTCAGAGTATCCTAAAAATATTCCAGGGGAGCTTTTAGCTTCAAACTTATCTAAATCTTTCTTGTCATTGTTATGAATAAAGCATTTAGCTCCAAAAATTCTGAAATGAAACAAGTTTGGTTTCTTACCTTTTAGTAGCTCATAGGGTGTTTTCTTGTGAATAGGTCTTACCATGGCCCTGTTGATTATGTAAGTTGCTGTATTAGTCGCCTCTGCCCAAAACCTCCTTAGTAATTGACTTTCAATCAGCATGGTTCGGGCCATCTCCACAATAGTTCTATTTCTTCTCTTCACAATTCCATTTGTTCAGGTGTCATGGGAGAAGAAAACCTGTGTGTTAGTCCCTCTCTTTCACAAAGGTCAGAAAACATGGAGTTTTCAAACTCACCTCCATGGTCAGATTGAATAGAGCAAATTTTATGTTTTCCTTCTTGTTTGACCTTATTGAAAAATTGATTAAACTTTTGAAACACATCACTTTTATTAGCTAAGAAAAAGATCCATGAAAATCTAGAATAGTCATCAATAATCACATAGCCAAACCTATTCCCATTAAGACTCTGAGTTCTAGTAGGACCAAAGAGGTCCATATGGAGAAGTTCCATTGGTCTAGTGGACAATGGCTCAGATCTTAGCTTGAAGGAATTCCTGGTCTATTTGCCTAGAGCACAGGCATCACATGATTTTGAAATAGAATTGAATTTAATTCTAGGCATGCCTCTAACTAAATCATGCTTGACCAATTTATTTAAAGTAGAAAAGCTAGCATGGCCTAGACGTCTATGCCATTCAAAAGCATCATTTTCAGAATTAGCAGATAAATAAAGATTAGATTCAGATTCTGCATCTAAGTCTATCATGTTGACATTATTAATCATGTTGGGCACAAATTTAACCACATCAGAATTTATTTCAAAGATTTTGCATGAATTATCATCAAACACAACCCTGTGACCCTTGTCACATAACTGACTAATGCTAATCAGGTTGTGTTGAAGACCTTCCACAAGTAAGACTTTTTCAATGGAGTTTGTGGAAGACTTACCTACTGTGCCAACTCCAATTATCTTACCTCTGTTCTTTCCTCCAAACATGACCAGACCCCCTACCTTCAATTCTATCTTGCTGAACTTGGATCAGTCTCCTGTCATGTGCCTGGAGCAGCCACTGTCGAGGTACCACTTGTTGTCTTCAGCTGCCAGGCCGACCTACGCAAATAACATCAAGCAAAGTGATTTGGAACCCAAGATGAGTTGGGTCCAAAAACATTATTCAAATCTCTAAGCAAATATTTAGGAATCCAGATTTGCTTCAACATGGTTTTCTCTGGCACCTTTACTTCTGGTTTATCGAAATTATAGCCGGGGTTCTGTCCAACTGGTCTGGAGAAATAAGTTCTATTCCATTCATTAGTCTTCCTATTCCTAGGATATCTCCTGTAAGATTGTTGATTAACAGATTTTTCAAGATGATAGTTATTTCTCCAGTAGGTCCTGTTTGGACCCATCTGATTGTAGTAATTCCAACTTTTCTTCTGATCCTCTTGCTTAGTCCATCTACCATTTTTGTTCTGATGAGTGGGCTTAGTGAAGTTCTTCACAAAATTCATTCCTATTTTAAATGATTGACCAGCACTATTTTTTAAAATTTCTTTCTGACATTGAGCTTCTTGACTACTGTTTGAGCTGGATGGTGTGTCCAGCTTCTCTTTTCCCTTCTCTGGGCAGAAGGTGATGGTTTTGAATTGTAAGGGTCTCTTGTTAGTTGGGTCATAGCCTAGACCCTCCTTATTGAAGTTAACCCTAGTCCCTAGTATAGCATCCAAACTAGTTTTTCCTTGGACAATTTTTTCCAAAACTTTCTGTTTGTCTTCCAGCTCTTTTTGAAGAGACTCAGAATTTTTTAGAAGTTCAGCATTGACTTTCTTAACAGCTTCATATTTTTCTGAATTCACTCTACTTTCATTCAGACTTTCTTCAATTTTGATTTTGAGTTCATTGAGCTGGTTTTGACTGTCCTTGTTTTCTTCCTTGAGCTTTTCATTTTCCTTTCTTAGGGAAGTTACTTCTTCCAATTCTTCTTTTAGTTTCTAATTTTCTACACAGATTTGGGTTTGTTCTTCAACAGTGGTATTGAATTTTCTTTTCAGAACCCTATGCTCTTTACTAAGTGTATTGAACTTATCTAATAATTCAGCATAGGCATCTTCCCAGTCATCAATAGAAAAATTTTCAAAAATATTTGTTACCTCCTCTTCGCTGTTTGCCATTAGGCAAATTCCTTCTTCATACTCCTCTGAGGAAGTGCTTTCCGGATCTTCTTCCTCATCGCTCCACGTGCAGACCATTGCCCGTGGCTTCTTCTTTTTCTGCACCTTTGAGCTCTTCTTCTGAAAGTAGGAACCCTTCTCCTGGAGATCTGGGCATTCCCCTTTCATGTGTCCCTGTTTGTTACAATGAAAACAAGGCAGTCTCTTATTATTTCTGTCCTTATGATTGCTAGATTCAACATTCTTACTAAAGGAGTATGGCTTCTTCCTCCTAAAGGTCTTCCCCTTTTTCCTTAAAAATTTATTGAACTGTCGAGTGAGCATTGCCTGCTCCTTCTAGTCGAGATCGGAAAAACCATCGGACTCACCGCTACTGTTGCTGCTGCTGCTACTGCTACTCTTGTTACGGGATGCCTTGAGAGCTACATTCTTACCCTTTCTGTCACTTCCTTCACCACCTCCTTTGAAATTCATCTCATAGGTCATGAGGGATCCTATGAGTTCATTTACTATCAAAGTTGTCAGATCTTTTGACTCCTCTATCACGATGGCCTTAGTGTGCCATGCTGGGGATAGAGATCTAAGAATCTTCCTGACTATATCTGCTTCAGCCATCTCTTTCCCTAGCTCCTTAAGAGTATTCGTGATCAAAGACAATCTGGCATACATTTCAGTGATGTTCTCCTCTGGTTTCATCTTAAACAATTCATATTCAGAGGTGTAGAGATTTACCTTCGAGGCTCTCACTTGAGCTGTACCTTCGTAGATTAGTTGCAGCTCGTCCCACATTCGCTTGGCAGTCTTGTAGGCAGATATACGGGCGTATTCATCTGGGTGAACAGCACACTGGATGATGTTCAGCGCCATCCAGTTGAGTGAGGATAGCATTGAAGTCCCGCGATCAATGACACCCAAGAGGGGGGTGAATTGGGTGTTTACCAATTTTAAGGAAAACTTTTAGCTTTTTACAAAATATGTGGTAAACAATAATTAGCAATAGAAGACTAACTTACCAATTCTCTAAAACTCACCGATCTCACACGACCATAGAACAAGAACAAACAAACCACACAAATAACACACAATGCACATCGGTTTTTAAGGTGGTTCGGATGCAACGATGGCAATCCTACGCCCACCCCTCACCAAACCCGGTGAGGCTTCACTCGAGAATAAATCCCCAAACGGAGACGACGCTCCAACCACACACGCAGGACGAAGCCTGCCCACACACACGGGGACGCGCCCCAATACACACACACACACACGGAGATAATGTCTCCAACACGATCCGACAACCGGATCACAACACACGCTGCGACAAATACAGCACTCCACACACAAATACTAAGATCTGAAGAAAACCACACAACACACGTAGATCTAAGAAGACCTACGCACAAACGAATCAAAACAACACACACACACGACCACGGATCCAACACGATCCACACACACACAGATTCTTCAGTTTATGATGAACACAAATACAATACCCAAAACATAAATACGATGAGGCTTAGTTTAGAAAACTCCTGTTTTGGGTTCCCCTTGAATGCATGTTGCAGATCTTGAGCATTTCTTCAATCTTCACTTGAAGAACCTCCTCTTGATCTCCACTTGAATCCCCTTAGATGGCTTGCTTGATTCTTCTCTTGATTGGAAGTTCCTAGGCCTCAAATGGTGCTTGCTTACTTGCTTCTTCCCTTCTTCCTCCTTGGACGGTCTCCCCTTGATCTCTCTTTGTTGGTTGCTTGCTCCTTCAATTCATTGGAAGTTGATGGCTTCAAATGGACCTTGAATCTTCAGCTCCTTGAATCACCTTCTTTGAATCCTCTTTGATGGCTTGCTTGATTCTTCTCTTGATTGGAGCTTTGTGAGCTTCAGATTGAGCTTGAATGGCTTCAAATAGATGAAGGGATTGCTGGATGGAGTACTGTTCACGCAGCTCCTCTTGCTCTTGTAGCTCCTTACTTTCCCCCTTTGATGGCCTCTTTTTGATCTCACATGAAGTGCTAGGGTTTATGACCCTTTAGATTGGTTTTATATTTCTTGAATGGCCCTTGGACAAGTCCTAGACCAGATCCATGAATCCTGGTGCAATTGGGGGCAAAAGGATTAAAGAAATGGGGTTAAACCCCTCTCCTCGAGCTTGACATAGAAGTCAACAAAAGTGGGCCTCGGGGCTGGCGGTCGATCAGAATTCATGGGGCGGTCGACCGGAACCTGCTGCAGCCGGAGCTTTTAGGCTCTGGCAAAACCGGTCGATCGGAATTCATGGGGCGGTCGACCGGAATGTCACAGACCCTGAACCTTTTGGTTCTGGGAAATTCGGTCGACCTAGCTACAGTGCCGGTCGACCTAAAGCTACAGTAAATTCCAGATTAACACAATTCAGCCCCAAATGCCATTGCAACCCTTCCGAACTCTGTGGCATCAAACTCCTTTGATCTTGGGGAATATATACTGAGTGTTTTGACCTGCAAAATCATATAAAAATGATTAGGCTCAATAATCCATATAATAAATGTATGAAATACAAGTATGAAATCTCATGAATTAGTTATATGTGAACACTTTGAATCACAAGTGTTCTGAGCTAAAGATCAAGAGATAAGAGCTCAATCACCCCAAGTAAAATATCCATGAAACACACTCATGGAATCTCAATAACAAGAAGGATAGAAAGGCTCATTCTCAAATTAACCATCCACATCAAAAGATCAAGTTCATATGACAATGAATTTAAACGAATGGATGGTCATCATGTAACCCAAGGTTTCATGATTGATGTGAGCATTCAAGAACCACATGTTCCTTGGTATTAATGCAATGTGAGAACATATAATGCAAGTTGTGAATGGGCATCATGAAACCAAATACACCGAGAGTGATATAAGCATTAAGTAACCAAATATCCTAGATTATGAAAACACCATTCACTCATAAATACCAAGATTTGCATGTGAGGTTCAATAACACTTTGCTATCTCATTAAGCCTTACAACTTAGCATATTGAAAATGCATGTAACATAGTGGGAGTCGACATAATGCAATGAGTGAGTTAACTCCCCTTTTCACTGAGAACTTCATGAACTTTAATGATGCACTTCTTTGAGTTCTTTGAGTTCTAAAACATGAACCGTAGTTATGATCCTGCAAGACAAGATAGTCATGGTTAATACCATGCTTGTTCACATTAAAGATATTATGAAACCTCTTACCTCTTGCAAACCCAACATAAACAACAGGATGAATGAGCACAATAATCAAGAACATGTGTAATCACCACAGGTTTAGTTATCATCATTAAGGCACACATTAAGTTTAGTTATCATCAAAACCATAACTTAACAAACACGCATTCATCAAAACCATAACTCAACAATCTCCCCCTTTTTGATGATGACAAACTTATTGATGATGACAAACTTAATGATGATATACAATGGAATGGCACAGATGTTCTTCTCCCCCTGTCACACACAATCATCAATTTCTCTCCCCCTTTGACATAATCAAAAGGTGGGATAATGAAGAACTTTCTCCCCATGTGACATGATCAACAAGCTGGAAGAATTCAAATGAGGAAGAACAAGTTTATCTCCCTTTGAAGCAGCAATAGCCCATCGTATCAATACAGAAGAAGCAACAGCAAATCATGGACCGACAAGTCAATATAAGTCCAATTAGAGGGAACCAAATGCTTATTATTCTCTGAAATCAATATGATATCATCCAAAGTGAATACAGTCAAGCATGTATGGATACCAATTGAATGTAATGATTGGCCTCAAGGATAGGAACCAGTGGGGATGATCACAAGATGAGGGGTTCAACAGGATAGCATTCAAAATCTAGATCCCATATCAGATTTTCACAACATGAAAGAGCAGGATGGCACAACAAAAGATTTTCTTTGATTTTCACGTTTTTTATTTTTTTTTATTTTCTGGAAATGCATAAGAACTCAATGCAAGCATGTTATGACATTATGAATGCAAGCATGATGAGCACAGCAAATGCATGAGGCTATATACATACAACTGATGACACAGGATGAGCACACAATGCAACCATTCAGATACGTATATATAGACATGCAAGCATATCTCCCCCTTACTAGTTGAAGAAGGGAGTGGGTATAAGAAGGATGCAAGAGAGTCATGACAATCGGAATGCATATGTGTAGCACATGGGAGGTTGTGCAATCATATAGGAGAATCATGCAATTGCTAATGTAGTCAATCAACTTTCTGAATACATATTAAATCAAATTTTCAGATGTGTAAGTGAGTAACATGAAAAATGATAGTCGCAATATGGATATTCAGATAAACACAATGAGACATTTTACAAACTGTACTTCAATTTTGAGAACAGCGTATTGGAGGCTACGCTCTACCACAAAGAGTTTTCAGCAACATTTTTCAACTCAAGATAGAAAGAATTTTTCAAGAGTGATCAGGTTCAAATGATTCCTTTTTACGCGAGTAGACACATGGAGCTCATGCCTGAATCCCCGGTTACTCAGAATACTGAACTATTTCACCTCATTTTGAATAGAGATACTAGTCAGCACTTTTCAGATATGAACCACATCACGTCTCAGGTGACATGTGCCCAATTTACTCAGTGAGACCGAGCATTGCTCTATCTTTCATTTTTATTTCAGATTTTTCAACAAGGATGGGTAGGTAGCTTTTTCCTCAACTGTCTCTTCATTATACATGCAGCAAGTTTAGTATCTCAAGAGTCTTGAAAAGAAATTCATATATCCTTATAGCTGACACTCATTTTCACATTTGTGCATGAAGTGTGTGAATTTGATTCAGCATGTATACCGAAAATATCATGAACACATAACAGTACAACTCCCCCCTAAATAGATGCACTTATGAAATAAGAACTCCCCCAGAGTGTACAACATGAAACACTCCAATAATGACTCAAATGCAGCATTATTTATCAAGAAGACATAAGGTCATAGAAATGTCAACGGATGGGGTGAATAGCATATAGTATCACACAAGCACACAGTGGGAGTTTATGCAAATGCACTATGACATGCATGCTAGCAATGTGATGTGATTTTGATACCAATTGAATGGACAATATGATACCAATTGAATAGATACCAACTGAATGAACTGAATGCAGCTAAAGATATGCAATGTCATGAGTTCTAATGCAATGCAACCTATGAGGATATAAGAATGCAGTGCAAAAATAAGATGCAGGTGCTTATTTTTCAAACCAGTGAGATGAATGGCAAACACATTTTATTCATGAATCAGACAATCATCTTACATGACATGACTTTTATGAATAAGGGTGCATACATGATCAAAAGTTTAAGCAGTGCAACCTAGTTACAGAGTTCTTCAAAATCAGATTTTCAATAGCATTTCAGAATATTCAAATGAGAAATCATCCACAAGCCAAATGTTTAGATCATTGATCAAAAACATATCTTGAATATAATTAGCTCAAGTCAAGGATTCACTTACAAATCAACCTTTCACAAGCCAGTCACAATTGTCAAGATCTGGTACGAGGCGGAGATTTTAGTCCGAAGACCCAGCTCACGCATAGGGAATGCTTCCAAGTGGACATAATCCACTCTTCCACAAATGCCATTTGATATACCAGATATGCAATTCAATTCAAGTGTGATCATGCAATCCAAGTTGAGGGATGTTCAATCGCCAAACACTTCATACATATTTTTCAAGATCATCAATTTGATTCAACCAATTCATCACAACATGCTAGTAAATGACAATTCAAGTTTTTAGAATCAATACCTTGTCACTTGAGTGTGTCACCAAGTGATAAAGACGGCCATTGCATGAATTGACAAGGTTGAATTGTCTTAGTTCAGGAGACAAGATTGGAAGCCTTCATTCACTAAAAATCACCAACCTCACAAGGGTTGATATTTCAGTTTTTACTTTTTACCTTTGCCTTGAGAATCCATTTTCTTCCAAGCCTTTCACCTGCAATCCAGAGAAGAATAAAATTCAATTTACTCATTGAGTGTATCTTAAAATCTTCTTGCACAATCCCTGCAACATGTTCACAAAAGACATTATTAGTAGCTCAGAAATGATATCACCCACGTATGCTTGAACCACTAAAATATCTTTTACCTGATTTACCTTGTGAGAGGTGTTTGATCAACCTTACCTATTGAACCTATTCTTAATCAAAAGATGCGGGCTTTTCATACCATGCCTTGGGTACTTGCTTTAACACATACAAGGACTTCCACCAGCTTGTGCTTGAGTCGATCCTGGAGGTTGTTCTTCATAAAGTATCCCATCTTCTTGTAGCAACTTGAGAGTGTTCTCATCATTTTCATCCTTGCAAGGTATTCTCCTAGTTGATTCAAGCTTGGTCATGACTAGCCCATCATCATTTGGATCTTGGAAGTGTAATATGCATCCAAAGATAGAAATGTTTGATTTGTCAATTTTGATTCAAATTTATTAATAATGATATGACAAATAATTTTAACAACCAACACCCCTAGACAGCTCTAGATGCAATGCATGACTCATGTGTGAACCTGAACATTGATCCCATATGATGAATGTGGTTGCTCCCCCTTAGTGTGTGCATGAATGCAAGATGTTCAGTAACAGTCCAATGTCATATGCAGTCTTTTGAGTAAATGATTCATAGTACCAAGCGGAGAACTTAGATCCGAAGATCACCTCACGCGTAGTGATAGCTTTCAGATAGGCGTAACCTACCATTCCACTTCTCACCATTTGATATACTATGTAGTCAAGGATGATGAAGGCAGGAGGATTGCTATGCATTATGACATGAATTTACAATGTTCAACTTATGCAAGACAGTACGTGAAAGGGTGTATGCAAACATAAAATATGTAGTGAAGTCATGATCTGAAGAATCTTCAAGCTCTCCTACAACAAGATGTTATATGACAAGTGATATGCGCACAAATATGCAAACAACTATGAATGAAATGCATGTGCAGACATATGCAAGATCACATGACTATATGACTCAGAGTAAGTCAAAACATGACAGAGTCATTACAGAAAGTAGGAGGGATATCACATGATCTTCAAATCTAATTTTTGATTTTTATTCCAACCTGACTTATGCCACTTAGCTCATGTGCATTACCCTCTTGTTGAAAATAGATTTCATACTTTACACTCCATGGCACACCTGTAAAATAGATTTCTTATTTGACATTCTTAGGTACCCAAATCATCTTGGGTCCTCGTGGGTTAGTAGCATCTTTGGCACGTGGCTTCCACTTCTTACCAACACTCAAATCATCATTTTCCTTTAGAAAGCACCCATGCATGTTATGCCCAAATTTACCATAGTAACGACAACATGGCTTCAAGTGCTTAAAGGCATGAGAATCATTTGAGGCATGTGACGTCACATTCACTCTTCTCATTTGGTTGACCATTTTGTACATTTGAGCATGATGTGTTGAATGAAAACTCTTTTTCTTTGTTAGTAGCCAACAGTGTGAAATTGTGTGACCTCTTTTACCACAATGATTACAATGCATGAAAGGTTTTGTGGTGAATGCTTTCTTTGTATTTTTCAAACCAGCCTTATTTCTACATGCTCTCAAATCATCATTCTTCATAATGAAACAATCATGCATCATGTGTCCAAGTTTTCCACAGTAAAGACATGAGACATTTCTTTTCTTAGATGCATTGAAGTTTACATGAATGTTTCTAGCATGCACATCCTGGACATCCACACTCTTTTTTAGATTTGATTGAGTTCTTGACATGGTGTGTTCATGGGAGCGAGATGTAGAGGTGCTGGGTGCACAAGTGGTATGAACAAAAGAAGTGTGTAGCTTACTCTCAAATTTCTTTTTGTTCACTGGATCAAAACCCAGCCCTTGTTTTTGAAAGTTCACTTTCATGCCCAGCAATTTATCCATGTTTTCTTGGCCATTCACAAGTTTAGACAATGAACCATTCAAGTCAAAAATTTCTTTTTCAAGAGATGAAATGTGCAATTCAGAGGACGCCATCTTATTTTCACACGAATTGATTTGTTCATGTAACGTAACATTGATGGTTTTATGACTTTCTATTTCTTGCAACAAGGCATGCACTTTTTCAGATTCATCAATATTCACAAATTTTCCTTTTTCAAAAGCAAGCAATCTTTCAGAAATGGCCCTGTTCAATTCCTTCAGTTTCTCATTTTCTTTAACAAGCTTTTCATCATGAATCATTTCATTTATCAAGGTTTGATCATCGGCTATAGAATTCAGTTTTGCAGTCATCTCCTTGTTTTCATTTCTTAAGGAACATATTTGATCTTTGTGAAATTCAATGTCAAACATATGAGCCTCAATCATTTCCTCTAGATGCAAGCATTTTTTACAAGAGGAATTACACTTATTTTGATCGGAATCCATTTTCAATTTTTTATTTTCAGATTTTAGCTTCTTGTATTTTTCAGCAAGATTATCATAAGCAATCAACAAATCTTCATAGCTAACTTCATCTTCATTATTAGAATCAGAATTTACCTTTGAGTTTGATTCAGTTTGCTGATCACTCCCTTGATCACTTGTGCCTGCCATAAGACATTCGCCTTCATGCTCTTCCCGGACTTGGGTTAATCCATCCAAAATGTCCTTCGCGGATCTGTAATGAGAGACAAAGGGAAAGTGATCAGTATTGACTGCAGTCGTAAATAACTTCAAGACTAAACAATTTTGATCATGTTTAAACTTTTGATTTGTAGTCCAGACATTTTTATCTTTAGGCAATTCATAAGGACCATGTGAGATAAGCTTCCAAAGCATAGGGTCGTATGAATTGACTAGACTACACATCCTTCCTAACCACACATCGAAATTGCAACCATCAAACACGGGTGGAGAGTTTAAGGTGTACATCATGGTAGTCATTGATCTGGATCACTCTAGATCGTTAGATCTATGAAATTAGAGCCTTGGCTCTGATACCAATTGAAGTCCCGCGATCAATGACACCCAAGAGGGGGGTGAATTGGGTGTTTACCAATTTTAAGGAAAACTTTTAGCTTTTTACAAAATATGTGGTAAACAATAGTTAGCAATAGAAGACTAACTTACCAATTCTCTAAAACTCACCGATCTCACACGACCATAGAACAAGAACAAACAAACCACACAAATAACACACAATGCACAGCGGTTTTTAAGGTGGTTCGGATGCAACGATGGCAATCCTACGTCCACCCCTCACCAAACCCGGTGAGGCTTCACTCGGGAATAAATCCCCAAACGGAGACGACGCTCCAACCACACACGCAGGGTGAAGCCTGCCCACACACACGGGGATGCGCCCCAATACACACACACACACACGGAGATAATGTCTCCAACACGATCCGACAACCGGATCACAACACACGCTACGACAAATGCAGCACTCCACACACAAATACTAAGATCTGAATAAAACCACACAACACACGTAGATCTAAGAAGACCTGCGCACACACGAATCAAAACAACACACACACACACGACCACGGATCCAACAGGATCCACACACACATAGATTCTTCAGTTTATGATGAACACAAATACAATACCCAAAACATAAATACGATGAGGCTTAGTTTAGAAAACTCCTGTTTTGGGTTCCCCTTGAATGCATGTTGCAGATCTTGAGCATTTCTTCAATCTTCACTTGAAGAACCTCCTCTTGATCTCCACTTAAATCCCCTTAGATGGCTTGCTTGATTCTTCTCTTGATTGGAAGTTCCTTGGCCTCAAATGGTGCTGGCTTACTTGCTTCTTCCCTTCTTCCTCCTTGGACGGTCTCCCCTTGATCTCTCTTTGTTGGTTGCTTGCTCCTTCAATTCATTGGAAGTTGATGGCTTCAAATGGACCTTGAATCTTCAGCTCCTTGAATCACCTTCTTTGAATCCTCTTTGATGGCTTGCTTGATTCTTCTCTTGATTGGAGCTTTGTGAGCTTCAGATTGAGCTTGAATGGCTTCAAATAGATGAAGGGACTGCTGGATGGAGTACTGTTCACGCAGCTCCTCTTGCTCTTGCAGCTCCTCACTTTCCCCCTTTGATGGCCTCTTTTTGATCTCACATGAAGTGCTAGGGTTTATGATCCTTTAGATTGGTTTTATATTTCTTGAATGGCCCTTGGATAAATCCTAGACCAGATCCACGAATCCTGGTGCAATTAGGGGCAAAAGGATTAAAGAAATGGGGTGAAACCCCTCTCCTCGAGCTTGACACAGAAGTCAACAAAAGTGGGCCTGGGGGCTGGCGGTCGATCGGAATTCATGGGGCGGTCGACCGGAACCTGCTGTAGCCGGAGCTTTTAGGCTCTGGCAAAACCGGTCGACCGGAATTCATGGGGCGGTCGACCGGAATGTCACAGACCCCGAACCTTTTGGTTCTGGGAAATTCGGTCGACCTAGCTACAGTGCCGGTCGACCTAAAGCTACAGTAAATTTCAGATTAACACAATTCAGCCCCAAATGCCATTGCAACCCTTCCGAACTCTGTGGCATCAAACTCCTTTGATCTTGGGGAATATATACTGAGTGTTTTGACCTGTAAAATCATATAAAAAGGATTAGAACATTAGCTCAATAATCCATATAATAAATGTATGAAATACACGTATGAAATCTCATGAATTAGTTATATGTGAACACTTTGAATCACAAGTGTTTTGAGCTAAAGATCAAGAGATAAGAGCTCAATCACCCCAAGTAAAATATCCATGAAACACACTCATGGAATCTCAATAACAAGAAGGATAGAAAGGCTCATTCTCAAATTAACCATCCACATCAAAAGATCAAGTTCATATGACAATGAATTTAAACGAATGGATGGTCATCATGTAACCCAAGGTTTCATGATTGATGTGAGCATTCAAGAACCACATGTTCCTTGGTATTAATGCAATGTGAGAACATATAATGCAAGTTGTGAATGGGCATCATGAAACCAAATACACCGAGAGTGATATAAGCATTAAGTAACCAAATATCCTAGATTATGAAAACACCATTCACTCATAAATACCAAGATTTGCATGTGAGGTTCAATAACACTTTGCTATCTCATTAAGCCTTACAACTTAGCATATTGAAAATGCATGTAACATAGTGGGAGTCGACATAATGCAATGAACTCCCCTTTTCACTAAGAACTTCATGAACTTTAATGCTGCACTTCTTTGAGTTCTTTGAGTTCCAAAACATGAACCGTAGTTATGATCCTGCAAGCCAAGATAGTCATGGTTAATACCATGCTTGTTCACATTAAAGAGATTATGAAACCTCTTGCCTCTTGCAAATCCAACATAAACAACAGGATGAATGAGCACAATAATCAAGAACATGTGTAATCACCACAGGTTTAGCTATCATCATTAAGGCACACATTAAGTTTAGTTATCATCAAAACCATAACTTAACAAACACGCATTCATCAAAACCATAACTCAACAAGCTTGACATGCTCATCTGTCCACGCGTCCTCGTTCGGTGGCAGATCATACGGCCCAGTAGTTATTACCCTCCACAGCTTGTGACTCTGTGCCCTGATGAACACCTCCATCCTGTTTTTCCAAAAGAGATAGTTATTACCATCAAAGTATGGAGGGCGACTAATGGATTGACCTTCAGGCAAGAAACTTCGAGGACCATTAGCATTTCCCTGACCGTTTGCCCACATGTTGCAAACCTGCTCTGATACCAAATGTTAGCGCAGCGAAGAGTGATATAGAAGGGGGGGGGATGAATAGATCACTCCCGATTTTAAAAAACTTCAGCGGAATATTAGTTCAACGGTTTACAACCCTTCAAAAACAGCACAAAGAGTATTGCTAACGCAGTCAATAACCAAGATAGAAGAATTAAGAGCGATTAAACGAGCTGTCCACAGTCAAACATAATGCCAAGCAGATGGAGAGCACAAATGATAACAGCAAACCACAGAGGAGACAAGAATTTTTAAGGTGGTTCGATTGTAGTCCATAATCTACATCCACCCCTCACTCCAACTAGAGTGAGGCTTCCACTAGCCACGGCTAGAAACTGCAAACTCAGTTTGCGAACAAAATGCTGCCACACAGCTTGATCAGGGGAACAGCCTCCCCTCTTCCTCCACACCAGAGGGATACAACCAGTGACAATAGCCACTAGCAAACTAGAGACCGAGGTCTCTCTTCCTCCACCCAGGAGGGAACCCACAAGCGACTCCCTGTCACTTGCAAACTGGAGGATCAATCCTCCCTTCCTCCGATCACAGGAGGGTAACAATATTCGATAAGGAAGATGAAATGAAAAATGAAAACACTAAAATAAAAGCACAAAAATCATCTCTGAAAACAGGAAACAATGTAGCTTCCGAAGAAGCAATTCTTCAAACCACAGACACTACTCTCTCTCTCTCTCTCAAATATATTTCTCTCAGATCTGGATGAAATGGAATTCTCTGCTCTCTCTCTTTTCTGGATCGTGCAGCCTCACAAGAATGCCTTCTGCTCTTTCTTTCATGATCAAGCCTCTACTGAAAGAAGATGCTCCATATATATAGCAGATGTTGGGTGTGTGTCCTTCAGGTTTCCGCCCAGAGAGCACCTCGGATCACGTGCCAGGTACCACCTCGGATGACGTGTCCAATCATCAGCTTGAAACATTCTACAGGCAGAGACAAAAAGGAATGTATCGAATTAGTTCAGTTCAAGCTTTTAACAAGGCGTGTATAGACTTTAGAACAGCATATAGGCAAATATATACAACGTCAGAATGTATAGACTTGAAACCCTTCAGCGACCTTAGTGTATAGACTTGCAGAATGTTGCATTAACATAATAGAGGGGAATGTGTAGACTTCAGTGTAATTCATGAAGCAATCGAATGTATAGACATGAAAACAAGGGATAGCAGTGTACAGACTTTGTGATGCACAAGCATAACCAGTGTATAGACTTTGATGTAAAGGCTTGAGTTACACTAGCAATGTATAGACTTTAGGTAATGCATGCAATGCAACACAATGTATATACTTAGTTGCTGTGCAACCGATGTTCAGACATGTTATGCTTGCTGTGGGAGATGTATAGACTCTGCGTCTATCAAAGTATGCACAATGGAGAAAGATGCCTCTTTCCTAGGCGTTTATTTCAGAAGTGACGCCACTTCTGGTGGGTGTCAGATTTCGAGCTTAAAAGAATGTATAGACATGATGTCGCTGTATAGACTAGCAAACGTATGAAGTAGCAAGCCAATGTATAGACACTGCTGTATGGACTTTAAGCGAACGCTGTACAGACTTGACAATTGATGTATGAACATTACAGAAGTGAATGTACAGACTTTTGAAAGCTTGAACACAGCTATGTATAGACTTTGTACTTTGAACGACAAAGCATGTTGTACAGACTTTGAGCGTTGTATGGACTTTACGAAGCACATGCCAAGACTGTACAGACTTCAGACTTTGAACGTGTGTGCTGTGAACGATGTATACACTTGGCCCTTGAAGGATGTACAGACTTGAAGAACCGAAGCCCACGATGTATAGACTTGGCGTTATGAGGCATGCAGGCTATATAGACTTGCGATGCCATGAAGACAATGTATAGACTAGTGAAGCTTGAGGCCAATGTACAGACTTAGAAGTGAAAACCAGTGTATAGACTTGAACATCTTCAAGGCACAATGTGTAGACTTTGCCTATATGCAGTGTGTAGATTTGATATCAATGAATGCGCTAGTTGTACAGACTTGCATAAGCGATGTACTGATAGCCACTTGAACTGCACTGTCCTAAGTGATGAAGCATGAATTGATCTAGAGATAGACAGATTGATTTATAGTGTGAGACATCATCAAAATCGTAGGGATGCAACATGAACAAGATATTGGGGACTAAAATGAATTTCCAAAGAGAAGGGCTGGGCTATAATCCTGTGAACAAAAAGAATTTTGAAAATAAAGTCTATACATCTTTTGTCCATACAAACATAGCCAGCATATCAAATGGGTCTCCGAATCAATCTGTTCCTCAAACAACAAAGAGATCAAATGAAAGTCTGAAAAAGAAACAAAACTTGCATCAAAAGGCTAAAAATGTTGTTGGTGTCACGATGAATGCCATGAAAAATCATGTTGCACACACACATGCATCCACAAAGAAAATCTCATGTTTTTATTGTGGTGAACTTGGTCATATGATGCATGATTGCTTTTTGATGAAATCTGAAGATCTAGAAGCATGCAGGAAAATGAATGGCTTCACAAAGTCAAGAAAGTTTCTGAACATAAAAAGAACTTTTGATAACTCTTATGTTCATGCAAGAAGTGATAGGATGCAAGGCCTGGATACAGAGGGGGGGTGAATGTATCCTGCTCTAAATATCACCCAATTAAAACTCTAATGCTCAAGTATGCGGAATTAAAATCAGTTGATGAAATGTGCTGAAAATACTTAGAAGTAACTCAGCAAGACAACACAAATCTATTAGCTCTCACACACTCCTAAGCAAACATCTAAAGATCGCAGCAGAGAAAATAACATATAAGGAAAAACACACCACAAGAGAACACCAAGATTTTTAGGTAGTTCGGTCCAAAGACCTACGTCCACCCCTCACTCCAAACCGGAGTGAGGCTTCCACTAGCTAGGCTAGAAACTGCAGACTCAGTCTGCAACAAATTGCTGCCACACAGCTTGACCAGGGGAACAACCTCCCCTCTTCCTCCCAACCGGAGGGACACCCCAAGTGACTCCCAGCCACATGGAAACCAGAAACGCAAGTCTCTCTTCCTCCAGACCAGGAGGGAACACCTAGTCTTGCAACCACAAGACCAGACCCGGAGGATCAATCCTCCCTTCCTCCAAACCGGAGGGAAACCTAGAGACCTAAGTCTCTCTTCCTCTGAAACCCAGAGGGAAGCACAGGTGACACCAAGCCACCTGCAAACTAGAGGTCTCGGACCTCTCTTCCTCCCAACCGGAGGGAACCCGACCTCATACAAGAGAGTCAGAAGAACAACTGTTGAAGATTTAAAAAGAAAAACAAAAACGCAGCAACAGAAAGCTGGAAGAATAAAATGCACAAAGGCTCTCGCAGGAGCTGGCTGGCCTGGATTTGATGCACGGTCCAGGAGGAACTGATCTTCAGTTGAAGCTTCCTTTGCTCTAGCTCTCTCTTCTTCTCACTCTTCTTTTTCTTCTCTTTCGCAGGCTCTCTCTCTGTCTCTTCTTTCTTCTTCTTCTTCTTCTTCTTCTGCTAACTGCCGTTCTGCAACTCTATCTCGATCACTCTCTTCGTCTTTCTTATCTGATCTTCCTTTCTAATCTTCTCTTTTCATACGTCTTCAGATGGAGGCGGCTTAGTATTTATAGCTGCAGCATTTAGGGCGTTATCATCGGATCACGTGCCAGGTGGCACCTCGGATCACGTGCACTTCATAGGCTTCACGAGCAGTACCTGTCACACAGTCATAAGAAGATATCAGATGATGTATAGACTTGGTTTAGGCTATTTAACAAAGTGTGTACAGACTTCGTGTGAAGTATACAGTGTATAGACTTGAACACTTAACAATCGAGTGTATAGACTTAGGCTAACAATCGAGTGTATAGGGTTGAAGCTCAACTGAGTGTGTATAGTCTTCACAGAAGGCTGTTCAGACTTTTAACTTCTGAAGAGTATATACTCTGTTGAAGATCGTTCAGTTGATGAACAAGCCACTGGCTGTATAGACTTCACACAAGACACATGCTGTATAGACTTCGATGCAAAGGATTAACAACGAGTGTGTAGACTTGAATGCTTGGAAGGATGTATACACTTCGTCTTTGAAGGTGATGCACATATGCTAAAGTGTGTATAGACTTGCTGATCAAAGGAACAGAATGTATGGACTTGGTTGAAGACAATGCAATGTATGGACTTTGATGAACATATGCATTGTATGGACTTAACGACCCAACCGATGTATAGACTTAGAAACAGCAATGAAGTAAGTGTGTACATGTGAAAGAGTGTATAGACTTAGCGAACTTGAGACACTGTACAGACTATGATCCACAAGTAATGTATAGACTTCGTGATGCCAACAGACAATGACTGTGCAGACTTATTTTGAACAATGCACGCTGTATAGACTTGTAATGCAAAGGCTGATGTATAGACTTGGTAGTCTGGGGGCATCGACGCAACAAAGAAAGGGGGTCGACGCATGATGCATTGATGTATGGACTTGAAGATTCGAAGCCCCACAATGTTTAGACTTTAAGATGCATACGCCAAGGCTATACAGACTTCATGCTGAACGTGTGTGCTGTGAGCAATGTATAGACATGGTGAGCTACAAAGCACAATGTGTAGACTTGAAAGGGAAAGGGCTGTACAGACTTGAGCAATGCAAAGCCAATCGGATGTATAGACTTCACATGCCAAAACAACTGAACCGTGTACAGACTTGAACAAGCAAAGTCTGTACAGACTTGAAGATTCACGATGTATAGACTTTGGCAAGAGATTGGCTGTACAGACTTCAACACAGCTGCGATGTACAGGCTTTGACAAAGCAGCGTTGTACAGACTTGATGAAGCTTCAGATGAATGAATGTGTAGACTTCCCAAACGAATGTACAGACATCAGAAGATGAAGACTCTGTATAGACTTGAGTGCCGGAAACAGTGCTCTGTACAGACTCGCCACCGACCAATGTATAGACTTGAAGAAGCTGAGTGAACAACGTATAGACTTCACGTGGAAGCCCAATGTACAGAGTTGAGCTATGCAAGCTACAGTGCCGATGTGTAGAGTTTGGCTAGACAATGCTACAGGGCCGATGTGTAGACTTTGTGAATGTTCAGACTTAAATGCCCGACCAGTGTACAGACTTGCCACCGACCAATGTATGGACTTGAAAGGCTTGAACACGACGATGTGTAGACTTTGGCCAGAACGTAGGAAAAGATATGAATGTATAGGCTTGGCCAGATCGTAGGGAAAGCCGCCAATGTTCAGACTTGATCATCCAGCAGTGTATCGACTTTGTTTCGAGCAACGTAGGTAAAAGATACAATGTATAGACTTGGCAGGTTGACCCACTATACAGACCTTGAAGCCGAAGATAATGTGTAGACTTGTGAAGCTTGAGGCCAATGTACAGACTTGGCGTTCCACTGTGGATGTATAGACTTGAGTGAAGTGAACGGATGTTCAGACTTTGAAGATCCACTGTGGATGTATAGACTTGTGGATGTATAGACTTGAGTGAAGTGAACGGATGTTCAGACTTTGAAGATCCACTGTGGATGTATAGACTTGAGTGAAGTGAACGGATGTTCAGACTTTGAAGGTTCACTGATGGATGTATAGACTTCGAAGGATGAATGGACAGTCAATGTATAGACTTCACTTGAGTGCATTGGCTGTACATACTTTGAGCAATGCAAAGGCAATCGGATGTATAGACTTGGAGAAAGGCAACTGAACACTGTACACACTTCCAATGTACAGACTTCATATGAACAGTCCAATGTGCATACTTCCCTTCGATGCATCTATAGTACAATGTATTGACTTGATGAACATTATGCAATGTATGGACTTGATGAACAGTGCACTGTATGGACTTTGATGAAGGGCCCAATGTATGGACTTCGCCTGAAATGCAGGAACCTGGGCGCTGTACAGACTTGAGTTTTCAATAGACCGATGTACACACTTGGAAGGCTTTGAAGGCAATGTACACACTCTACCAATATGCAGACTTTGCCTAAAATGCAGTGTGTAGACTTGAGATATGATGCATGAACAGATTGGCGTTGTATAGACTTGGGGGGTCGACCCATCTGGAAGGGGGGCCGACCCATTGAACAGACTGACATCAAGATATCCAGATAACAAGCAATCCAGATAACAATCAATTATGAAATGCATCAGCAATAATGAAATGCACCAAAGCACACACCACACAGCCATATTTAAATGCAGCAATAACTCAGATAAGATTTTCAATGAAACATTCATATGCACCACAAACAGAATTGTATGCATTCAAATGACTTATAGTGTTTTCTATCATCAAAATCACAGGGACACAACAAGAAGGCCATTTGAAAGATTTGCTCCATTGAACTGTTTTCGTTGTGGAAGGTTCGGTCACAGGATGAATAATTACTTTAGTTTGAAAAATGATAACATCTCTACAAACCCACAAAAATTTCATGCTCATCATGTTGTGAAGAAGAGAAATTTCCATGCTTATAATGATAACATTCATGCTAAATTACAGAAATTTGATTATCATGTTTATGAGAATTCTGTGAAGTCTCTTCGTTGTTGTCATTATTGTGGTGAGTTTGGGCATACCATGCATGATTGCTCCTTAATACATTTTGATGATATGCATGCCCAAAAACTGTGGAAGGCACCCACTAGAGGTGCAACTAACCATCCGGGACCCAAGAAGGTTTGGGTACCCAAAACAACCAAATGAGAACTTTGTTGCATGATTGCCTTGAGGCCAAGAGGAAGGCCTTAAGTCGACTTGGCCAGTTCGGGTGTGATGCCTTGGTTAACATAGGCTTGTCCTTGATTTCACACTGATTTGTAAGTTGGTTGTTCATGTTTGTGCATATTGATTGTGTGAATTCTCAGTTCATACTGCTGCAATTTAAAGTCTCTAATATGCAGGTGTGAAGAGGCAGTCTTGTGTGTTTTATGTGCATCAACCTTGTCTACACATGTGCTTAGACTTGGTTCTTCATGTGTTTAGTCTGGACTCTTTACACTGTTGGGCTAAACTTGAAATCTCTAAAGTGAACTTTGAACTCATGTCAGCTTGAGTGAATCACTTGTATTGAAAGCTGAAACTCATCATTCATTGTTGTAGCTCATAGGAGATTGTCTTGTGGAAGAAAAGCACTAAAATTGGCTTTCTCATTTGTATTAAGTTGAGATTGATATGAAATTGAGTTTCTGATATTGCAGGTTGAGAGAGAGAGAGAGTCATATGTAATGAAAAGCCTTGAAGTTAGTTTTTTCATATGCATTGGCTTAATATTGACATGAATTGAGCTCTTTACAGTGCAGGTTTGATAATGACCATCAACCCTTGAAATCATAGAGAAAAAGAAAGGAGCTTGAGAGGATTTCAACACCAGATTTGATCCACTTCCATTGAGATTTGGAGCTTGTTGATGAAGAAGACAACAAGGGGAATAAAGTAAAGAATCTGAAAATGTCAATAAAGGTAACTCAAGACAAAGGTGAGAAAATAAAGTGTTTGTTTGAAGCTCTTTGGTCTTGATGTTAGTGCCATATCTTGACAGATAGTGATTTTGAAGTTTTGAATACCCCTTGGTTGCTTTTGACAATGTGGATAATGAATGCTTGGCTGAATGGTATTGAAACATCTGAGCAGTATATATGAGAGTGTAGCCATTGAATATTTTTTGCTAAACCCCCGATGTCAAATGAGAATACTTTTGATTCTGATCATCATTTCAATGATTACATGGTATATAAAATGGTGACATGTGGAAGGGCAGGTCAAGCCTATCTGAAAACTATCACCATGCGTGAGAATGTGTCTCCGCTCGGTACCATGAATCATCTGTGCATATGGCATCAAACTTAAATGAATTTTCTTAAATCATACATTGATTATGGGAGAGTCTTGCAAGCTAAAAATTTTGAGATTGATGATTTCCATTCTCTCAGCATGATGATTTTGTTCAGTGGCTAAATATTTTGAGGACTGAATTTGATCAATGTTCCATGGTCTTTACCAATGTGCCACTCATCTTTTTGGATAAAAGCACAACTGTTTTCAAGAAAAGTTCACATGTGATGATTTTGATGCTTTGCATGAATTTTCTGAATTCTCTTTTCAAAATAAAATTGTGTCCTCACATTTTAACATTTGGTAATGCATGGCATGCATCAGTTACATTAGGTGCATATAGAGTGTCATGTGAAATCTAAAATCTTGCATCACATTGCATATTTGCATATCACTCTCTGCATATCATTCACATAGTACTTTTGGAAGATGAAGCTCATCGTGTGTCTTGTTGCATAGTTGACATTGTCAGCATACATATAGTGCATAATTTGAAATGCATCATTTTGAACATTTCATGTTGCATAAATGCCAAAATGGATACTTCCAACAGTGGCATCATATCTTTGGAGCCAACATTTCAAGAATTGAGATTGCATACCTTTTCCTTCTGCATTGCATATTACATATACTCTCATCGTATGCTTGCATGTTATTATATGATATTCAACCCCTTCCTTTAATCTTCTAAGACCAAACACTCCATTGTTAAATAATGTTGCATCTGAGTCTTAACAAGTGTGCTTCATATCAAACTCTCAGGGGGAGCATTTCATGCTTATTGCATTTACATAGGGGGAGCTACACTATCCTGTTCTAAGTCAAATTTTCTCCATACATGTTAAATCAAATTCATACACTTCATGCACTTTAATGTGAAATTGAGTGTTATTCATAAGGATATAGGAATTTCATTTTGACACTCTAAAGTAATCCAACTTGCTGCATGAATGATAAGAGACAGTTGAGGAAAAAGCTGCCTGCCTCCACATAAAAAAAATGGTTGAAATGAAAGGCAGAGTAATGCTAAGTTTCACTGAGTAAACTGGGCACATGTCACCTGAGACATGATGTGGTTCATTTCTGAAAAGTGTTGACTAAAGTATCTCTATTCAAATGAGGTGACAAGGTTCAGTATTCTGAGTAACCAGAGATTCTGGCATGAGCTCCATGTGTCTCCTCGCGTAAAAAGGAATTATTTGAACCTGATCCTTCTTAGAAAAATTCAGATTGTCAGTGTGAAAATTACTGATGATAATTTGATGAGGAAGAGCGAAGCCTCCAATACGCTGTTCTCTATATTGAAATACAGTTTGTGCCATTACTATTGTGTTTAATTGAAAATCTGGTTATCCATATGGCTAAACTTCATTCTCATGTTACTCACTTGCACATGGTAATTTGATTTGATATGTATTTTAAAATTTTGATTAATTGTTTGACCTGCTGTACGTCTTCTCCTTTTTATCTGCACAATCCTCTAGGTGTAATCATGAGCATTCTGAACTTAATGACTCACTTACACTTTTCCTACACCTATCCCCTCACTGTAAATCTATTGGTATCACTTCGTGTGAAGGAGTTATGTTACATGTATCTATAGATATCTGCTTGATTACATTGTATGCATTTCATGTCTCATCATTATCATACATCCTGTTTCATGCATTTCATAAGAAAACTAAAAACCTACAAATTTGAAAAATCAAAGCCCATCATCTAATGTGTCAATGTCTAAGGGGGAGCTTTGCATGTGATCTTATCTGCTTAACTCATCAGGACTTGCATGAGTCAATACCTTTCTATAGGTGTTTGAGTGCTTGTTTGCTTGCTCATTATTGTCATGCCATACACGATTTCCAATTGCTACAAATCGTGAGCATTTGCACATCGTTTTGTCATCTTGCATTCTACATGACCATATTGTCCACATCTGCATTTCCAATTTCAATAATTGGTATCAAATAGTTTTACAATTAGTTCATGCATATTATGCATATTGGTTCTCTTCATAATCCCAGTGTCCATAGGTTCTTGCCATTCTGGATTCTCCGTCCTCCTCCCCATTTCTGATTATGTCAAAGGGGGAGCATTATAGCATAATATTTTGTCATCATCAAAATGGGGGAGATTGGTGTGAATGTGATTTTGATGATTACAAAAATGCCTTTGTTGCTTGGCCTTGTGCGTGAATGGTTATTCATGTCATCCTGCGTATGAAGTTTGAAATGGTTGTGGAAATGGCTGTGGAAATGATCACAAACTAAATGGTTGTGGAAATGCTCACAAACTACTTTTTTTGGGATATCATGTCGATGCATTTGTGACTCTATAAGGCTCATATGTGTTTTGATGCTAGCACATTGCATTCTAGAAAACATGCTTGGATAAATGTCATATTGAGCCTCATGTCATGCATGGTAATGCTAAATGATTGATTGAGATGAAAATACCATTACTAGCCCCCAAGGTAATGATGTGTGAATTGATGAGAGTTTGGATGATGATCAAATTGAATATGACTCAATATCATTCTATGTGGCTTGGCTCCTTACTCTTTGAATTCCAAATTTATACTATCATGCAATGGTGAATGATATTTAGAATTTCATGACTCTGTGTATGAATGATTCAACCAATCAACAAGAAATGTTAACTCAGGTAAAACAATGAAGTAAGTGTTGCTATATGGAGTTAAATGGATATCTCGTTCCTCCTTCACTCTTGGAATAGGTTCAATGATGAATTTTATTGTGAACATGCTCATAGTGTTAATGCTTGATGTAAAGATCTTGATTTTCAACTAACCTCTTGCCTTATCATATTTTTCAGGATGAAAAATCATGGTTGATCTTCATGGGATTATGGTAATATTTAATCAATTGTTTCCCATTGATTTTTTGGTGGTTTTAGTTATTTTTCAGGCCCAAACTAGAAGGGGTCGACCCATGGGGTCGACCCTCTCAGGTTCTGTTCAAAACAGAACCATTTTTGTGATATCTGCCTGAAAGGGTCGACCCCTGTAACCCAGAACCAAAAACCTGGTTCTGTTTGGGTTCTGGAATCACGAGGGTCGACCCTGGGGTCGACCCATGGAAGGGTAGACCCCAAGGGTCGACCCCTGTAACCCAGAACCATATATCATGTTCTGTTTGGCTTTTGTTTGCCCGAGGGTCGACCCTAGGGTCGACCCTTTCTGGTCGAACGCCCATCCACGATCTTTGACCACCGTTTTCCTGCTCCTAAAGTCTTCCAATCCAAGTCCAACTTCCACAAATCACTCCACAAAGTGTGGATCTGGTCCCTAGGCTGTCTCTTGACCGTCCTAAACACTTATATACATCTCTTGGGTTGCAAACCCTAAGAAAGAGGATGCTAGATCTAAAAATCATTTTTCTTCTAACCCTTGTATGTGCAGGTCGTAAGTAGCAGATCCATGGCTTCTCACACGTTCTTCTGAGCTTGTATGTGAAAGGAAGAAAGTGGATTCAAGTCTCCATTCGATCCCCTACTGGAAGCTGCGTGGGAAATCAAGTTACAACCTCATCTTTGCAAGAATCGTTCATCTTCTTTCAAGAACGTTCTTCATCCTGCAGAAGCATTCAAATATGGTTGAAGAAGAGAAAGGGGGAGCTCTAATCACTGCAAAATCTTCCTTATTATGATCTTTGTTGATAGAGCTTGAAAATCTGCTTTAAGGCATTTAAGGAGGGCTTCATATGTCCTCTCTCTTGCATATATATATGAGTTGTGATCTTTATGATACAACAATTCTAATGCTTATATATTCATCTTTCGTATAGGTGACGAAAAGAGAGAAAATGAAGTGAAGCTCCTACCATCGTGAGGATCTGGAGCTCGTGGAAGAAAGAAAAGAGGTGCGGCACGAGGAGAGGAAGAAGATGATGTTAAAATCATGATCATCCGTCAATGAGCCTAGAAGAATCAGATTTTGTTGAAGGAGGGGGATTCTTACTCTTGATGCAACTTTCCATTTTTCATCTTGATGGGAATCGACACCGAGCCAGTACCTTTTCATATTACATTTATATCCTTTAGTTTATTTTTATATCCACGGGAAAGTATACGCGTAATTGTACGGCTTTATAAGCCAATGCATCATTCCCACGAATTGTTTGGGTTTCTTTGTAATTTATCAGTAGGACCAGCAAGGGGGCCCTCAGCCCTTTCCCATTGGTCCATGTCACCTATGTGGGGCTGGTCAACCATCCTAGGTGTCCATCTAGAAGGGTTGAATGTCAAATGCCACATGGGTAGACAAAGGGAGTAAAAAGTCTAAGGTAGGCTACCTAACATGTCAAGCTTGTCTCCCACTTGGGTTATTTTATTTTTTGTGTGTGTGTTGGTCACATTTAATCTAGGCCATTCATTCCCCATCCCTAGATCCAATGGTGGAGATTGGATTAGATTGGAGGCATATAAATACTTGTATTTTCCATTTGAATATTAATGAAAGTGAAAAAATCATTGTGCAAGAACCCCTCTCTTGGAGAATTTCGACCTCCCCTCTCTCTCCCCCTGGTTTCTTCATCCCCAACACCTATTCTAGAGTGATATCTCCTTTCCCCCACCTCCGGTGATCATCGGTGCCGCCGCCGCCGCCGTTCGTGCCGCCATCAAGCCGCCGCGGAGCCACCTTTGGTGTTCTGTCCATCCTGGACAGAGGCTTCTTGTCCGAATATCTTCTCTACTCCACATGAAGATCTCAAGCTGCAATTTTTATGGTGTGTTCTACCCTTGCATCCCAAGTGCCACCTAAAGTTTCACGTCCAAAATCCACCGTTTAGTATTTTTACATTTTCTTCCAACCTGTCATCCCAGATCTGCCAGGTTTCTATCTACAGTGACAGAACCTCTGAGTTCTCCCCCTCCGACCATATTTTTGATTTGTCCAAACCCTCCCATATTTACTGGGAGGTCTATCCATCACCCCCTACATCCACAAATTTTTTAAATTTTTTATCAGCCTTCTATCTATTTTTTGAAATTCATTTTCTTCCTCTGCTACAGTGTTTTCAGTCAGATCCCAGATCCGACCACCCTCCACTTACAAAATCAGAACAAATCACCACCACCTCCAAATCCAGATCCAAAAATAGTCCTGGTTTCATAACATGATTTCCCACCACTTTACTGAAGCACACAACCCCAGATTCGGACTCCCACCTCGCAGTCCAAGGCAATCCACAGGAAAGTTTTCTACTGACCTGAGATTTCAGGAACTGTACAACAGGAACTTGGAAATTCCATAAGTCCAGATCCGTGCAGATCCAGGCCAGATCTCCAGGCCTAAGTTGAAGAATTTGAAGTTATCTTTCCAACGGCTCCAGTCTTGTGTCGATCCGACATCAGGGCTGATCGCAGCGCCCGTTCTCGCCGAGACACACGCTGAAAACCAGAAGTTGCAGCCTGTGACTGGTTATTCCGACCAGTGCCGATCGGAGCTGCCCGGCCTCCGGCCGGCGAACCAGCGCGCCTCCACTCCAGGGAGCGCCCTTCCAGGCATCCTCCACTACAGCTGTGCCACCGGGTCCCACACGGCCCCTCCGGACAGCACGTGGGCCCCACCGTCACGTGTTCGGGTGTTGCCGAAACATCGCGACAATCCGCCCGTCAACCCGAATTCGGTCCTCCCGGACCCCATTGTGTAGCCCTTTACCTCCCTACGTGGAGTGGGCAGCGATTTGTATTGCTGTAATCTCCGTGTATTATTGTTCCGGGAGTACGAGTTTCGGCTGTGTCCATCGTCCCCACGCCGAGCGTGTGGAGGTATCGCATTCGCTCCCTTACTTGGCATTTTGCTTACTTCATATATATTTGTTTATGCCGCTGCTAGAGAGCATGTGTAGGGATATCTAGCTCGCTTTATCTATTCATTACCGCTGCTGCGAGAGAGTGTGAGACCATCCCGTGACCCGATCCGGGCACACGAGAGAGCCGATCACCCTAGCTCATTAACGGTTTCTCAACCGCGCACGTCCGACGCTTCCCTCGTCAAGGGACAGTCACGAGCTTGTCGTGTCCGTGGTCTCGTCCCGCATCAATTTGGTATCAGAGCGAGTTTGAGTCTAGGGTGTCAAAAAAAAAGAGTGTCATTTACGTCTAGTCATTAGTCGGTTTAAGTCGAGTCTAGGATCATCATATTTCTAAAACACAAAAAAAGTGTCTTTTTGCATTTACATCCCTTTACTCGGTATATCAAAAGGTGTTGTCCGAACGTTAGGCTACGCCTATCGAGAAGGCCGCACACTTGCGCGAGTGACCTTCGGGTCAATTATCTCCGCCACGTACCAAGTCTTGGTTTACGTCTAGGGTCCTTAGTGTGCATGCATTCCAACTTTGCATTACTTAGGGTCGTGTCTAGTGTCTTGCCCAAATGGCCTTGCATATCCATTTCTAGGGATCCATTCCCGTATTTTGGCAACTATGGCCCACCCATGTCGACCCGTCCAAGGTGATAGGTCCGTGTCCGAGTACATTTGGGCATATCATAAGTATTGGTTGGAACATGGCTTGGGAGAGGAGAGCAACACGGCCGCATTTTAGTTCCGGAGAGGTTTGCGCCTTCACTTCCAATTGGAATGTCTTATCTGCAATGCATTCTCTCTAGCGGAATCCTATACGGTCGCTCTAGTGGTCGAACCATTTGAGTCACACTTCTCTCGGTATGGTGGCTTTCGACAAGCATCCACCTCCCAGTCGCCTACACCATGGCCTTCACCACTCGAGAGAGTTCCAATGTCATCCATCTCTATTTCCGAATTTGATTTGGAATCCTCTCATTTGGAACCACCAAGGCCCGAGCCACCCGTATTTCTAACGGGTACGCTTTTCATAGCCGAGCCGCTTCTTAGTTGGCTCAAGGATGGCTTGGTCCCACCTCCCTTCCCATCAATGGACCTCACACTACCACTAGTGTCAAGCAACTCATTCCATACCACCTTCCGGTCTCGTCACTATGTGGACACATTGGACGACCTTCTTAAAGGGTTAGATCGGCAGTTGACCTTTACACATTTATTGGCCCGAGGCTTCGACCAACCCACTAGTCGTAGCTTCACCCATCCGGCCATAGGGTCCATTAGCTCCGTATGTACCACGGGTTGTGTTACCACGGAGGTTCTTCTACTTCTCCCGCTACCGGATGAGCCCGACTTCATTACTTTTCTTCCGAGGGAGGAGTCATATCTCCTATACACGGTCCCATCTATCACGATGGATGGAGGTGACCCTCACCTTCATGAATTCCAAACATGGGACTATGTAACGGAGGAACCGAGGGGTCACGCTTTCTTTGACCCATTCGACCCCTACTCTAGTGGGCCCCATGACCCATCACTTCCTTCATACCTTATCGGGGAAGTCCACTTTCACACCCCTTTCCCACCGGTCGGGTCATCTACATCAACCAAGCCCGTCCACGATACACCTACACCCGGCTCTTCCACACCCGGCTTTCCTAGCCCACTCAAGTCTCCTAAACCTAAAGGGTCGTCCATGCATGACTGGGTCATACTTGGATGTTTAGGTGTTCCCCATACCACCCATCTCTGGTTACATAACATGCATGCATGGCACACATTCGGGTGTCCTGGTCCGCCGTCACCTATGTACGGGTCGGACTAACAATAGGTGTGTCTAGAGTCATGCATGAGTCGGTTTCTTATTTACATGGTTTGTTTGGTTTGTGTGTCGTTGTTTGTCTGCATGCGTCTTGTGCAAGCTCATTGTCGTTCTCTTATGAGTAAGAGGCGAGTGGACTCACTTGATGAGTATGGGATCGGTTCCACATCTATACCCGGATCAGTCACCTATAGGGACTCAGCGGTGATTCCTAGTGAGTCTTCGAGCTGTTTTCTTCCCTTTTGAGAGTGCCCCTTCGGAGTGACCACTTTAGCCCATAGCAGTTTGCATATCGAGTATATATGGAATGAGCAGGTGACGATCACTTGGAGCGGAGCATACCCGCGCTACTTGGCACGGTGACGGATCCGCCGGAGTACTCGAGCATCCCTACCCCTACTCGACGGGGTCGAGTTCCTCCCACCCGGGGAGAGTTGATGGGAATCGACACCGAGCCAGTACCTTTTCATATTACATTTATATCCTTTAGTTTATTCTTATATCCACGGGAAAGTATACGCGTAATTGTACGGCTTTATAAGCCAATACGTCATTCCCACGGATTGTTTGGGTTTCTTTGTAATTTATCAGTAGGACCAGCAAAAGGGCCCTCAGCCCTTTCCCATTGGTCCATGTCACCTATGTGGGGCTGGTCAACCATCATAGGTGTCCATCTAGAAGGGTTGAATGTCAAATGCCACATGGGTAGACAAAGGGAGTAAAAAGTCTAAGGTAGGCTACCTACCATGTCAAGCTTGTCTCCCACTTGGGTTATTTTATTTTTTGTGTGTGTGTTGGTCACATTTAATCTAGGCCATTCATTCCCCATCCCTAGATCCAATGATGGAGATTGGATTAGATTGGAGGCATATAAATACTTGTATTTTCTATTTGAATATTAATGAAAGTGAAAAAATCATTGTGCAAGAACCCCTCTCTTGGAGAATTTCGACCTCCCCTCTCTCTCCCCCTGGTTTCTTCATCCCCAACCCCCATTCTAGAGTGATATCCCATTTCCCCCACCTCCGGTGATCATCGGTGCCGCCGCCGCCGTTCGTGCCGCCATCACGCCGCCGCGAAGCCGCCTTCGGTGTTCTGTCCATCCTGGACAGAGGCTTCTTGTCCGAATATCTTCTCTCCTCCACGTGAAGATCTCAAGCTACAATTTTTATGGTGTGTTCTACCCTTGCATCCCAAGTGCCACCTAAAGTTTCACTCCCAAAATCCACCGTTTAGTATTTTTACATTTTCGTCCAACCTGTCATCCCAGATCTGCCAGGTTTTTGTCTACAGTGACAGAACCTCTGAGTTCTCCCCCTCTGACTATCTTTTTGATTTGTCCAAACCCTCCCAATTTTACTGGGCGTTCTGTCCATCACCCCCTACATCCACAAATTTTCTTAATTTTTTATCCGCCTTCTATCTATTTTTAGAAATTCGTTTTCTTCCTATGCTACAGTGTTTTCAGTCAGATCTCAGATCCGACCACCTTCCACTTACAAAATCAGAACACACCACCACCTCCAAATCCAGATCCAAAAATAGTCCTGGTTTCGTAACTGTATTTCCCACCACTTTACTGAAGCACACAACCCCAAATTCGGACTCCTACCTCGCGGTCAAAGGCAATCCACAGGAAAGTTCTCTGCTGACCTGAGATTTCAGGAACTGTACAACAGGAACTTGGAAATTCCATAAGTACAGATCCGTGCAGATCCAGGCCAGATCTCTATGCCTAAGTTGAAGGATTTGAAGTTATCTTTCCAACGGCTCCAGTCTCGTGTCGATCCAGCATCGGGGCTGATCGCAGCGCCCGTTCTCGCCGAGACGCACGCTGAAAACCAGAAGTTGCAGCCCGTGGCCGGTTATTCCGACCGGTGCCGATAGGAGCCGCCCGGCCTCCGGCCGGCGAACCAGCGCATCCCCACTCCAGGGAGCACCCTTCCAGGCATCCTCCACTACAGCGGTGCCACCGGGTCCCACACGGCCCCTCCGGACAACACGTGGGCCCCACCGTCACGTGTTCGGGTGTTGCCGAAACATCGCGAGAAGCCGCCGCTCAACCCGAATTCGGTCCTCCCGGACCCCATTGTGTAGCCCTTTACCTCCCTGCGTGGAGTGGGCAGCGATTTGTATTGCTGTAATCTCCGTGTATTATTATTCTAGGAGTACGAGTTTCGGCCGGGTCCGTCGTCCCCACGCCGAGCGTGTGGAGGTATCACATTCGCTCCCTTACTTGGCATTTTGCTTACTTCATATATATTTATTTATGCCGCTGCTAGAGAGCATGTGTAGGGATATCTAGCTCGCTTTATCTATTCATTACCGCTGCTGCGAGAGAGTGTGAGACCGTCCCGTGACCCGATCCGGGCACACGAGAGAGCCGATCACCCTAGCTCATTGCCGATTTCTCAACCGCGCACGTCTGACGCTTCCCTCGTCAAGGGACAGTCACGAGCTTGTCATGTCCGTGGTCTCGTCCCGCATCACATCTATATAATTTGTTTGGAGGGTCATAGCATATATTTGTCATTGCTTCATAAACATTTGAGAGAATACTTTGTGTGGGTGCTCGGAGAAAGGGGTCTCCGAGTGTGTGTGTTGTCATATGTATGTCGATTTGTGCGGAGTATATCCGCGTGTGTAGTTGGGAGTTTTCTCCCGTGTGGTTGTGTAGGCATTTCCCTACGTGTGTGTGTGGACGGAGCTGTGTCTCCGTGTGAGGTATTTTGTTAGGGGTGTGTTCCCGAACTGTGTGTGTGTGTGTGTGTGTGTGTGTGCTGTGGCAGTAGTGTGAGGCAAGGCCTCGTGTGTGGTTTGCTGCGAAAGCAGCGTGTGTGTGTTGGGGTTCGTCTCCGTGTTGCTACATTTTGTAGCGTATAGTGAAGCGTCACCAATTTGGTGAGGGGTGGACGTAGGGAGCCCGTTGTGGTCCCGAACCACCTTAAAAATCCCCGTGTCTTGTGGTTTGATTCTTGTGTTTGTGTGTTCTCTATCCTATCTGTTTGTGCAATCGAGTGAGCTCGGTGAGATTGAGTGAATCTAGTTTAAACCTATTTAGATTAAATTACTCAATCTTGTATATTCCGCGATGTGCTAGTTGTGTTTTTAATTGGACATAGTTTTTAGTAAAAGGATCTATTCACCCCCCCTCTAGATCCGTGTTCCTGCACTACAGGACCCAACACATACGATCGACTGCTGCTTGCGTTTTCTTCTGCCGCTGAAACAGAAGAACAGGCTAAGCTGCATCCTTTGGCCATGGACGCATCGTGGAGAGGCTAAAGCTTCTCTCTGATGTTGCTTCTTCCACAGTACGTGAAGAACCTAAGAAGTTCTTCAACTTCTTCTTCTTCCTTGTTCAACTACGTTGCTTTGGTGTGTTGCCGTGGGAAGCCTCTGCTTCTCTATTTTTTCCAAAGGGGCTGCTGCGTGCTGCTCTTCACATCGGCATCCTGTAGCTTCTCCAAAGGGGTACTGCTGTTGCAAATTGAGTTGCTGCTCTTGTTATCCTGGCTACCCAGTTACTATGTTGAAAATAGAGTATCGTGCATGGTTATTTCCTCCATCTTCCTCATCGTCTGTCAACCAAAAAGGTAGGTTTTATCAAGTGCTAAGCAAAAGACTTTGATAATAGGTTGTCTGCATGCATATAGATTATCGAGAGATCAGTAGAGGAATTTGCCGTAGCAGTTTTTGTGTTTTCAGTGTTTATAGTAAATAGCGACCCAGGCTAGGGCGTTATTTTATTTAACGACTGTTCAAACAGTCGTCAATTGTCTAGTTATTTAATAATTTCACAATGTTCAAAATTTAATAACTGTGAACCCTTATATGTAAACTAATGCATGATCACATTCATAGATTCCTGTTATTTTTCTTTACATGTACATGTCACTGGATTCCTGTTCAGACATACTCCAAAAATCATGTGTCTATGATTGTACCTGCCCGGTGCAAATCATATGACAAAGAATTAATGACCCTTTTTAAGTCGTCATTTGAATGAACGCCCCTATACATGGGCACCAAATTAGTGGTAAAATGTGAAATTCTGAAATGTTATAATTTTCTGGATAATGGAAATAACGACATGTACCATGCCATCATTTTGATATATAACGCCCCTGACTAGGGTGCTGTTTACTAAATTGAAGACTTGGGATAAGTTGCCATTTATATAATATCTAAAAATTGAAAATATTTACAATTTTTAATATCAATAGTAATCTGATTGTAATGACTGAGTGAACAGTCGTTAATTATTGAACTGACGTCCCTGACAAGGGCACCATTTCATGAATTGAAGACATGACCTAAGGCGTCAATTTCCTGTTTCCTGTTTTTCGTGGATTCCTATAACCCACTGTGAGTTGGTTATATTTAGGCACTATATTCTTTTCCGTGAATATAGTCCCCTGTTTCACGTCGTTTTATCAATTACCCATTATTTCTCGATGATATATGAACCCTCCATGGGACATTCCATTCCTTTGGACTGGTGACTTTATCATAGAGATCTCCGTAAGACTCCGCTAGTCTTGGATTCCCTCAAGGCAGCCAAGCAGGTTGTACTGTTAAAACCCGTGACACTACTTGATTGCCATGTCACTCTAAAGAAACATGGTATACCGGCCCTCATGATATGTTATTTTGATGTAATGAGAATACTCTTTAATTAATGGAATGGGAAACCATGCCATTAATACTTCTTAAGAATGATGTGCCATACTTGTGGACCTCAATTCTATCTAGCTTATCATGTCCAAGAACGAGCGACCATCTCTATATGAGCGCTTATTCTTATTGTCATGGCACCCAAGTTAGGGAGCCGATTCCACCTAGTTTTAATACAAATCGTGGTTATACCGTTATTGTCGTCCCTATGTGTTCAATCTTTGTGATTCTATTCCACAAGATCTACCTTAAGTTCCTACAAGCGTATTCCTTTGAAAATTTATATTGGCTATACTATAGTGGATGTCAAAAATACACGATCAATGCCTGCGCATATAAGGCCCGATCTGGTCCTGGGAGGAGCACCCGAAAGTACTAGTGCCCTTGGCAGTTGTAATGATCACGGTATGGCATTGTACCGAAGTGCATGACTAGCTTGATAGACATTCCACAAATCTCGTACTTGACTTGACTTGACATGACATGACTTGCGTGACCCGAAAAAAGTATTTATTGTACTTGCTTGATACATGATAGCCAATTCATGACATGACATGATAGATATACGTGCTTGATTATCTTGCTATCTTAACATGAGTTATTGAAAGACTTGCTAGTTCACTCACTATCACTTGATATACATTCTCTATTCTCTTGTTATACATTCTCTATTATCATTTTACGTGAACATGCATAGCTAAATTGCATTCATCTAGCTTGTAATTTACTTAAAGCAAGCTAGCTCTTGAGATATAATCCCTACTGAGCGTTCGCTCACATAGTGATTTTCCCTTATTTTTCAGGTAAGTCCGAGGATGAAACTCAATCGGATGGGGAAAGTCAAGAGTGAAGAGAATAGAGCTATACCATCTGTCCAAGCGTTATCCAGTCTTGTCTTTTCAAGTCATTCATTATATTTTTCATTTTGTTTGAGTCTTAGCACTTTCATTAAGAGGATTGTAATAGAAGTACTTTGAAGATTTTGATGAAATAAAGGATTGGGTTATTTTACTCTTGCGTGCTCTGTCTTTATGTTGAATACACTAACGCTCTGATTGACATGATTGATATAAACTCGTCACGCGTCTCCGGGTTCCTTCCACGCTCGGGGGGTGACATTGATGCCCCGGCCACCTCTACACTACACCAGCAACTATGTTAACTCCCAGAAATAGATACAGCTATAAACACGACACGCTCGGTTCCAGAATTATGTACCTGGTTGGGCATCCTTTGAAGCCTTCCATGGCTCAAAATCGGGAAAGGTCTCAGCATTGGGGGCGGTCTCATCCATCATACGAAGAAGCCCCTCCATATCTATCTCATGACCAACCCCCTCGTCAGGAAGTGGGTCGACCTCCTGAGGTGGCGAGAAGGCCACATCTGGCCCGGTCTCCAGTGGCACTGTGGAAAGCAAATCCAATTACACAAGGTTAGCCAATCGTCAAGGCTGAATCAATATAAAGCAAGTAGGTGAATATGGCACTTACTCAATGCCAGCTCCGCCTCGATATGCTCCCTGGCAGTGGGTCCCCGAGAGGACTCACCAACCTCCCAGACTCCGGTCTCCACTCGGGGGCACTTCCTCCGGGGCTGAAGGGCCCTGTCACCATCCCCAGAAGATGTCCCTGTGGAGAGGGGATCCCTGTCCGCCGCGGAACCTGCCAAACACAGCCACACAAGATCTCTTAGCCATACGCCCTAGAAAACAACAAAGCAGGGCTAGCAAGCTAATGAAGAGGTCTTACCTGAAGTCATGAAGGGAGTCAGTGGCAGAGGAACTAGCTGCTCTGGCTTCAAACCCATAACCCGTGCGGCCTTCGCGACCACCTCCTTCACGTCCCTCAGGGTGTAGGCGCACTCAATGAGGGACACGAGATCTATAGGTCTAGCTGACCCTATCGCATGGGCGATATGACACCTCCAGTCGTCAGCCGCCGTATCTGCAAAGCTCCCCTCAGAGAGCACTCGGTCCAGCGAACCCCGCTGCTCAAACCCGCAGTCCACCAGAAACTGGGTCCACCAAGTCCTTGACGTCTCGGGTCGAGGTGCCCTGACTCTGGTACCTTCAGGCGTCGCCCGCGCCTGCTTGAGGGGCTTCAGTGCCCCGTTGCCGCTCCTCCTCATCGACAAAGGGCCTCGGCTTCCCCGGGGCGCCTGCTGCGCCAGCCTCTCAACCTCCCGGCGGATCTGAGAAAAGTGAGTCCGTAGATACCCATCATCCAATGCGATGAGAGGCAGGTCCTCCCTCAAGAGACGGGCCTCCTCAGCTTTCCGGATCGCCGAGGCCTTCTGTCGATACTGGTGACTATGCTCGAACCACCATCTGGCGTAGTGGACATCAAACCGTCCCCTACGTCCCGACACAGGCGGTGTAGCACCCCGTATAAATTTTTTATTATTATTATCTATATTTTTCAAATAAAAATAAAACAAAATAAAATAATATTAGATAAACTATTTAGGTAGTTTATGTAAGAAGTAGGAACATGAAGTTATCATATATAAAGGTTATTCACTTAACAAGTGGCTTCCTAGTGTAGTTGGTTAAGTAGCTTGCCTTCCAATCCAATGACCAGGGTTCAAATCTTAGCATCCACCATGTATCTACCCTTTTTGTCAAATAATTATATGATATAAGCTAATCTTGCACTTACGAATTGGGCCATGGGTTAGATGTCCAAACAATTGTCTCTTATCTCTCCAGCCTATCTCTTATCTCTCCAGCCTGTACAAGCTGTAAAGACTCATTATTTCAGATCTTGTCCCCTATCCGTTCATACTAGACCCTATAACATCCCCTTTTGCTACCCCCATTCCCATTCTAGGCTAGCTGAGGTTGGGGCAAAGCTTTGCTAGAGGGGTTCTGCTGCTACGAACTTCACAGAGGTAGGTGTTCTCAACTTTTAACTAAATTAGTAGCTAATCTAGGATGATTACTCTAGGCCTTTAGTATTAGGCTCATTTCCATGCGATTTTAGTGTTTTTAAAGCATGTGTTGACTTAAGTCTAGGATGATTAGTATGTCTTAGCTTCACACCTAAGATAATTAGCACGTATTAACTTTATACCCCGAATAATTAGCAAGTATTAGCAAGTATTAGTCTCATATCTAGAATGATTAACATGTGTTGGCTTAAATCTAGGATGATTAGCATGCATTAGCTTCATACTTGAAATGATTAGCATGTATTAGCTTTATATCTAAAATAATTAGCAAGTATTAGCAAGTATTAACAAGTATTAGTAAGTATTAGTCTCATACCTATAATAATTAGCATATGTTAGCTTAAATCTAGGATGATTAGTATGTATTAGCTAATATCTATATTTGATATAGTTCATACTTTAGTAAAGGGCCTGTCATTTGTCAATTTCTGTGAAACTAAAACCACCATGTTAAAAATGTTATATAAGAGAAACTAAAGCCTGAAAATAGTGAAAGAAGAAATTGTAGTCAAGAGGATGAAAAATGTGGAAAAAGACCAAGTTGAAAGAGGCCAAGTGGAAAAGGACCCAGTTGAAAGCACAATGAAATGATATTGAAAATATAGGGTTATAAGAAGGAGAATAATGAAAAATCTAGAGAGAATGAGAATGTGTGCAAGAAGAGAAAGTCGTAGATTGGAAGGTTAGGAAGAAGTTTCATGAAAAGTGCAGAGAGAGAAAATGAGAGGAAGAAGGTGAAAAATGTTAAAAAATGAGATCTATAGGAGTAGGTGAACAGTTACTGAGTAAAAAATCAGAACCGTAGAAAATTAATTATAACTTAAAAACTAAGAAGAATTGGAGGATATGGTAAAATAAGAAAATCTGTATCTACAAGAGGGGAAGAACTTTTGTGAAGAACTCAGAGTGAAAGGAGGATTGGAAGGGCATGAAAACTAGGGAACAAAACTGATGAGTCGACTCTGCCTGATGGATGAGTTGACGCAGTACTATTCATATGAACTGATGAGTCAACCCTGTGAGCTGGAAATTGAACTGATGAGTCGACGCAGCCTGATGGATGAGTTGACGCAGTACTGTTCATATGAACTGATGAGTCAACCCTGTGAGCTGGAAATTGAACTGATGAGTCGACGCAGCCTGATGGATGAGTTGACGCAGTACTGTTCATATGAACTGATGAGTCGACCCTGCCTTTGAAAATGAACTGGTGAGTCGACCCTGCCAACAGATTTGAACTAATGAGTCGACCCTGCCAATGAAAATGAACTGATGAGTTGACCCTGCCTGTGAAAATGAACTGATGAGTCGACCCTGCCAGTTCATCGCGTTGACGTTGACGTGGTGAACTGATGAGTTGACCCAGTAAACTGATGAGTTGACGCGATGAGCTGATGAGTTGACGCAATGAACTATTGAGTCGACCCAGCTAGCTCATTACGTTAACGTGATCATTAGGCTTTCACTTTTGCCATCTCCACTGATAGATGGCAGCCAGAGAGGTGATTTTTAACTCCTGACAGGGTCCTCTGAACCCTATATAATTCCCAGGAAGGGCATCCCACAGTAAGGATGTCATTTCTAAAATTGTCAGGTGGCCCATAAGACACCTCTCTTATCTAGTTTTTCCGTGTATCAAACGTTACTGGTTTCCACTCCTAGTTCATCCCTACACATCAATGCGCCCTTGGATTCCATTCCATAATTCCACCTTATATATCATACTAGTCAAATCTTGAAATTTCACATTGGCTATAAATGAGAGTGGATGTCAACATACATGATAAATGCTGTGCATATAGGGCCCGATCTGGTCCTGGGGGGAGCACCCGAAGGTACTTGTGCCCATGGGAGTTTATTGACCACGGTGTTTGGCATTGCACCGAAGTACTTGCTTGCTAGACTTTAGACATTCCACTCATTCTCATGATATTACTTGATTGATTGACTTGAGACCCGCAGAAGGGTAAAAGTGCTTACTTGAATGCATTATAAATAGCCAATTCCAGTTATACACTTGAAACTACTTTGCTTACTATTACTAGCTTGAATAACATGTTTCTACTCAGTTACTAGCTTGAATAACATGTTGCTATTCAGTTATCACTGACTTGACATCATTTACTATCACTTGCCACTGCTGCTTGAAATTGTGAAATCTATATACTCTCACTTTCTACTTCCGTCGATTTTACAATTCTTTGATATCTATCTGTCTGCATACATAGGTTACGTACATTAAATGAATGTGTAATTCACTTAAAGCATGTTAAAATTTGAGATGTAAATCCTACTGAGCGATTCGCTCATCTAGTTATTTTCTAACCTTTCCAGGAAATTCAGATATCAGCCAGAACTCGGAAGGGAATGAGTCGGAGTGATGAGTGTAAAAATAGAGTTATCTTGTTATCTTGTAAATTGTACTTGTGTAAATGGTGTTATTGTAATTTCATTTATGTCAGTCATATCAAGTTATGTCAGACGTCAGCTGTGTTTGTCCAATAATTGTAATAAGGGCTTGAAGCCTAGTAGTTGGACTTGGATATGTATGTAATTGTCATTGGGTTAGTTGTATCAATTGTCAGCTCATCCTAATTGTATTAACTTCGAGTTAAATCCTAGTCAATTACGCACTCTGATATTTACATGATTGACACGATCTATATAGACGCGTCACGCCTCCGGGTAATCTTCCGCGCTTGGGGCGTGACAGGCATCGACAGTCGCTCCGGCTCTCGGTGAGAGTAGAAGTCCCACCACGACGGGCTAGCAGATGTGTGTCCCAACCTTTGTACTGCCGACCCACCAAAGGGAACTCCTTGTTCGTCGGGATCCCCTGGTCGTACCCGAAGTTCCGAGCGAACCTGTGAGGGTAGTACGGCTCTATGAAGCTCGTCACGGACCGGTGTAAAGGCAGCACCACTGGCCGGGTGCTCATCACCTACTCTGTGAATAATGACGCGTCCGACTCTGACTAGTAGGGCAGGGTGCAGGCTGCCCCACCATTCAAAGGCACCATCATCAGGTGGGAGTCCCTGGTAGCACCGTCAGAAGGAACACCCTCCTCGCCCCTGCTGGGCAAGTAACACAAAACTCTCCTAGCTTCCTCCAGCTACATCACTACGTCCCCATCAGGCTGTCCGGTGAAGCTAAACAATAATGGTGCTGCCTGGTTCGTCACAGACCCGTGAGACACCAACCCTGGGAACAGCAACCCAGCCCATGCACTGAGGTAGTGAGTCGGCAGAAGCAGGCTCAACTCACGTGACGCCGGGTGCGCCGCTAGTACTCCCACTCCCTGGTAAACATTGGCCAAAGCTGCTGGGGCTAAGGCTAGCCTTCGTCCCTCTGCCAATTGGCACGCAGGCCACAACAGCTCTACTCACAGCTAGCCATCCTCCCCATGGGGGACCACGAACGTCACCAGCCAGTACGCCAAGTACGCGGCGAAGTGCGTCACGTCTGGCAGTCTATGGGGGTTCCACCCCTCCTGTGGCTCGTAGATATACCTGCTATATGTCCGAAAATGCAGCTCCACCTGTGTGTACTCCTCCCAGGGGGTCTGGTCTCTCGCGAACTCCTGGTGAAAGCAAAAGGGGCCGTCATAAAAGTGGTGAATCCACGCATTCAGTGGCACCCTGGGAGTCTGTGCCGCTCTTTCCTTCCCAGCCAGGGCCAAGTCCCTCCACGTCTTTAGCAAATACCGATAGCTGTAAGGAACCCGGTATCGTCCATGCCCGTCAGTGTGGCTACGATGGAGGTCATCCATCACTATCTCCTCGTACCCCTCGCCGCTGATCGGCAACCCAGAGATCCTCCATAGAGACCACAAGTCTAATGAGGTCTCTCCCTCAGCCGTTGCCACGGTGTTCCACCTACGATTGAAACGCTCTGTCAATGCCTGTAAAAGTAATGTGTAGCAAGGATACCCATACAGAGCCGCAATCACAGCATATCTGATGTCAGCTCGGTCTAGCAGCACCCGGTTGTGGTGTACTATGCCCATCAACCACTAGATAGCTCCCTGGCGGTATTTGTGTGACTGAATCACCGCCCAACGGCCATACCAGTGAACGGTGGTCTGTCGTAGAATCTTGGACAAAAGACTGTGGTCGTCATAGCCTTCCCCGGCATACTCCAGCCCTGATGGCTCCAGTACCAATCTCGGACTGCCCCCTATCTCCGCTTGTTGGTGTCCATGCAAATCCGAGAAGGTGAGACCCATCACTCCAGCACGAACTCCGAACTGGTCTGCTCTACTGAAGAAGCCCAGGCACTCAGCACTGGGAAACTGACTCTGCCTCTAATAATCCACAGAGAAACTCGGGAAGCCGCAAAGGACAATCCCGTGCAAGCTATCTCGACCCACCAAGATCACCCACTCCATTCGGCGATGAGCTCCAGCAACCCGTGAGTCACTCTCCTCCATGCCTGGCGGGACAAAGTGCCTGACAAACTCAAACAAGTGACAGTCCAAAGGAAACTCCACTGGATAGCCACCGCGGCGGTCATAAGTGTAGAGCCCACCCCCCTCCAACGCACAGGCCAGCTCCACAACCCCAACCCCGCTGCCGCGCTCGTCGATAGGGCCCTCTGCCACAACTGTTTGCCCACCATCAAGCTGCTCCACGGTGGCCACGGTTATAACTGGCGGGCCCAAAGGGGGCATGGGCCGCTCGGTCGTCCTCACCCAATGGTCCTCCTTCCGGACCACAGGCCTCGGGACCCTCTCGTCCTTGCCAAATCGGGCCATAGCTGCAAGACATAGCACAAAAATGGTCAGTATGCCAGAAATTCAACACATACAATACAGCAAATCACAAGTATATGAAACGTCTAAATGCAACTAGAACAACTCAAAAGGAGAGGTTCCCGGGCCGTTCGCCCTCGTCTCCGCCTCCGATGCACGACCCGTGGGGGGCATTTGTTGTACCCGGACTATTTCCCCGGCAAAATACCAAGAAATAAGGGTTCGGGAATTTCCTCGAACACCTTCAAGGCATGGGCTACCCGGCCCCTCTGACAATCCTGTGGGCCCAACCAACGGACCCAAACCGTTAGCTGAGGTGCACGGTGGCACCAGCAATCGATCGGGACCACTCCCGACTTCTAAGTCACGGACTTTGCCCGCCTTCTACACGACCACCCGGGCCATCTTGGGGACACTCCGACTACAAGCCATGCCACATGGCACTCAGTGAAAAGGCTAGGGGCCTACCCCGGAATGCCTTCCCTCAACCCTCCAAGGTCAAAGGGAGACCTAAATAGGTCAACCACAGGCTCAGGAGGCCAGTAGTACGTGTGTACGGCTCACACACGCGTGTTCGGCATTCTGCCGAACACCTTGTGGGCGCACATGTTTCAACCCTTCTACACCAATCCACGGGCCACCCCATGGTTCCAGTACACCAATTGGGTCTTACGACGACCCCCCAGCAAGTCGGGGCCACCCCCGACCCTCAGACACGTGGCAACAAGCCACTGAACTTAGCTCTCGGGCCAACCTAAGGCTACCCTGCCAACCCGCCGTACAACATGACATGCAGCACGAGGCAAGGCCCATCGGCATAAGGTGCCTCTTCCCAGCCCCTACGGACTTCTACCCTTGGCCCTAGGCCAAATCCAAGGCCCATCGGCCACTTATGCGGCTCGTTCGGCAACCCGGGGTGTGCTGGGCATTCGCCCGAACATCTTGCGAGCGGTCACTACAACTCGAAGAACAATGGCTCTCATGGGCCATTTCAATACCCCAAAACTTCATATCCCTCAAGGGATATCCCCAGACGATGAAGAAAGACCCCCGGGGGCCCTCCCTCGGGGTTACGGCTTTACCTGGGGCCCGTGTGCCCCAGGGCGTGGCCGTGCCCCCGGAGAGGGCAAACTCCCCGGGGGCCGCACCCTCCCATGAGCTCGGAGGCCCGACGGCCCTCCCCAGTCCCAGTTCACGGAAATTCCTAACTTCACGGCCCGAGGTTTGTGCGAAGTTCATTCGTTGTACCCGTGTGTCGAAGGATTCGCGAAGACGGAGTCTCGGGATTACGCTGAGTCACACACGTCAATACCTCGATCTTCGTACACAAGCAGTCAGTCCACTAGGTCCACCAGTGTATCATCCCAGTATCCTTTATCCTCTTTCTTCTTAATCAATTTGGGAAGAAAACAACCAAAAAATTGGGTTTTATAGAGGTGGGGCCACTCCCCCACACTGTCTTCTACCTAGTCCGCCTAAACCCCCCAAAGGGGGGGGTTTAGGCGGACCAGCCTGGACCCCCAGGCTGGTCCGCCTAAACCCTTGGAGAATAAAGAAAATATTTTTCAAAATAAAAAAAGAAGGACCACTTTGGTCCGCCTAAACCCCCCCTGGGGAGGGGTTTAGGCAGACCAGCCTGGACCCCCAGGCTGGTCCGCCTAAACCTCTCTAAAAACAAAAAAAAAAGGATTTTTTCCCCTCCGAAGAGGGGTTTAGGCGGACTAGACCAGCCCATGGGGCTGGTCTGCCTAAACCGCCCCTGGAGAAGGGGTTTAGGCGGACCCGACCAGCCTCTTGGGCTGGTCCGCCTAAACCCCATCCCTCACACTCCCACACACACAAAACACACACAAATAAAATTCAAATAAAATATAAATAAAAGCACTATTTGGGGGGTTTACCCGGACCAAGTTGGACCCTCAACTTGGTCCGCCTAAACCCCACCCCCCACCCCTTCAACTTCTATAAATTGCCCCCCTTGCCAAAGGATGACGCATGCATATGGTATGTGAAGCACGGACGCACGGACGGATGAGCAAACTTCCCCGACCTAATTGTCGCACCCTCATATTCACAGGGCTTTCAGCAAGGGTCGGGAACGCGAGAGGACAAGTGCGCGCGTAGTTGGCTTGCTAGTCGGCTCACACACGCCGAGGGTATGTCGCACGTACTCCCCTCACGCGGTGTCTAGCCGTCTCATGCCAAGTCCATCCCCGCCACATTTAAGGTGACCGTACCAACGGCAAATAAGGCCGCATCCCGGGCCTGCCCATGTACGGAAACTTACGACACTTACGACGGTGATGAAGGGTACTTCATAGCACCGCGTCGGCCCTCGACACAGAACAGCGTGCCCACCGTTCACCTCCCAGTCGGCCGTCGGCCCCTCAGATCAACAAATCAAGTCTAGTCGGACCTCTGTCTTGGGAATCACAATCCCAGGGCCGACCTCGACTCCCCAGCATGACAACACTCGTCGTCCGAGACCAAGACCCGACCACTCACCTCGAGCCGCGTCTGACCTCCACCAGGCGCCAACCCGTGTCCGTTCTGGCCACCAAGGCAGTCGGACCTACACCAACTCCTCTGTAAAGAGTTCCTGTAAAACACGCGGACATCCGCTTTGTCACGCAATGACCCGAGGACCGACTCACATGTCAGAATTGTCCCGCGGCTTGCTCCAGTTGTACTTCGGCCCATTAAGGCCTGCTTGTAAAGCCCATGTGGCTCATCATAAAACCAGTGAAATACATACGTCCGTATTCGGGCCTCCAGCTTCCTACCCACTACACTCGGCATCCGTGCCCAACACCCTAACCCCAATTAACACCCCTCGGTCTTACGCTTACCCCTGGATGCTGGACGCCTCCGGCCCTCCACCCACAGCTTCAGGCACATATACAGACTTTTCTTCAGCATAGAACGAAGGTATTCGGATTCAATCCGATGTAAATAAACACCGGTTGCTTGCAACAGGTGGGGAAAGACATCCCGCCAATCGGATCACCCGAGCCCACGTGCCGCGCCCTGGTGGCGCTTCCCCGGTCAAACCTTGGTTCCATGAGTGATTGTCGAGAGATCGACTGGCATGCCCGCATCTTGTCCGATTAACCCTTATCCCGACACTTCCGTGCCATTCGATCCTTTCCGACTTTTCGTGAAAGGAGAGTGCCCGATACCGCCGTGAGAGGCATGCACCTGTAAGGAGGATACTCGAGATACATGAAACTCCCGTATTTTCCTTCCCCGTTGTATTCCTTCCTTCACCCCGGTTAATCGGCATAAAAACCCGCGCAACAATACCCCAGAATAAGAAATCCTTTGAGCACAAGATTACTACATCTTACATGCATGAAAAAGGAAATGATTGTGCTTCATGCTCACACTCTAAGCCAATACATGTCCAACCAAAACCATGCCAATTTCCAAGAAAGTCTTCAAATGTCAATTGCTTTCATTGTGGCCGTTTTGGTCATGTTGTTGCTCATTGTTGGTTTAGATAAAACTCACAAAGAAATCATGTGAGTTGGACCAAGAAAAGATATGTGCAGAATTGGACTAACTCCTATGGACCCAAATTAGTTTGGGTACCAAAAACAATTGCATGAGAATATCATCTTTTGTAGATATGCCTTGAAACTAGGGGGAGGAAATAGTGCCTGGACAACGGCTGTTCAAGGTATATGACAGGGGACAAGACGGCGTTCTCTACTCTACAAGACTGGAGGCCTGGTTGCCTTTGGCGGAAAGGACAAAGGTAAGATTATTGGAATTGGCAACATATGTAAAAATTCTAAAATTCTTATCGAAAATGTGCTCTTTGTGAAGGGTTTAAATCATAATATTTTAAGCATAAGCCAACTATGTGACAAGGGTTTAAAAAATTTTTTGACGAAACTCATTGCCTTGTTATGAATAAAATCTCTAATCAAATCAGATTCATCGGCAAAATGAATAACAATGCGTATACTGTTGATCTTGATGATGTTGCCGGTGATGATGTATGCTTGGTAGCCAACAACCATGATAATGCATGGCTATGGCACCGAAGACTAGGTCATGTTAGTTTTGGAGTAATCTCCAAATTGTCTAGACATGACTTGGTAAGTGCGCTGCCTAAATTAAAATTTGAAAGTGATAAGATAAGTGAAGTTTGCACAAAAGGCAAGCAAACACGTATCACTTTCAAAAATAAAAACATTGTTTCTACCGCTAGGCCTCTAGAACTGCTTCACCTTGATCTCTTTGGTCCGACTAGGACATCCAGCCTAGGAGAAAAATCTTATGGATTTGTAATTGTTGATGATTACTCCAGATTTACATGGGTGTTATTTTTTGCCAATAAAAGTGATGCCTTGATGGAGTTTCAAGTGTTTTGCAGAAAAATCCAAAATGATAAAGGATACCTCATCACCACAATTCAGAGTGATCATGGTGGTGAATTTGAAAATCATGATATCAGCTGTTTCTGTTAGGAACAAGGATATACACACAACTTTTCATCACCCAGGACGCCTCAAGAAAATGGAGTAGTGGAGAGGAAAAAGAGAATATTGATAGACATGGCTCAGACCATGTTAATTGAGAACTCCCTACCCAAATACTTTTAGGCTGTGGTGGTAAGTACAGCATGCTACATCATAAACAGGGCAATGGTGAGGCCGATCTTGAAGAAAACCCCATATGAGCTCTACAAGGGTAAGAAACCAAACATTTCCTATCTCAAACCTTTTGGATGCCCTTGCTATATTATGAACAATGGTAAGTCAAACCTAGGTAAGTTTGATGAAAAGAGTGACAAAGGAATCTTCCTAGGTTACATATTAAATTCTAGAACTTATAGGCTATTTAATAAAAGGACTTTAGTTGTTAAAGAAAGTCCTCGTGTTATTCTCGATGAATCTGAATTAAAACTGACAAATCCAATTTCTTCTACCTTGGATGCAGATGAAGCTCCCAAATGCTCAGATGATGCTAAGATTTAGCATGAATCAACTAAAGGGATCTCCAGCAAAAGTGAAAAGGATGAAGATCCAACAATAGATACACTTCAAGAATAGCGAGCACAGCACCCTGACTTGTCAAGTTCCTCCACGTTCTTGAAAGATCACCCAACTGAAAACATCATAGGTAATCCTGAAGATGGGGTAAGAACTAGATCTTCCATAAGGCAAGTTGAAGAAGAGGATTTGGTGGCCCTTATCTCCCAAGAAGAGCCTAAGGATATTCATGAAGCTCTTCAAAATGAATCATGGATCCAGGCTATGCATGAAGAGTTGCACCAGTTCGAAAGAAATGAAGTATGGACTCTTGTACCGCGTCCTAAGAATCAACCCGTAATAAGAACATGTTGGGTTTTCAGAAATAAGTTGAGTGACACGAGATTGGTTGTTAGGAACAAAGCCCGGCTTGTAGCCAAAGGGTATAGCCAGGAAATGGGTATTGATTTTGATGAGTCATTTGCACCAGTTGCTCGGTTAGAAGTAGTCTGGATTCTATTGTCCTTTGCTTGCTCCTTTGACTTCAAACTATTTCAAATGGATGTTAAATCTGTATTTCTTAATGGTTACATAAAAGAGGATATTTTTGTAGAGCAACCTCTAGGTTTTGAAGATCCAAAGCATCCAAAGTATGTGTACAAGTTGCAGAAGGCCTTCTACGGATTGAAGCAGGCTCCAAGGGCATGGTATGAAAGGTTTACTTTATTCCTGACTGAAAATGGTTTCAAAAGAGGTAAGGTTGACCAAACACTCTTCACGAGAAAATCAGGTAAAGACATATTAGTAGTTCAAGTGGATGTGGACGACATAATTTTTGGATCTACTAATAATGCCTTATGTGATGAATTTGCACAAATTATGCAAGGAGAATTTGAGATGAGTTTGATGGGTGAACTCACATTCTTTCTTAGATTGCAGGTGAAGCAAACATCTGAAGGTATTTTCATAAATCAAGCTAAGTACACATTGGAGCTGATAAAAAAATATGGGATGGCTGAAGCAAAACCCCTGTCAACTCCGATGGCCACAACCACGAAGTTAGACACAAATGAAAATGGTAAAACAGTAGATCCCACACTATTTGGAGGTATGATCAGATCACTACTGTATCTTACAACATGCCGCCCTGATATTCAATTCAGCGTATGTCTATGTGCTCGTTTTCAGTCATGTTCTAAAGAATCTCATCTAATGGCTGTTAAACGCATTTTTCGATACTTAATTGGCACAATAGATTTTGGCTTGTGATTTTTCATCGGTAGTTCATTTGATTTGATTGCATACACCGATGCAGATTATGCAGAATGTATTGTAGATCGTAAAAGTACTAGTGGGTACTGTCAGCTTCTTGGTGGGTGCCTAGTTTCATGGGCCTCCAAGAAGCAACATTCAGTCCTCTCTCAACGGCCGAGACTGAATATGTAGCCGCCGGAAGTTGTGGAGCCCAAGTACTTTGGATCAAAAATGAATTGCTTGATTTGGATGTTGAAATGAAATGTGTTCCAATCCTATGTGACAATACCAGTACCATCAATTTGTCAAAAAATCCTGTTCAACATTCTACGACAAAACATATTGACATTCGACATCATTTTTTGAGAGATCATGTAGGAAAAGGGGTCTTTGAATTGAATTTCATTGACACACACAATCAGCTAGCTGACATTTTCACAAAACCTCTAAACCAGGATCAATTCAGCAAGATAAGGAGAGAACTTGACATGTGCAAAGGTGAGAGCATACATACATAGGTCTGTACTTAGAGTAAGGGTTGCACTTATAGAAACTCATATGCATAAAGGGTAGATTAATATGCATATTGTATGTACTTATTTTTAATACCTTGTGTGTATTTACATCCCTGTATGTTTGAGTTTATTTATACATACATCCCTCCTTGAAAACCCTTCTAAGGATGAATATTCCTTGATTAAATAAATGTGGACCCGTATGACATTCGGATCTAAGCATTTTCTGAGGGGGAATTAGAGAATTCTATCAATCCCTACCCTCTCTCATTCCAAGTCCTTCCCTCTCATATTTGTTTTAATGCTGATGGTACAATCTAGAAGGACGGTTGATGATGTTAAAAAAAATAAAAAAAAATAAAAAAATCATCACTGCGGTCGATCGCTGCACCCGTACCTGTTGACCGGTGGCGACAATCTGATCCGATTGAACCATCAACCGACCCTTCTTTTAACGGGTCCTCACACCCTAGTCTTTCATTCAATTGCCCTTATTCTCTCTCCAACATATTTCTCCAACCCTAAAACACCAAAACTCCACCTCTCAAGCCCCTAAACCTCATCATTCCTCCACCTGCACAAGATCTGACGTGTTCGTCACGGTTTCGGGATGAACTCCACTCGGCCATTCGTGCATTCGTTGAGCTACTTCCTAGGTTCCAGACTATGGAGAAGGTCATTTCAAGCCCTTGCAGTGTCCCTTGGTCCATCTTCCTCCCCAGGGTTGCGATCGTTCCTCATGGATTTCCACACCAGGTTCTCTAGTTCAGGATGCCGCCTTGACGTAGTTCTCGGCGTTTTGTCCAAGGGAAACCCCATGGTCAGAGACGAGAGGCCCCAGCTCATCCACTACAGCGGGCTCTCGCACCTCCGTGAGCACCTCGGTTGCCTTCACGATCCATTATCAACCCTCGTTTGGTCAACTTCAACGAGGTGAACGAGATTTTGCCCGATTTGTGTGCTGTCTTTGAGATTGAACCAGGTTGGATTGATTTTGTCACTAGATATACCCGATATTATCCCAATCTAGTGCAGCAGTTTTATGGAAATTTGCTCGAAAGAAATGAGGAATTATTTACGATTGTTGAAGGTGTTGAGCTTCATATTACTCCGGATCTGTTTGAGCATGGCTTAGGAATTGTGGCTAGAGGAGCCGACATGATTTTTGGTCATGGCGCTGTTGCGGAAACTTTTCTTGCTATGACTAGTTGTGACTACGTGCATGGTGTCAACAACTTAATCATATTGAATGCCAATCACTTTCCACCATTGCAGCGTATATTGCACCATATGTTTACCTCCCTCATTTATCCGAAGAGCGGCAGTAGAAATGAAGTGACGGAGGTTCACAGGTTTCTGTTTTACAATGTTATGAATGGGATTCAAGTCAACATGGGTCGCCTCATGACGAATTTGACTGGAACATGCCGAACCAATCTGCAGAGATCCTTGCCCTATGCTTCACAGTTGATCGACATATTCATCTATGCTGGTCAATTTGGAAAATGAATAGTTCATTAATGTTTGAAAAGATAATATATATAATAAGCATAAGATCTTTATAGATTTTGGATATTACTATGGTCCCGATAGTGAGTTACGCCGGGATGTGCCTGTTTATGGACACGAAGTTGACCGTGTGGAAGAGCAGGAACAAGAGTAGCAGCAGGCTTAAGGGGAAGCCCCCCCTCCAGTCCAGGGAGAGGATCAGCCTCCTCCACCTTCACCTCATCATATGGATCTAGAGATGTCTCCCCCACCACAGTTCTTTCGTGTGGAGTCTTCTACTCAGGGGGCCGGACAACACTCTTGGGCAGACTATGAGACTCTTGACATGCATCTTACTGTGATAGAAACTCGAGTGGATACCTTTGGGGATCGACTTTCTACCTTTGGGGATCACATAGACACTATGGGTAATGTGATTGACACTATGTCAGGTCGCATAGATTCCTTCTCCACGGTTTTGGACACTCTCTCCACTCAGATGACCACACTCTCCACCCATATGACTACCCTCACAGACAATGTTGCTGATTCTAGCCAGGCCTTCCATATCATGAACTTAACACTTCTTGAAATGTAGCGCCGTGATGCAGCTCGTGACATCTCCATTGGCCATATTCAGGATTGTCTTCAGCTTCAAGACCATTCTCTTGAGGACATCTGCCGCCGCCTTGGATATCAACCTCCTCCTCCAGAGGATCAGCCTCCTGCAGATGACCCATGAGGATTTTTATTTTGCTTCCTCCTTCTAGACTGTTGTACTTCGATCTTGTGTCTTTTGAGTACACTTTTCGTTTATCCTATCCCTCTTTGATGATGCCAAAGGGGGAGAAGTAGTTATGCAAGGTCTTATATAGTTTATGCATGCATGATCTTATGTTCTGTATAAATGATCATTTGTGAGAACAGTTTGTGAGTCATTGCATTTTGTGAGTCCGTTTTGCATTTCCCTTTGTCATGATGTCTAGAAGTCTTGCATGCTCTCAAGCATCAATGTACTTTGTAATGAAATGATGAAATGAATGTAATTGATATTTGATTTCATATGGTTGGTTCTTGTCTCTCATTTCCTATCTATTTAGCAAATAGCTTGCGTTGATTTGCCTAAAGAAATGAGTTTTTAGTTTTAATCGCCTTGTGGATTATTGGCCTTGCTGAGTTCCAACTTTGTTTGAAGGCATGCCAATGCACTTGTAATCTAGAGTTTTGTCATCATCAAAAAGGGAGAGATTGTTGAGTCTCTCCATACGATTTTGATGATAACAAAACTCCAGCATTACAAATAGGTTGATAACTCGCTTAAACACCTCTCAAGCCATCTTCCGTCAAAGTAAATGCCTAATTCTATCATGCCTCAAAATTACCCAGGATAAGTCAAACCAACTCATATTGTTTGGAATAAGAAGTGGTCCCAAAGTAATTTATTTATAGGCCATGATTCATTGGCTAACTTCACTAAACATGTAGGTTTTTCCAAGAGCGGTCGACCGCCGGCCAGGGACCGGTCGACCGGTTTTCCCAACGTTGAAAGGCTCAATCTCTATAAAATTACGGTCGACCGCCCCCCTATGCCCGGTCGACCGCCAGTTTCGAATCCTCCATTGTTGACTTATTTTTCTCCATGAGGCTGAAGCATTTATCAATGATTTTTTAATCCCAAAAGTCTCTAGACATCCCTGAAATTGTGGATCTGTGTCTTGGCTTGTCCTTGACCATCCAAGTTATATAAAAACATCTCTTGGGGGAAAGAAACCCTAATCACTTAAGGGAGATCAAAGGGAGCTGCTAAGGGTGAAAGAGGGCTGCTACTGTAGCTCCGTGAACAATGCTATGTCCAAGAGTTCTTCATCCAAGAGCAAGGTTTTCAATATCATCTTCAAGCCATTCAAGTAAAGATCAAGCTGAGGAGCAAGCTCCATCCAAAATAATCTTCATTCACTAAGGGGGAGCTTTAATCTATAGTTTTCATTTTGTGTTTCTCATTACATCTTTCATCAAGCTTCAAGTGTATGTTCTTGTAATATCTAAACACTTGTGTGTGTGTGGATCTCCACAGATCCGTGTGTGTGTGTGTGGTTCTTCTCTTCTTCACATTTCTGTGTGATTCGGGGCTTGTGCACCTTCGTGGGAGTTCCGAACTCCACACGAGTGTGTGTGTGTGTGATTTGATCTTGTAGACTTTTACAAGATAGTGTGGGAATCCTCACAGATCATGTGGGGTGGACGTAGGTTGCCGTTGCTGCATCCGAACCACCTAAAAATCGTGTCTCTTGTGTGGTTTGATCTTTTTCTCCTATCTCTATTCTGTGCAAGCACACACGTAAATTAATTAGATCGCATCTCCAGAGTTAGATCTAACATAAGTTATGATCTTCACATTAGATTTCGGGTATATTAAAAGGTGGGTTCGGATCGACAAGGCAAACATTGTCAAGAAGATAACATCTTGCGTGAGTAGAATCTTCGGATTCACACCTCCGCCACGTTACCAAGGATCTAATGTGTGTGATAGATTATATTAGATCTGATATTTTTATTTAGATCTGAACTTCATTGTGGCTTTTCCTTACACTTGTTTAAATCGGCAGAGATTTCATTAAATTTTTGTGAACACCCAATTCACCCCCCTCATGGGTGTCATTGATCGCGGGACTTCAGAAGCATTAGACGATATTTCGTCTACTGAGACTACGGATAGGCGAAATGTTAGACGATACTTCATCTAAGTGGAAACGACAAAAATAAAGGATAGATGATGCTTCGTCTAATATAAACAGTAAAAATAGAATGCTTAGACGAATGGGTGGATGATACTTTGTTACTTTCATTAAAAGATAAAACCTCGTAGCCTTAATTTTATCTTCCATTTAAATAGGCGATATTATATATATATATATATATATATATGATCAAACATACATTTCTATTAAGTACGCTAAAGAACAAACTATATATTAAAGTTCCCATACAACACTTAAACTCTACAATATCATCCACATAAACTAAACATGCATACATTATTTAAAATCTTACTAATACTTTTTTTTCGGTAAAATCATATATGTTGATACCTGTAGATATTTGTGAAGTGGTGTGATGAGGTGTGTGAGAGATAGAGTTGTGATGTGTGAGATGTGCTAACTCAAACAAGCAATAACATCAAGCATGAAGCATGTGGGCATGCCATCTTAACAGTGCAAAGAAAAGCAATAGGAAGAACTAAACACACGCCGTGAGCATGGAGCAAAGGAAGGAATAAAAATACACATCGTGGGTGTGGAGCAACTAAAAAGCAAAGGAAATAATAAAAGATGGAAGAATATGATGACCAGTACCCAAAGAAGAAGATGTGATCACCACCAAAGCCAATAATGCAGCAAACTACACTACATACCTTGGAAAAAAGCCGAGTGAAGTACACTCGCTTGCGGGAGAGAAAACCTAGGTGCAGATGTGAAAAATGGTCCTGATGCGACCGCAAGGCGAAGAAAAATGGTCTGTCGATGGACCGCAACGGAACCCAAACAGTCTGTCGATGGCCGCTAAGCGCACCCAGAAAAGTGTGATGTGGAACTTGAATCTCCACCCCTCCTGGCCGGCCAGAAGAGTTGGGCCTCGTGTGGTGAGCTCTGTAGACCTGCAAAAGAGTGTAGACACAAAAGAAAAGAACCCAATTAGTCTTGGAAAAGTGCAATATCTATAAAATAATGAAACTAGTATGCATAAAAGGAAGGGTGAATACCTGGGGGGCTGTGGACACTAAAAAATTCTCACCCCATGTTTACGTGCAGGGGAATAAAGAAGAAGAGAAGAAAAGAGAAGATGAAAAGAAGAAAAGAAGAGAAGGAAGCACCCCTCAATGTGCCCTTCAACGGCACACCTTCTAGTGCCCTTCAACGGCACACCCCTGGTGCCTCTCCAACGGCACACTAACTTGTGCCGCAGCGGCACATCCTTAAGTGCCTCTAACGGCTCACTCGTTAAAGCCTTCAATGGCACGCTCTTCATTGCTCCCAGTGGCACACTTCTCAGAAGCCCCCAGCGACACACTGCCAGGTGCCCCAACGGCACACCCTTCCCTACCCTCCAACGGCACACTTCCTCTGGCCCTCCAGCGGCACACTCGCTAAGTGCCCCCTGTGTGATCCAGCAGCACATCCCCTGGTGCCCTCCAGTGGCACACTCCCTAGTGCTCCCAGCGGCACACTCCCTTTGGTGCCTCTCAACGGCACACCCTTCAAACCCTCTCAAGGGAACACTCTGCCAAAGGGTCCATCTGGTGCAGTGTTAACCTCTCCCGTACCCGGTGTAGTGTTACAACCATCAGAACAGCACAGATCGGCAGAAGGCACAACGGTCGCTACGTTGGACCCTTGGCGCGCATCTTGGCCACGTCAACGCCAGCTAGTGCTCTGCCATGGTGTCACCCCCTAATTTGGGCACAAGGACTTAGATCTGACGAGGATGGGACCGGAGTCAACCTCGGATGGAAGCTTCATTATGAGGCCCCGTCAACGCATTCGGAGGTATAAAAGCCCTCGCTCAAGAGAGAAGAAAGAGAGGAGGCCAGAGAAAAGAGGAAGGGCATCTCGTGCGAAGAAGGAAGAGAAGAAGAAGAAGAGAAAAGATAGAGGAAAGGATAAGGGGCTCCTGCCCCCTTTCTACTCCGCCCACCACCGCCTAAGCGAAGAGGAAGAGGATAGAAGAGAAGAATAGAAGAAGAGCTAGTGAAGAGAGGGAGTGAGGTCTGGGAGGGGAGGAGCCAATGCTCCATCCCCCCCACCATATCTTGTTCTTTCTTTCCTTTTCCTCCGTTTTCTTTTTGTTACAATGTATTAGTCCCCCCTTTGGGGCATTCCTCTTGCGAGAATAGAAGTAGAGGGCTTGTAAATATTTTTTTGATGTCTTTCTAAAGCATTTCTCATGTGTTTGCATTCCTTGGCGCTTTCCTCCCCTTACGGTTTTTCCACCGACTACTTCTGAGTGCCACAACTTCCCTCAGGTGTTCCACCACTGGACTTCTCCCTCAGCTGGTGTATCCCTCGTCAAAACTTAGTTTGGTGCGTTTGCATCTCCCTTCCACCGGCACACCTCTAGATTGCGCCCCCCAGACCCGGTGCATTCCCTCGATCCCGTTCACCCGGCGCACCCTCAGCCTTGCCCCTGCCGGCACACACCAACGGGCCTTGCCCGACACACCCTAACCGGTCTTACCCGGCACACCTGCTGCTCATCCCTTCCCTGGCACACTTGCCGTCCCCTTCATCCGGTGCACCGGTCAGCCCCATTCACCAAGCGCACCAGCCACTTAGCCCCCCCTCTCCAGCACAGCCTCTTTCCATCCGGCACACTTGCCAGTGGCCCTGCCGATACACCCCTCAACCCATCCTAGCCCGGCACACCCTTCGCCTTTTCCTTGCCGGCACACCCTAACGTGCCTTGCTCGGCACACTCCAATCTTCCCTCTATCTGGTGAACTCTCAACCCGTTTTAGCCCAGTGTCTCTCGTTTGTCATTTTTCTCGGGTTTTTCGAAGTTTTCTTAAAGGTGTCGCTGCCTTGGCACGCACCTCGAGTTGTTGGGTTATGCCACTCCTTATGGGCATGTTCCCCTTTCACCCCTCCTTACCATCCGAGTCAAGGGGAGATGCGACCGAATTTTCGTTAGAATTAATCTAATAACAACAACAATAAAAGAAAATTAATAATACAAAAGGAAGCAACAAATAAACAGAATAAAACACCAATGAAACGGCTTTGTCAAAATAACAAAGAAACCCCAGAGATCCCGAATAACTGAACACGTGCATCTTTATGATGGACTACCGAACATAACCATGAACATGGTCTACATGAATAAAAGAAAACCAAATCAAAACTCACACATGCATTCCATGAATAAAAGAAATTCCTCATATGCAGTCCATGAATAAAAGAAAGCTAACCACATGCATTTCATGAATAAAAGAAAACCAAATTAACCCGTCATGCATCTCGTGAATCCAAAGAAAACCCCTCACATGCATCCCATGAGAGATGGAAACCTCTCCTTGGCGTTGCCCTAGCTGCATTGACCCTTCACCCTTGGCTCGCCTTGACCGGCACACTCCAACCGATGCACTCTCAGCCCAACCTTCACTCGATGCACCCTTGACTTCCTTACCCGGTACACTCTGCCCTCGCCATGTCCGGTACACTCCAACGTCCCCCTGTCGACACGCCCTACCCAGCCTCCACCCGACATACTCGTGCCTCCCTCTCCCCGGCACACCCCCAATCAAACCTCTCCCACCTCACCACTGCACCGAACTGCCTCTTAGCCCAGGCAAACATGCATCGGTGCAATGTGCACCGACCGTCCCTCGCGTGCATGGAACCTGCGCTGACCTGCCTTTTAGCTCAGGCAAACCTGCATCGGTGCAATGTGCATCGACTTTCACTCTGCTCAGCCCAAACATTGCACTGACCTTTGCTTTTCCTACGCTCGGACATGCACCGACCTTACCTCCAAGACGCTCAGACTTTTGCTCAGCTTGCACAGACCCTTTTCCAGCCCTTTTGGCCCATCCTCCCACGCACGCTCCCAACATGATAAATAATAATAATAAATAACAATAACAAATTCAAAAAAAAAGAATAAATAAATAATAATAATAATAATGGAACAAGTAATAACAATAATAAGCTAAAAGAAAATATAATAAATAAACAAATAATGATAATAATGATAATAATAATAATAATAATAATAATAATAATAACAACAACAAACTCACAAAAAGTATAAATAATAACATATAATAATAATAATAAATAATAATGATAATAAATTCAAATAAATAAATAAATAAATAAGAATAATAAAGAAATAAGTAATAATAATAATAGGCTCAAAAATGATAAATAAATAAATAATAATAATAACAAACTCACCAAAAAAATATAAAAGTAATAGAAAAATAATAAAAAGGGGGTCTAAACAACGATAAAATGATGAGATCTGCCCCGCAGCCTCGTTTCTCCCCGAGACATTGTGTAAAAGGAATATTAATGCCGCCCCTCCAAGCCGGGTTCGGACCATGGGAACCATCCCGATACGGCCGTAATCCGACATTGCTCTGGGCCGATAGTCCGTCAAATCGGACTTGTTCCCGTTGGGATTCGTTCCCGCTCTTTCATTGAGATTGCCGTAAACTTGGCATACATTTGTACGTGTTTGTTTCCGTTTACGTCGTACCTTCGATACGGACCTTTGTCTGAACATAAAGTGGTCCATGCATGACCGACAAAATCCGAATGGAACGAGGTGGCTCTCGTCCTCCCCGAACCCTACGCATGGGAATATCGATAAGACCTTCGCGAGTCATGCTTGGACCTCGGGTTCGTCCCAACCATGGTCATTGCCTGACCCACATCCTGGGCCTATAGCCATCTATTTATATACACGTCTTTGTTTTGGAATCTAATCCCGGGACACTTTCCCGCAGCCCTTCTGCACCGAAAATATTAACGATGCCCACGCAGGCCTCGTTGTGACCATGGGAGGCGCCCCCGGAATGGTCCTGATTCGATCTCGCGCCCGGCCAATAAACTCGCTGATTTCCTATCATTCTACCCGGGATTTAACCGAATGTTTCCCGTTCCTCTGAATAATAAATTTGTCATACCCCGGCATACATATGCTCCGGTTTTCCTGTGATGAATACGATATTCTCAAGCCAGACACTCGTCCGAACATTAACTGGTCCCCTGAGTGACCGACATGTTTCGAATGATTGCTTCCCTAGACATCGGGCTTTTCGAATGATCTGAGACCGCTATCGGCTTGTTTCTCTCGATATAATTTCATGGCCATGAGGCCCTGATTCCCGGAGATTAATCAAGGGTGTTCCCCTCTCCGAGGGGATGTAAATAACGTCGTGACCTTTATGGTGCGGCGGGTTTTGGTCCCGAAACGAACTACACAATCGTCTGATTAGTCAGATCGAGCGCACCATGGGCTTCCTTGAAGCCCGAACAAATCGTCACTTTGTGACCGGCACGCCCACACACTTAATAAACGAATAAACCCACCGAATAAACAGACTTAAAGAACATACAAATGAGCGTGTCAAAAAGTGCGTCCACAGGGGTTGGTGGTTTTTTAACCCCTGTGGGGTGTGAAAATAGTAGGGGGATGTTTAAAAATGTGATGTGAGTGCAGAAGAACGTGGAGGAGGAAAGAGAAATATACTATGATGATGCAAAGAAAGACTAAGACTAAGAGAAGAAAAGACACAAAAGCAACTTAAAAACCGGCTACTCCCTGGACTAGAAGACTCAAGGACGCAGACATGAGCTCTCCCTGGTTGGTACTCGCTCCAGAAGGCGGCAGCACCTCGACGTAAACTCCATAACTCTCCTCTCCAAGCCATGAAGTCAAGGGCCTTATTTATAGACCCCCAAAACCCTGGGCCGAGTTGGAGGGATAATAGCACAAAAATAGGGATGAACCTAGATAAATCTCGAAGATAATACTCCCAAGAGTCCATAGAAACAAATAGAAGAGTCCATAGAAACAAATAGAAGCTTCCGAGGATCAACACTGAGAGAGAAAACACCAAACCAAGGACTCTATTTCGATCATGGACGGAGAGAGGAAGAGCAGATAGAACATGACTCTCTGTCTTACCTAACGATCTTACGATAGACCGCAAGGCTTGAAAAATGGTCGACCGATAGATCGCAAGGCTCGGCCGATCACAAAGAGATAAGACCAAAGAAACCTAACGGGACTCTATGCTCCCTAGCGGTCTAGCAAAGGACCGCCAACGTCCATTAACGGTCGCGCGATTGACCGCTAGGCTAATAGACGTGGCAAAAGAGATAAAGACAAAGAAATCTCCTAGTTAGTCCACAATAAAAATCCTTATTAGCCCTTATCTAGGCCCAATAAGCACAAATGACGATAATAGAAGGAACCAGGCCCAACTAGGTAGAGCGACCCATAAAAATAAGCCCAAAAATGACCTAAAACGGCCAAATAATCGGTGATCACTCGGGACAAAATAAAAATGGATAAGGAAATGACCCAACTCATTGGTCATAAAACGGGTGTCAACATATGCCCCTTCTTAACGTCCTCTTTGTAGGGGAGCGAGCGGAGGTGAAGCGAAAGTGAAATAGAACATGGAGATGAAGGGGAAATGCAGCGAAGTGGACTGAAAAGTGGGCGTTAAGGTAAACGACACCCGTTCTTAACTAACGAGCGATAGGAATCTTCCGAAAAACTCCGAACCAATCACAAGGAACGGCCAAACTGAATGACGCATGCCTGGAGGAACTAATAGCTAAAGGAATAAAACACGACCAACCTCATCACTGGAATGCATAGATGACAGGCGATCAGAGTAGCAGAAAAGTAAAAGATGAGCGACTAAACTCCAGACAGGAATCCTCAGCTAACCAAACCAAGCAAATGGACCAAAAGAAACCTTCCAACTCAGAGTGGAATATTCTCCTTGCCCAAAACAATGGACGCATAGCTATCCACCATTACTAAGACACTTCAGACAAATTAGGGCACATGAATGCTCAAAGATGCGCATGATGCATGTTGGGTTAAAATAAAAGAAATCATCAAAATGAATGTAAGGAAATCATAAAATAGAAAGATACTCCATAATAGTAGTGCTAGACCGGATGAATCAGGGTCAAGACACTATCCGCAATCAAGGCGTGCAAGATAAAACTATCGTCCCCCAACTCTTCCAACCTAACGGCCTATCCAACGATTAAACATGTGCACCTAGATCATCATCATTTTTGTTAAAGGGGAACATTAGATCCTAGAACACATGAATGACCAGCCGGTTCTCGAGATAATATATCATAAATATCATATAGTAATGCAATAGTGAGTTGGGATTGAGATACTTACCTGACTTACCTGCCTGGCGAGAAGCAATGTGATGCGATGGCGTTCATGATTTTGACAATTAAAGGGGTTAGCCATCAATAATAAAGCCAAGGAGATAAACATGATGCATCAAATAAGGTAAAGGCAAACAAGGCATGGAGCAAATATAGTATTGCGGGCATCACAACATTCAGCAATGAAACGGTCATTCTGGGACCGCAAGGGGAATCCTAACAGTCTAGGGATAGACCGCTACCCTTGAGGCAGTTCACATTCTCCAACGGCCAAAACCCTGAGAAAAATGGTCCAGAGAGGACCGCCAAAGATGCCCTAATGGTCCATCGTAAGACCGCTAAGCTCTGGGTGAATTCAAAACCAGTGGGCGACCATTCGAAAGCCTCCCACCTCATTTCATTCATACACTCACCGAACCCTCACCGACGACGAGCGCCACTGGCAACCTTCCATTGGCAATCTCATTCTTCCACACTCACCCATACTCCGAAAATGGCGAAGAAGAGGGTGGTGCGGTGCTTCCAATGTCGCATGGCCGAGGAGGATGAGACCACGGTACCGGCGGACCGAACAGAGGAGGGACCACCACTGGAGACTCAAACGGAGGCCGGGAAACCGTCCATGGCACCCACGGTGTTGGAGGGAGGAGTTGGAGATGAAGAAGGAGAACGTACACACGGCTGAGGAGGCACCCGAGGCGGTGGCCGGAACCCCCTCGTTCGAGGTAGGCCGAGACCCAAAAAACCCTTTTTTAATTTTTCTAGACCATGCAAATGGGTAGGATAGCAATGAAATGGGTTAGGGAACCCATAGAAGACATGTAGAGGCCCTCTGGGCTATTTCCAGAGCTTGGGGAAATGGGAAGAACACCGCCGCTACAGCGAGTGCCTAGCGGTCGTTCCAGCGACTACTAGGGCGCCAAACGGTCTGAACCAGACCGCTAATGCCAGACAAACGGTCAAGGGATGACCGTTAAGGTTCTGAGGGTGATTTTTTTTAAAATTAAATTAATGCAATGCATGACTCATATTTATGGATGACTGACTCTTGACTATTAAATGCATGCAGGGAAAGCGACGGACGAGGATATTATGGCTACATGTTCGAGCAATGTGCCTGGCATTGTCGGACTTCCAGAGAGACAGACTGGCTGCGATGGGGTTCGCGGAGTTCCTCGGGATGGAAGTGATGAGGCTGGACATAGCCCTCCTTTGCGCGCTCCATGATCGGTGGGATCTAGTGAGCAGGGCCTTCCTGTTCCCATGGGGACATATGATCCCCACGTTGGAGGACGTGGCGGGGATTACTGGATTGAGAGTCCACGGGGCACCAGTGACCGGGAGGACATACGTCGACTATAGGGAGTTGGCGAGCGAGCTTCTGGGGTTAGAGTTGACGAGATCAGGACACCACTCATCGATGCTGGCGCGAGCGACCCTCTAGGAGAGCCTGGGATTGAGAGGAGCGGCAATAGCCATGGGAGAGCTACCGGAAGAGCACCTGGGGCGGCTGATAGATCGAGTGAGAGAGAGGGTGGCTGCGGGACCAGGCCCAGAGGCAGATGTAGTTCTTCGCCGCTTCCTGCTGCTACTGTTAGGAAGCTGATCTTTGCGACGAGGGTGGATGGAGTGAGCTGCAAGCTCCTCCCTTTACTGGCGGATCTAGATGGAGTCAGAGGCTACGTGTGGGGCGTTGCCACGTTAACGTTCCTATTTGACTCTCTCAGCACCACCGACCGGAAGACGATGTTGGGCGGGTTCTCACCTCTACTTCAGGTAAAATGCTCTACCTCAAAAACTCATGTAATTATGATTATGCCTACGACTGGTATATGCTAACACTTGACAATGCAGGTATGGATGTACATGTACCTCCCTAGCGTAGGGAGAGGGAAGGAGGTACATCCGGACCGTGTACCCATCGCGAGGCGGTGGATGGCAGTGCGGGACACTGGGTCATTACGATGCTTAGTGCGGGCGATCCAAGATGACATCGACACGCTCTCTTATGCATTGATAAGACTCTAAACTTTAAACTTCTAAATGTACTTAAATGTTGACGCTTGACTCTAATGTTTGTCTTTTCTGGTGCACTGGACACCGTACTGTGACGAGGGTCACGAGGGACAGTCCTAGGTGGAGGTAGCCCGGGCGTATGCGGGACGAGACGTGTGGCTTCACTGCATGAACATCATCGAGCCACTATACCACCGCCTGATCATGAGGACCAGGGGCATCCACTAGCCAGAGGTGGAGTTCCCAGCGAGAGATGAGGAGCGTGTGGGGTGGTCTTCCATGGGACTGACCGGGGAGATAGACTGGGACACCCACGCGGTGGACCAGGTTCGGGACTGGATGATATAGGGTCGGGTAGTGCAAGCCCATGCCATTAGCGACGAGGCCTACCTAAAGGCCTACGCAAGACGCTATGGAGACCAGGTCTTCTGTGGCACCCGACGACCAGTACAACTCTCTAAACTTATGCTTCCTAATAACTCATGATGCACTGACAGCCTTGACTTTCTACATGCAGCTAGACCCCCAGGGGTGGATAGCGGAGCTCTAGGGTCTCCTCCACTCTACCATCCAGCAGAGGGATGAGTTCCAGCGCGCGTTGGAGCTTCTGGTGAGCTTTACCTAACCTTAGACTTAATATGTAATACTTATGGACTTGACTGACTTACTTGACTTCTAAATGCAGCGAGCTGAGGGAGCATAGCGGCAGGGTCCAAACGCTCCATCTTCTTCCTCTCAGCCAGCAGATCGGGCTGAGCGGGGCGCTGAATTCGCACGGGCGGTTGCTCAGGCCGAGGAGGCCGAGGCCACTCTCGCAGAGAGGGTAAGCAAACCAACTGAACTTCCCCTTTTGACTTAATGGTTATGAATGCAATTGACTAACCATGATGAGTGCTTATGCAGACGCGGGGGTTAGCGGCCACGCTGAACGAGGCAGAGCGGTCCAAGGTAGAGGCGGAGCGTCTCCGGGCGGAGGTGGAGCGATTGAGCATGGGAGTGGCAGACTTGGAGTGCTACCGTACAGAGGCGAGGGAGGCTCGGCGCCAGGCTTACGATTTGAAGATCTAGCTGCGGGCCGTGGAGCGAACGGTCCAGATGATGGACCGAGGGCTTGAGCGGAGTGCGTCGCAGAGCGGCGCGTGGAGCAACGTGTTCCTGGATTTCCTTACCAGCTCCTCCGACCATCAGAGGAACGATGATGTAGAGAGACGACGATGGAGAGAGGAGGGCAGCACCGCCATGGGCCTGCTGGAGAAGAAGCATGAGGTAATCGATGACAACGAGGGTCCTGGAGAGGGACCGGCCTAAGAGTATGCATGTACATGGCCTTTTACTTAATGAAAACTGACCCTTTTGGTGTTTCCTAAATGAAAATGTGTGGATGTTAATGCTGACTCGACTAACAATGACGACCCCTAAGACTGACAAAGAGAAAGAGAGCAAGAAAGAGAGCGAAAGATAACGGGCTTGAAGACACGTAGCCCGGAGAGAGAGAGAGGGAGAGCACGGGAGAGAACATGGTGGTCAAGTGAGAAAAATTTTCCAAATAGGGCCGCTACCCCCTGGGTGGCGGTCCCGCAAAAGGCCGCTAGGGGTAGACGATGAAGAACTAAGAAGAGTAAGAAAACAAACTCTTTACGACCACAAGAGGGAACAAACGGTCACTATGTGACCGTTAGGCAAGCGAGATAGCATGCGGCGAAGGGAGGGGACAAACGGTCATTTGATGACCGCTAGAGGAGCCTTGCGGTCTCGCGATAGACCGCAAGGGTAAAGACTCAGTTAAATTCGAGCGGGACTCTCCGGGAGAGTCCCAACTCATGGATAGGAGCGCCCAAACTGCACTAAGACCCATCCTAACTCAAATTGAGGCTTGCTAGCCTTAATCCCAATGCACTAGGACTAGAAACTCAAGCTCTATAACTAAGAATACCCAGAATTCGTAGCCCACAGAAATCTCTTCTTTTAAGCCTTAAAAACCTTGGTAAAAGGACCCAAATCACTATGAAGAGGGCTTTTGGAGCTAGCACCATGGGTGAGAGTGTTTACAAAGGGCCGAGACCGGCTAGGAGGGAGCGTGGGGAGCTACAGCGGCTGACCTCCATCCCCAAGCATCTGAGCATAAGCCCTTCAAGAGAGGTGAGTTAAATTAATGATGTTCAAAGTTCCATAAATTTCCTCAAATTCCTCGTGTCACTCCTCTTCTTTTCCTCCCTTTCCTCTCTCTCTTCCTTTTCCTCAGCTCCCTCCTGGCCCACGATGCTATTCTAGCCTGAGGTGGGTGGCTCCCATGATAAAAGAACTCTCTTTAGAGGTCATCTCAATCTTAAGGGCATGGCACCTTCACCCTCTATTAATTTTAGCCAAGAATTTTCAGAAAATCTCCTTAGATTGGCCTAGCATTTCAGCCCTAGTGGAGTTATGGCATCCTCAAACACACACCATCGTGTTCCCAACCTTTGAAGCTACTGTTCTTATAAAGGAGGTTGAGACTTACTTAGCCCTTCCTAATACTAAAGTGGGAGATGAAGACCTAGTGTGTCATACGGTTGACCCTATAGACCCATCACTCATCTTGGGGGATTTCATACCCAACCCGAAGAATGTTAGAACCATGATTAGCTCCCGCCATATTCACTTGATTCCCTTGGCCCAATGGATCACTGCCCATTGCAAAAACAAGTGTGGGAGGTATGAAGCCATAGCCAAAGCGGTCTCCATTTGCTTATGCGGGGTTTTGCTATTTTCTACCACTGACCACCTCTTAGACATTCCAAACCTCAGCGTCATCAGCGGGTTGTGGTGGGGTTTATCCATCTCCCAAGCCATCCTTTTCTACCTTTATGAAGGCCTTAGGTCACCTTCTCTAGGAGGTCCCCTCTTCGAGTCTATGATTGTCCTTGAATGCTGGATGGGGACTAGATTGAAATTCTTACCCAAAGAGGAAGTTCCATCAGCTAGCCTCATATTCGAGAGCCACCCACTCTTCTTCATAGGAGGTGCAACTAGGCTTCCTACATAGGTTGAATGTCGGACTACGGATAAGAAGACAAGGGACGATTGGCGCCTCTTCCTCAACACCTTTCCACTTGATAAATTTGTGATGTGACCACGGGTTCTTCAAGGCACTACTCTCAGATTACCCCGACGACTGGGCCTGGACCTTTAGCTAGTGGGGAACACTACCTTGGCGATCTACAACCCCCATCGGTGCTATCTGCAAATTGGACTTCCCTGCACCGTGGTTCCAGCACTATCTCACTACCCTCCCCTTCAAGCTAGGAAGATCGGGACCGAGGAGGATGAACAGGCGGTTCAGAGCGCTCTGACCATGTGGGAGATCAGCTGAGTTCGTACTTTGCAGGCGACAGTGACAGAGAAAGAGGAGGAGTGCTAAGCTGTAGCAACCCCGATAAAATATTAATAAAAATAAAGATTTTAAATAAATCAAATAAATATATAAATAAAAAAAATGAAATAACGCCTCTGATAAAGGCGCTATTTAAATTAGACGCGCCCTTAAACAAGGCGTGATTCAAGAAAGGACGCCCTCACCACATGGCGTCAAATTCCAAACACCAAATAGGGCAAGTAAGATAAACGCCCCTTTCCTGGGCATGTTTTAAACAAGAAATGCCTCTCCACTGGGCGTGTCTTTAAGAAACGCCCTATGACAAGGCGTCAATTTCATTTCCACTTCCGTTCGACCCAGGAACTTATCCAGGGAAGGATTATGCTAATCTAGTAAGTGTCTACTAGGGTAAGGACTCTATATTGGAAGCATTACTTCCAATCAAACTCTAACCCTAATAGGACCCTCAAAAATCCTATAAATACCCTTGATTACCCAAGCGCTAAAACTATTTGATTCGCTCGTCTGCTACGGTACGTGAAGAACAAACAGTTCTTTTTATTCCCCTTTGTTCTCTGCTTCGATTGCATAAAGAATTAACGTTCCTTCATCTCTTTCTCTTCTATACAGGTTGAGAAGATCTGCATACGAGAAAGAACAAGGTAATGTTCTTTCTTGTTTCTATCATGCTTTCGGTTGAAGCATATTAAAGGTTCTTCATCCTTTTATTTCTTCAACCAGCAGTTGCCTACAACCTGAAGGAGGTCTTATTCCTGTGATCATTTTTCTTCACCACCACATCCTCCAGAAGCAGCATCATCTTCCTCTTTCTTCGAAGAAAAACTCTGTTTTAAACAGAGTACTATCCTCTTATCAGAGCCCTACGCGAGGCTTCATTCATCCAAAATCATAAGGTAGGTTTTCTCAAGCAACGTAGCCCAAACAAGTGATTCAATATATATACCAGCATTACATGCATGTAGTATAGTTTTCTGCTGGCTTTAATATGTTTTCTGTAATATTTTTTGAAAGAGACGCCCGTGTCTAGGGCGCTACTTTTAGAAACGACCTGCACTAGGTCGTCAATTTAAGATTTGACGCCCTGCCCTATAGGCGTTAATTTCATTAAAATCACATGTAATTAATAATTGATCTTGTTCAAAATTCAATAAATATGAAATATCGATTCTAATATCTTGCATGACTCTACCTGTGAATTCCTGCTAATTTTCCTGACATGACCATGTCTCCTGTCTCTTGAAATTTTATTTCCTGAAATATTGTAAATTCCTTGAATTCACGACCTGGACTAGGCCATCTCTCACGGTGATAACGCCCCTGTGTAGGGCGTGATTTTAAAAATTTACGGCCCTTCCTAGGGCACGTTCATGTTAAACTACAGAAATTGATATCTTGCAAAAATGAAAATTAAGAAATAGACGACCACTGTATATGTCGTCAAATTTATATAAAACGCCCCTGTCCAGGGCGTGTTTTTGATAAAACACAGAATTATGGAAATTTCTGCAAAATTGGAAATGCATGTAAAAGCCCTTATTTAAGGCGTTATTTACTTAAGTAGTGACTTAATCAAAGTCGTTATTTTCTGTAAAAATGTTTTTACCTATTACTGCTAACCGAGGGTTTTCATTATATTTATATATATGTATATCGGCACTATATCTCCACTCCGTGAGTATAGTCTCACGTTTTCATGTTGTTCTATCGATCACCCTCAACTCTCATTGACATACAAGCTCTCCATTGGACATTCCGTTCCTTTGGACTAGCGAGTTAGTCATAGAGACCTCTGCAAGACTCCTCGTACCTTGGATTCCCTCAAGGTCGACTGAGCTGGTGGTACCCTAAAAACCCGTTACACAATTTTTGCCATGTCACTCTAAAGAAACATGGTATACCGGCCCTTATGATTATACAAAGTGTAAATCATGGGAATTTCCCAATGGGATGATGATATCATGCCATATTCCGATGTTCTTGTGGACCTTAATTCTATGATAAGAATGAGGGTATCTTGCCTTTGATGTGCTATTCATGTGGACCACAATTCTATATAAAGAAGGATAGTCCATACTTGTCATGGTACCCGAGTAAGGGAACCTAATTCCACCTAGTTTATCGATCGTCGTGATTCTACCGTGATTATCGCCTAGCTATGTCCAATGTCATATTTTTGGACTCTATTCTCTCAAAGTTATCCTACAGGAGCTTGATTATTGAAATTCCATATTGGCTATATATATACAAGAGTGGATGTCGAAATACATGATAAATGCCTGCGCATATAGGGCCCGATCTAGTCCTGGGAGGAGCACCCGAAAGTACTTGTGCCCATGGGAGTTTTAATGATAAGGTATCTGGCATTATACCGAGTGCATGACTAGCTTGATTGGACATTCCACACAAAATCTTGTACTTGAATCGTACTTGACTTGACATGACTTGTGTGACCCGAAAAAGGGTAATTACTTGCTTGCTTGATACATGATAGCCAAAGTTCTTGACATGATAAAAGTACTTGCTTGAATATCTTGTTATCCTTTCTTGAGAGTTCATGACTAGTTCAACTTGTTACCTTATTGATATTCTCTCTATCTTGTCGTTTCATGCGAGCATGCATAGCTATAGTACATTCATGAAAGATGTAATTACTTAAACCCCTTGCTAGTGCTTGAGATATAATTTCCTACTGAGCGTTCGCTCACTCCGTGTGTCCCTTTTACTTTTTCAGGTAAGTCCGATGACGAGGGAACTCATTCTGAAGGGGATAGTCAAGAGTGAAAGAGATAGAACTTCTTCAAATGTCATCGAGTCTTTTATATACTTCTTGAGTCAAACTATGTACTTTTCTTTTAATTAAACAGAGTATTGGATTTGTAATAGCCTATTAATAATAAGGATTGGGTTATCTTTCTATTTGCGCATCTCTGTCTTTGTGTCGAATACACTACTACTCTGATTAGCATGATTGATATAAACTCGTCGCGCATATCCGGGTATCTTCCGCGCTCGGGACGTGACAGTTTTTGTGGTATCAGAGCCTAGGGTATTCAATTCCTAGGAAAAACCCAAGTCCAAGGATAAGTATAAACCTTTTACCAGTGAGATTGGGTAGAACCAAGGGTTAAAGTTAAAAATAGAGTACTGGTTTCTAAATGTAGTAACGTACTAATATAGTTATTGTAATTGTAGGATAATGGCTGCCGAACGTGCTCAATGGCGCAACATGCAGCGTACCCTTCAAGGAATGACTCAAGTGCTACAACAGGTAGCACAGGGTGGTGCTCCACGAGCTGGAAGCTTACACCAAGCCTTTAAGAGCATGAATCCCCCGAAGTTTATGGGATCGACCGATCTGGACGATGCCGAGCATTGGGTTCGGGAGACTGAACGTATATTCCGTGTTATGCAATGCACGGATCAGGACAAAGTCTTATTAGCTACTTTCCAGTTAGAAAAGGATGCTAGATGCTGGTGGGAGTCTATTGAAGCAACCATCGATCCTAATCAAGTTACATGGGAAGAATTTGTAGAATATTTCAATGCTAAATACTTTTCAGACCGAGTCCAGGAGAAGAAAGCTGCTGAGTTTGCTGCATTAAAGCAACGATCCCTAGCTGATTACGATGCACAGTTCTCGAGATTGTCCAGATATGCCAAACACTTGATTAGCATGGAGAAAATAAAGGCTAAAAGGTTTCTTAATGGGCTCAGGCCCCAGTACATCACTCAGCTGGCGCCTATGGATATCCAACTTTATTCTGAAATAGTACGTCGAGCTCAACTACTTGAAGATGCCACGGAACTATCTAATAGGATCAGTGGGAAAGACAAGAAGGAGCAAGTCACAAGTTCGGGTTCTTTCAAACCCAACTTCAAGAAAAGGCCTAGTAATGGAGGTTCTTCCTCTCAAGATCAGAAATTCAAGAAGACCAAGCCCTTCTCTATCACCACTACACCTTCAAACGTAGTATGCAAGCATTGTGACAAGGCTGGTCACAAGACCGAAGAATGCTGGAGGAAATTAGGAGCATGTCTCCGTTGTGGGAGCCGCGAACATCGGATTCCCGACTGTCCGTTACTTAATGACCAAGCCGGAGACGGTAAGCGCCCGGTGACAAAGAACGCTCGACTTCATGCAATAAAGGAGACCGAGCAAGAAGAAGGTGGACTGGTAGAAGGTACATTAACAGTTTGTTCCAAAAGTGCTTATGTCTTATTTGATACGGGTGCATCGCATCCCATTATTTCTAAGAAGTTTGCCGACCCGTTACCGTTAGAACCAGAATGGATAAAAATAGTTCTAACTACTCCTCTTGGAAGTGAAAATGATATTACTCATCACTACCAAAACTGTGAGGTAATGGTTCAAGGTAGGAATTTACCTATAGATCTCATATGCCTCGATCTAAAGGAGTATGATGTTATACTGGGAGCGGACTGGTTATCCAAATACCAGGCAATGGTTGATTGCCGCAATAGCCAAATTGCTTTCAAAGATTTTCCAGAATTAGTCTTTACTCGCCCCAAGAGTCGGAGCAATTCCCCTCTTATTTCGGCCCTCCGAGCTAGCAAGCTCGTCCGGAAGGGATGTGTAGCTTTCCTTGCATTTGTCACAGTTAAGGAAACAAAGGACACTAAGCTAGAAGACATTCCAGTAGTAAAAGAATTCCCGGACGTGTTTCCGGAAGAGTTGCCGGGATTACCCCCTCAAAGGGATGTGGCCTTCACCATTGACTTAGTCCCTGGTGCTGGTCCTGTTTCAAGGGCACCCTATAGGATGTCACCTGCTGAACTCAAAGAGTTGAAGGAACAATTGATGGGACTAATTCGAAAAGGGTTCATTAGACCAAGTACTTCCCCGTGGGGAGCACCTGTACTGTTTGTAAAGAAGAAAGATGGATCCATGAGGCTATGCATCGACTATCGACAGTTGAATCATCTCACTATCAAGAACAAGTATCCACTGCCGAGAATCGATGAATTATTTGATTAAATTTCTGGATCCAAATATTTTTTGAAGATTGACCTCAGATTAGGATATCATCAGTTAAGGATCAAAAATGATGACATTCATAAGACCGCATTCAGAAGCAGGTATGGCCATTATGAATTCGTTGTTATGCCTTTTGGACTAACAAATGCCCCTGCTGCCTTTATGCAGTTAATGAATAGCATATTCAGGCCCTATCTAGATCAATTCGTGGTGGTTTTTATTGATGACATATTGATATATTCCAAGACTAAGGAAGAGCATGAGGAACATTTGAGGATTGCTTTACAAATATTACGGACAAATCAATTATATGCAAAGCTCAGCAAGTGTGAATTCTGGCTTGAAGAAGTGGCTTTTCTAGGACATGTGATTTCAAAAGATGGATTATCAGTAGATCCGTCAAAGGTCGAAGCTGTTAGAAACTGGGAAAAACCAACCAATGCTAGCGAGATCAGAAGTTTCTTAGGCCTTGCAGGCTATTATCGGCGATTCATCAAAGATTTCTCTAAGATCGCCATACCACTTACAAGATTAACTCGTAAGGAGATCCGTTATGAATGGAACGAGGAATGTGAAAGAAGCTTCAAAACTCTTAAGGATCATCTCACTACAGCTCCGGTCTTAGTTCTACCAATAGAAGGAGAAAAATTCGAGGTTTACACTGATGCTTCTGGCATTTGGCCTCGGATGTGTCCTAATGCAACAAGGGAAGGTTATAGCATACTCTTCACGTCAACTAAAGAAACACGAAGAAAACTACCCCGTCCATGACTTAGAACTGGCCGCGGTGGTATTTGCACTGAAGATCTGGAGACACTATCTTTATGGAGTACAGTTTACTGTATACTCCGATCACAAGAGTCTCAGATATCTCTTCTCTCAGAAAGAGCTAAACATGAGACAAAGACGTTGGCTGGAATATCTCAAGGACTTCGACTTCAATATACAATATCATCCCGGAAAGGGTAATTTTGTTACTGATGCCCTTAGTCGAAAGCCGAGAGTAATGATAGCCAATTGTATGATACAAGAATGGAAGTTACTGGAACAATTCTCAAAGCTTAATATAAACATGGACACAGATTGCAATAGTGTCACCTTATCTCATGTGAGTATACAGTCAGATTTATTATCTGAGATACAGGCACTTCAGGGTGATGACCCAGCATTGGTAGAAATAAAGGACAGATTAGAAGGACAATCTGATTTCCAAATAACTTCTGAAGGAAGATTGTTATTTAGGAACAGAACTTGTATACCGGACTGTCCCGAATTAAAAGAAGAAGATCTTAGACGAAGCTCATAGATCAAGGTACACGATTCATCCTGGATCAACCAAAATGTACCAAGATATGAAAAGGAATTTCTGGTGGCCCAACATGAAAAGGGAAATCGTGAGCTACGTATCGCGCTGTCTCACATGCCAACAGGTCAAGGTGGAACACCAAAAGCCTGCTGGAAAGCTACATCCGCTAGATATTCCCAAATGGAAGTGGGAGGAGATTGGTATGGATTTCATCATGGGTCTATCTAAATCAAAAGGAGGACATGATGGAATATGGGTTATTATTGATCGATTGACTAAATCGGCGCATTTCTTGCCAATCAAGAGTCGATGGTCAATTGATGTCTTAGCTGCATTATATATCAAAGAGATAGTCAGGCTACATGGTATTCCTGTCTCAATCGTGTCTGACAGAGATCCCCGATTTACTTCTCATTTTTGGAAGGGATTACAACATTCGTTGGGGACAAGACTAAATTTTAGTACAGCTTTTCATCCTCAAACGGATGGTCAGACCGAGAGAACTAACCAAGTTGTTGAAGATATGCTTAGAGCATGCATCATTGACTTTGGAGGAAGCTGGCATGATCACTTGCCTCTAGTTGAATTTGCATACAATAACAGCTACCAGGCAAGTATTCAAATGGCACCTTTCGAAGCCCTATACGGGAGAAGTTGCCGATCACCCTTATGCTGGAATGACGTTGGTGAGAAACAACTGTTAGGTCCAGACATGGTAAGGGATACTATCGAGAAGATACAATTGATCAGGGAAAGACTACAAATGGCCCTGACAAGGCAAAAGGCTTATGCTGATACAAGAAGGAGGGATCTTGAATTCCAAGTTGGAGATCATGTATTTCTTAAGATATCACCTGGACGCGAAATACAAAGATTTGGTATTAAGGGCAAGCTTATGCCAAGATTTATCGGACCTTTTAAAGTTCTAGAAAGAGTTGGCGAGGTTGCTTATCGCATCGCATTGCCTCCTCAATTGTCCGAAGTACATAATGTGTTTCACATTTCTATGCTGAAGAAGTATATGCACGATCCCTCGCATATTATTGAACATGGAGACCTGGTAATACAGAAGGATCTCACATATGAACAGAAGCCTATGAAGATCTTAGAACGTGAAATACGTGCTCTCAGGAATAAGGTTATTCCCATGCTTAAGGTGCAATGGAATAAGAAGGCTGAACACGAAGCAACATGGGAGACCGAGGAATCCATGAGGAAACGGTTCTCGGAATATTTCTAAGAGGTATATACTCTACACTCTCCACGTGTATACACATATATGCAATTGAATTTGGGGACCAAATTCTTTTTAAGTAGGGGAGGGTGTAGCAACCCTGATAAAATATTAATAAAAATAAAGAGTTTAAATAAATCAAATAAATAGATAAATAAAACAAAATGAAATAACGCCTCTGATAAAGGTGCTATTTAAATTAGACGCGCCCTTAAACAAGGCGTGATTCAAGAAAGGGCGCCCTCACCACATGACGTCAAATTCCAAACACCAAATAGGGCAAGTAAGATAAACGCCCCTTTCCTGGGCGTGTTTTAAACAAGAAACGCCTCTCCATTGGGCGTGTCTTTAAGAAACACCTTATGACAAGGCGTCAATTTCATTTCCACTTCCGTTCGACCCAGGAACTTATCCAGGGAAGGATTATGCTAATCTAGTAAGTGTCTACTAGGGTAAGGACTCTATATTGGAAGCATTACTTCCAATCAAACTCTAACCCTAATAGGACCCTCAAAAATCCTATAAATACCCTTGATTACCCAAGCCCTAAAACTATTTGATTCGCTCGTCTGCTACGGTACGTGAAGAACAAACAGTTCTTTTTATTCCCCTTTGTTCTCTGCTTCGATTGCATAAAGAATTAACGTTCCTTCATCTCTTTCTCTTCTATACAGGTTGAGAAGATCTGCATACGAGAAAGTACAAGGTAATGTTCTTTCTTGTTTCTATCATGCTTTCGGTTGAAGCATATTAAAGGTTCTTCATCCTTTTATTTCTTCAACCAGCAGTTGCCTACAACCTGAAGGAGGTCTTATTCCTGTGATCGTTTTTCTTCACCACCACATCCTCCAGAAGCAGCATCATCTTCCTCTTTCTTCGAAGAAAAACTCTGTTTTAAACAGAGTACTATCCTCTTATCAGAGCCCTACGCGAGGCTTCATTCATCCAAAATCATAAGGTAGGTTTTCTCAAGCAACGTAGCCCAAACAAGTGATTCAATATATATACCAGCATTACATGCATGTAGTATAGTTTTCTGCTGGCTTTAATATGTTTTCTGTAATATTTTTTGAAAGAGACGCCCGTGTCTAGGGCGCTACTTTTAGAAACGACCTGCACTAGGTCGTCAATTTAAGATTTGACGCCCTGCCCTATAGGCGTTAATTTCATGAAAATTGCATGTAATTAATAATTGATCCTGTTTAAAATTCAATAAATATGAAATATCGATTCTAATATCTTGCATGACTCTACCTGTGAATTCCTGCTAATTTTCCTGACATGACCATGTCTCCTGTCTCTTGAAATTTTATTTCCTGAAATATTGTAAATTCCTTGAATTCACGACCTGGACTAGGCCGTCTCTCACGGTGATAACGCCCCTGTGTAGGGCTTGATTTTAAAAATTTACGGCCCTTCCTAGGGCGCGTTCATGTTAAACTACAGAAATTGATATCTTGCAAAAATGAAAATTAAGAAATAGACGACCATTGTATATGTCGTCAAATTTATATAAAACGCCCCTGTCCAGGGCGTGTTTTTGATAAAACACAGAATTATGGAAATTTCTACAAAATTGGAAATGCATGTAAAAGCCCTTATTTAAGGCGTTATTTACTTAAGTAGTGACTTAATCAAAGTCGTTATTTTCTGTAAAAATATTTTTACCTGTTACTGCTAACCGAGGGTTTTCATTATATTTATATATATGTATATCGGCACTATATCTCCACTCCGTGAGTATAGTCCCACGTTTTCATGTTGTTCTATCGATCACCCTCAACTCTCATTGACATACAAGCTCTCCATTGGACATTCCGTTCCTTTGGACTAGCGAGTTAGTCATAGAGACCTCCGTAAGACTCCTCGTACCTTGGATTCCCTCAAGGTCGACTGAGCTGGTTGTACCCTAAAAACCCGTTACACAATTTTTGCCATGTCACTCTAAAGAAACATGGTATACCGGCCCTTATGATTATACAAAGTGTAAATCATGGGAATTTCCCAATGGGATGATGATATCATGCCATATTCCTATGTTCTTGTGGACCTCAATTCTATGATAAGAATGAGGGTATCTTGCCTTTGATGTGCTATTCATGTGGACCACAATTCTATATAAAGAAGGATAGTCCATACTTGTCATGGTACCCGAGTAAGGGAACCTAATTCCACCTAGTTTATCGATCGTCGTGATTCTACCGTGATTATCGCCTAGCTATGTCCAATGTCATATTTTTGGACTCTATTCTCTCAAAGTTATCCTACAGGAGCTTGATTATTGAAATTCCATATTGGCTATATATATACAAGAGTGGATGTCGAAATACATGATAAATGCCTGCGCATATAGGGCCCGATCTGGTCCTGGGAGGAGCACCCGAAAGTACTTGTGCCCATGGGAGTTTTAATGATAAGGTATCTGACATTATACCGAGTGCATGACTAGCTTGATTGGACATTCCACACAAAATCTTGTACTTGAATCGTACTTGACTTGACATGACTTGCGTGACCCGAAAAAGGGTAATTACTTGCTTGCTTGATACATGATAGCCAAAGTTCTTGACATGATAAAAGTACTTGCTTGAATATCTTGTTTTTCTTTCTTGAGAGTTCATGACTAGTTCAACTTGTTACCTTATTGATATTCTCTCTATCTTGTCGTTTCATGCGAGCATGCATAGTTATAGTACATTCATGAAAGATGTAATTACTTAAACCCCTTGCTAGTGCTTGAGATATAATTTCCTACTGAGCGTTCGCTCACTCCGTGTGTCCCTTTTACTTTTTCAGGTAAGTCCGATGACGAGGGAACTCATTCTGAAGGGGATAGTCAAGAGTGAAAGAGATAGAACTTCTTCAAATGTCATCGAGTCTTTTATATACTTCTTGAGTCAAACTATGTACTTTTCTTTTTATTAAACAGAGTATTGGATTTGTAATAGCCTATTAATAATAAGGATTGGGTTATCTTTCTATTTGCGCATCTCTGTCTTTGTGTCGAATACACTACTACTCTGATTGGCATGATTGATATAAACTCGTCGCGCATATCCGGGTATCTTCCACGCTCGGGGCGTGACATAAGCTTATGTGACAGCGCTGCACAAGATCTAGCCCCGCGCGGATGCGAAATTGAATGTAATTTGAATTCCATGATCATGTACTTGAATTTTATTGAAAGAATGATGTATTATGGATTTGAAAATGAATGAATAAGAGGATTGAATGAAAGATGTGTTGTGGAATTGTTCCTTATGGCATGAATGATTAGATAGAGCAAAGTTCTCTATTTGAAAAATGGTTCAGCAAAGGACCGCTAAGCTTGCCTAACAGTCTGGCGACAGACCACAAGAGGAAGGAGCACAGGAAAATTGTGCATTTTTTGGCTCTCGGGAATGGCATGCGGTCGTCACTTGACCACCAGGAGGGTCTTAACGGTCTACCAAAAGACCGTAAGGGTGGAGGAACAGAGAAACCTGAGAGTTTTGGTTCTCGGGTGAGGGTAACGGTCTCCACTTGACTGCTAGGAGAGCTTAGCGATCTAACAAAAGACCGCAAGGGACAAGGAACAGGGAAATCGGTGAGCCTTGGATCCTAGGGCATTGCAACATGTTTTTGCGCACACTAAAACAAGAAGACAAGTTAGATCCGTTCTTAGGCTCAACCCCTTGCCTAGAGCAAGTTAGAAAATGACCAATCCTTGATATTTGGTCAAGGGGTGGAGCCTTATTAACTAGGCGAAGACACAATGAAAATATGAATGCAATGCATGCTATGAAATGTAAGGACGGTGATCATTTTTGGAAAATATTTTATTTTTTTGGGTTTTTTGAATATGTGATTTTTTTTGGATTTTAAATATTTGATTTTTTTAGATTTTGAAATATCTGATTTTTTTTAGATTTTGAAATATGTGATTTTTTGGATTTTGAAATATTTGATTTTTTTAGATTTTGAAAGCTAATTCCATCCTGGCAACGCGAGCCCTACCTATCCCACTGGAGTCTCTGAGGTTGGCGTGCCTTAGGGGTGACAATCCTCGGCCGAGGACCACCTTGCATGACCGTGCTTCTACCGAGACCATACCCAGGGTACGATGTAGTCCTTGAAAAGCAAAAAGAGTTTTAAGAGGTAAGCCTAAGCTAGGTATAGAGGTTTTTAGGGCTCGAGTTCTTCTCATGACAACCCCTACAAAGATTCAGTTTGTTGTGCCGGGGCTTTGCGTCTGTCATCGAACCTTCATCCACCCTAGGCACACGTACGACTGGGCTCATGATGTCCTGCGAGAAAACTGTACTGCCACTCTTGCCATGCCTAGTTTGATACTTTGGAGCACTTGGACTTTGAGCTTTGAGCTTTTGAAATGAGCTTTTGGCTTTTGTCTCGATTTTTTCTCCTTTTCTTTTCTTCTTTCTTTTGTTTCTTTGTTGTTGCTTTTTTTCTTGCGGAACCAGGTCATAACGGATTGCCCCTATTTGAGACCTCCTTTCATCGGGGTGTCTAGATCGGTCATCGCCCCCTTATTCACCACTTGCCCCTAGATTTGGCCGAAGAGAGAAAAGAACAAGGGCCTTCACTTTCCCCCAAGTATGACCATAGGAGAAACGGTGTTACACAAAACATGGGAAACCCGACTGTGGACGTCGTGTAGTGTGTGAATGCCAAGCTCAGAATCTTCCTTCGTGATCGAGGAAAGAAACACCTTGATACCGGGCCTTTCATTAGCCTGACTCTAAGGGTGAAAGCGCTTAAGATACAACCCATTCTAAGTGTGAGACAGCTCCTCACCTTCTGCGTTAACTAGACGATACGCGTTCCCTAGATAAGCCTCTCTAACGACGAACAACCCTTCCCAGTTAGGTTACAATTAGACCTAGGACCTCCAGACCTAATGAATTTGCATTTCAAAACCATATCACCTACTTGAAATTTACATTCGATTACCTTCTTTCGGAAATAACGTGAAACTCTCTTTTGATAAACGGAAATGTGATCCACCGCATTTAGCCTCTTCTCATCCAAGAGTTCCAGCTGGACGAGCAACACCTCCCAACATTCGTCGAGATTAAGTTCCTTATCGAGATGTACCCTTAAGGAAGGTATCAAAATCTCATATGGAAGTACCGCCTCCATCCCGTAAGTGAGAGCATAGGGGGTTTGCCCCGTAGGGGTACGGATGGAGGTGCGGTAAGCCCATAGAGCTTCCACTAATTGTTCAGGCCAATCAGAAAATTTATGAGATTCACATATTTTCTTTATGATTTTAAGAAGTGTTTTATTAGTTGCTTGGGCTCGACTGTTGCCTTGAGGGTAATATGGAGATGAATGATGCAGTGCAATATTGAACTTCTTGCAGAGGTCATGGAGCTCATGAGAGATGAACTGGGGCCCATTGTCGGTGACGATGCTACTTGACACTCCGAACCGCGAGATGATATTCATCATGATGAAGTGGCACACCATGGTAGATTTGATGTTTGCGTACGCTTCCTCTTCAACCCATTTGGTGAAGTACTCAGTGGTGGTAAGGATGAAGGATTTCTGCTTGATCTGAGAATTGGGATCACCAAGCGGGCCTACAATGTCGAAAGCCCGCATGGAGAATGGCCAAGGAGCAGAGAGAGGATGAAGAGATGAAGCAGGAGCATGGATTTTATCAGTGTGGAGTTGGCATTTAAGACACCTCCGGACATAGAGGGAGCAATCTTCCTCTAGAGTGGGTCAATAATAGCCATGCCTAAGGATCTTCTTTGCTAAGGCCTGACCATTGACATGACCCCCACACTCGCCTGAGTGGGCTACTTCAGCCACCTTCCAAGCTTCATCATAATCTCGACACCTCATGAGCATTCCATTGAGAGCGCGCCTATATAATTCCCCAGCTATGATAGTGTACCTCGAGACGGCTCTTTTGATAGCCTTATGTTGTTGGGTACTTGCCCCTTCTGGGAACGATCGTTCTCTGCAATACAGCTCAATTTCATGATACCATGGTAATTCTTCTTCTTCCAAGATCTCTTCTAATTCTGCCAAAGTGACTTCCTTCAGATCTTTCTTCTCAGCCTTCACCTCTACAGTCTTCCTAAGGTTGTCGAACCAAGGATCTTGGAGAGAAGGGGTGTCCAGTCTCTGGACGATGATAGTCTCAATACTCCGACTGAAAGAAAAAGACAAGGAGGAAGCAAGCGATGCCAGCGCATCGGCGAAAATATTCTGAGATCGAGGAGTGTGGATGTAGATCAATTTGTAGAATTACCTTGCCAAGAGAGTGACCAAATCTTGATATGGCTTGAGCTTCGGATCATGAGTACGGTAAGTGGACAGAACTTTGCGTAGAACAAGCTGAGAGTCTCCTATGATGTTCAAGTAACGCGCACCCAAGAGATAGGCGTGCTTCAATCCGGCCAGGAGAGCTTCATACTCAGCGATGTTATTGGTAGAAGGAAAAGAGAGCTGATATGCGAGAGGAATCGTCACCCCTTCTGGCGTGAGGAGAACGACACCTATCCCTCGGCCTTGTGAGTTGAGTGCACCATCGAAGTGCAGAGACCAGAAGGGATGATGGGTAAGAACAATGAGATGCTCATCAGGGAATTCATCCTGAATAGAATCAGTGCAGGGGATAGGAAGATGGGTGAGATGCTCAGCGATGGCATATCCTTTGACTGCCTTCTGAATGACAAAAGTGATATCAAACTGAGAGAGGAAGCTCTGCCAGCAAGCTAACTGACTAGAAAGGATGGGCTTTTCTAAGAGATAATGGATCGGGTCCATTCTACAGATCAACCTAACCTGGTGGGCTAGAAAGTAATGCTTCAACTTCTGAGCTACCTAAACTAGCGCAGCACAAGTCTTCTCCATGGTAGTATACTTGGCCTCTGTCGGGTTAAACAACCTGGAGAGGTAATAAGCTGCCCACTCTTTGCCTTCGTCATCCACTTGTGCCAGGACAGCTCCTAGGGAGTCCTAAATGACAGAAATGTATAGGATTAGGGGTTTCCTAGGGACAGGAGGCTGGAAAACCAGGGGATTTGACAAATAAACCTTCAAATCTTCATAGGACTTTTGATAGTCTTCATTCCACTCAAATTTGACCCCCGCCTTTAGCAATTCATAAAATGGGCAGCACCTCTGAGAATGTTGGGATATGAATCTTCTAATGAACTGTAGGCGTCCAATCAATCCTCGAAGTTCTGTGATGTTCCTTGGCAGGGACATGTCCATGACGGCCTTAGCCTTATTAGGATCAATTTGAATCCCCCATTTGCTAACTATGAAACCTAGCAGCTTCCCTGAAGAGACTCCAAATACACACTTCTTAGGATTCATTTTCAGCTTATACTCCCTAGCTCTCTGAAGCACCTTAGCCAGGGTAGCGGGGTTTTCCTCTTTGGTCCTTGACTTCACCAAAATGTCATCCACGTAAGTTTCCATATAGACATGCATCATATCGTGGAATATTGTCATCATCGCCCTTTGATAGGTGGCGCTTGCATTCTTCAATCCAAACGGCATTACCACAGAGTAATACGTGCCCTAGGGTGTGGTGAAGGAGGTCTTCTCTTGATCTTCTGGAGCTAGATGAATCTGGTTGTATCCTGAATAACCATCCATGAATGATAAGGCTTCATAACCGGCCGTGTTATCTACCAACACATCTATGTGAGGCAGCGGAAAATCATCCTTGGGACATGCCTTGTTCAGAACCCTGAAATCAATGCAAATTCGCACCTTTCCATCCTTCTTGATAACATGGACTATATTTTCCACCCACTGGGGATACAGAACAACTCGAATAAACCTAACCTTATGCAATTTATCAACCTCCTCTTTCATCCTTAGGGCCATGTGGGGGTGAAATCTCCTTAACTTCTATTTTACGGGTGTTGCCCCTGGCTAAAGCACCAGTCGATGTTCCACCAAAGAGGGGTCAAGACCGGCATGTCCTCATATGACCAGGCGAAAGAATCGCTATACTCCCATAGAACCTTGATCAATTCTTCTTCAACTTCTGGAGGGAGGTTAAGAGCAATGATGATGGGCCTGGGGTCCTCATTAGTTCCAAGATTGATTTCCTTTGTAGGTTCATCGACTACCGATGATGGCTCATCGAACCTCTTCAAACCTTGCACATATAAGTCGACAGTGTCATCTACATCGCTATCCTCAAAATCGACCGGGTCTTTCTCATCCATAATTTCATAGACACCTAATCCATCGTTACTCCACACCCCGTCTTGCTCCTCTTCTTCTTCTAGCACAATCGCCATTTCAACAAATTCTGGGCATTTGAGAAGAGCACAACATCGTTGAGCTAAATCCTGCAAGAATCTATTGGGAATGGATTTGGAATGACGTGCCAGTGGGTGCACCTCAAGTGTGGAGGAAGAGTTGGATGCACTAGAACAAGACCCTACTTCTCTAGACCCGATAGACTCTACTTCGCTAGACTCGACAGACCCTAAATCTAACCTAGGAGATAGGAAATCTAATAGAAGGGAAGCAGGGGCATCATGCCCCTGGGAGGGAGACCGACAGAACACAACGTAATCTTCCACTGACATCTCCGTTTCAAAATTGACATTTTTTTTTTGAGATCAGTGGAGAGCACACAACAAGATGGAGAGGATGGTGGAGGAGGAGGAAGGGCGAGAGGATAAATGGACATGTAGAAAATGTCCAAGAAGGGATCAGAGGAGGAGAACCACATACTTGAAAGATCAATTGGAGGGCAGTGCCCACACGGACAAGTTATAATCAGAAATTCAGTTGGCATTTCCAGCAGCAAGGGATCAATCATGATAGGAGGTGAACATGGTATGAACTCCAGTTTTTGGAAGAGAGACATCAAACGGGAAGGAGACCAAGTGAAAACAATGGGTGAGCTCCCCTCTTCCCGCGGACGGTAAGCCGACATTCCTTGCGTGTATTGCACAAGCCGCACCATCGAGTTTCTTGGACGGTCCTCTTCATAGAACATTCTTGAAAAATCTTGACTAAAGTCCTCCATGTCATCAATAGGCCCCCTAGGCAGCAATGGCGAGCTAGCAACTGTACAAGCTCCATCTTCTTTCTTGGTCTAATTTGGCGGGTCATTCAAAGTGCCTAGCTGGAGAGGGCCTTTGATAAAGTGCTGACGGTAGTCCCAAGTCAATGGCCTCGAGTCTCCCAGAACTGATAACAAGGACTCTTGGTAACCGAGGCCCCTTCTGTTCATTTTTATGCCCCTGGGGATCGGCTTGGTCCGCCCCTGCAATTGTGCGCCAAGACCTCTCCCCGGCTTATAGCCTAGCTTCAATATGAGCTTCCAACCCTTAGAATCATTTATCTCAGGCTTTATCTTGACATTTACCTAAGGGACAGCTGGCTTGCGAGGTGCATATGCCCAGGGAAAATTGAGGTCCATCACTGAAATAACGGGCTGATTACTGGGCCAGAGTGTCGGTAAGATCTTCTCTGAAGTGGCTTCCACTGACTGAACCGTGGAGATACTTTTGACTTTGACCACCCTCCCTTGGAAAGGGAATTTGAGGCATTGATGAACAGTGGATGGCATAGCATTAAGATTATCAATCCACGGTTGACCCAAACTAGCCTTGAACATGGGGTCAATGTCGAGTATGTAGAATTCAATGGGCATTGTGCGTGGCCCAAATTCAGCTTGAATGGTGACTACCCCGTGACATGGCCTCCTTGAATTATCATACATTGCAATGGTAGTCGGGGTAGGCCTTAGTGAATTTTCTGAAATATTACATGCCCTTAGAGTGCTGAGAGGATAGACATTGATAGAAGCCCAAGTGTCTACCAATGCCGCATCTATGCTTACTTTGTTCAAGATGATGGAAACGCATAACGACATTTGACGATCTTCGGGGGGTGCTAGCTCGATTTCTGAAAATGTGATAGCCGGGACCTTGGAGATTGTTTCTAGGGCTGTTGGCAAACTATCCACTGCCATATCTTCACTGACCATGACCTTCCGTAAAAAATCCCATAGCACATCTTGGTGAAGCTTAGACCTCTTAATCAATTCCAGAATTGAAATATTGGCGGGCATCCTATCTAGATGGTATAACAGGTCCTACTGAGTACCCGATAGCGGATCTTCCTCCTCCTGGTCAGCAGCCTGTTGCGAGGACTGGGGATTGGGTGTTGGTGCACCAGTGGTGGGATAGTTCCGATGGAATAAATGCCCACTCCACAGGGCAAGGTTCTGGGCAGGCACGACATCATATGGGCTCACATTAGGCGGGTTGATGGGCCCGATGGGGTGGATAAGCAATGTGGGGGTAGGCGTGGTGGAGATAATGGGGGTAATGGGAGTAGTGGTAGTGGTGACGGGTCCTGCAAGGAGAATAACTGGTGAAGGGTTGGATGGTGGCGTGGTGATGATTGGTGGTGTGGCCACTTGCAGAGGAGTAAGGACAGGCGGAACAATGGGGGAAGCTGGTGGTAGGATGAGGGGTTTAAAAGGAACGACGTGTGCGGATGATGGATGGGTTTGATGGGTTGGTGGGAGGATGACGGGTGTAGAAGGTGAAGGAGGGTTGCGGTAGGTATGGTAGAGAGCCATAAGCCGCTGAACCGAAGCTTCATCATCATTAGACCACCTGGCATCAGGGGCCGGGCGTTGGACAAGGTTAACTTGGGCTGGTGCCGGTGGCTAAGGTTGTGGAGTGGGTGGATGATTCGGCATGGGGTTTTGATGGATCCCCAAATCCAGAATAGACTGCTGATGTTGTGGCTACGGCTGCAGTGCTTGCTGCTACACTTGCTGCCTCGGCGCTTGCCTTCTCTTTTCTCTAATTTTAATGATGGCCTTATGCATCTCGGCCCAATCAATGCGCTGCCCTTCATGGAGATCATACACAAGATCCTTAAATTAGAAACAACCCTCAATCGTATGCCCGGGCTGCCGGTGGAACATGCAATTTTTGGACTGATCAACGGACGGGTTCTAGTTAGTCTATTCTGGAGGAAGTTGAATTACACTAATGGACATGAGAGCTGAGAAGATATCTGGGAGGGACTCGGGCAAAGGAGGATACTGCGCCCTCTTTGGAGCCGGGCGTTTAGTTGCATGGCCGTTAGGTGAAGGGACGTTGTGGCATTGTGAGGGTTGTTGCGGTTGCTGGGGAGCGGGGAAGGCATTTTGTGGAGTGGGGAAGGCGTTTTGTGGAGTGGGGAAAATAGGCTGGGCGTTTTGTGGAGCGGAGAACTGAGGGTTGCGTGGGGGTTGTGGAAAGCGGGGTGGAGCGGATTGGTTGGAGAGAGGGAAGGCCACGGCTTGCACTTGCTCATTAGTCTGGACTCCTTCAGTGATGGGCCCCTGAGGTTTTCTATTATATCTGGGCTTTTGGGCCTCAAAAAGAGAGTGAATGGGGGAGTGCTTGAATTGGGTCTGGATAAACCTCGCCCGGCTATATAATTAGTGCATATTAGCGATATCATTCATGGCCAATATGTTGCGAAAAGTAGGTGTAGCATTAGAAATGAGCAACTTGACCTTTTCCTCCTCCGGAATATGACCGGGCACACGGGCAGCCATCTGCCTCCATTTGTCAGCATAAGTAGCGAAGTCGTCATCGGGCTTCATTTTCTCAATAACTAAATCTGTGAAGGAATATTCCGGGACGACCCGGTCCTGGAACCTCTGAATAAACTTTTCTTTGACAACTTTCAAACTCTCAGCATCTTCCAGCGGCAAGGCATAAAACCACTCCAGTGTGACTCCATTCAATGATCGGCGGAATAAATGTGCCATGAGGTGATCATCATACTGGAACTGTGCCGATTCATACATGAAATCCCTCACATGAACATATGGATTACTATTCCTATCATACTTGCGGTATGTGGGGAGCTCGGATTGAGGGGGAAATTGAATATTGTGGAAGCTAGGAATGGGAACATCTACCAAGGACTGTGGGCCGACCTGCTTTTGAAGAAAGTCGAGTTGTTGCTACATGGCAGCCCACTTATCAAGAAGTTCCTACTCTCGAGATGGAGTAGGTGGAGTGAAAGGAGCGGGCTCAAGGCGAGGAGCCGAAGGATAGACGAAAAGAGGGGGAGGCTCATAAGAAGGATATTAAGCCGAAGGATGACCCAAATTGGAATAAATATGGGCTGCCCCTTGCTGAGGGTGAGCAAAATTGGCCAGGCCAACAAGGACTTGTGGCATCGAGGGAATGGACCTGTAAGAATCAATCGGGGTAGAAGAGGGAAGAGCGGTCTTCCCTTTATCAAGGGCCTGAGGGGACGAACTAGAGGATTGGCCTGCCTCTAGATTGGAGAAGCGAAGAACCCTGGGTTGGACCGGGGTGAGATCAATAGGAGCAGGTGAAGCCCCGGGCCCATCAACCCTAGATTGGGAGATGGAAGTAGCGGATGGACCTTGTGAAGCAATGGAGGACAGGGCGATTGACCCCTACAAGGTTTGATAAAGGGCCTGAAGTTGGGCCGGATCCAACTGGGCCATCATTTGGAGAATGTGACTTGTGGGATTGTTGGTGGATAGCGCAGAAAAAGAGGGCTGACCGCCCTCAACGGGAGTAGAGGATGGAGGAGGGGTGGACCCTTCTCTAGACCGAAGTGGCATGACCCTAGGCGGGTCCTCAAGGAGTCCCTGAGGAAGAGAGTCCTCGTGGGAATGGGAGAAATCGTAGGAAGATATGGTGGAGTAGAACAAAGGATTTAGATAGGAAATGAAGGAGGAATTGCCCCTAGGAGTTGAACCTATGGATTTGAAGCAACTCCACATACAATGTGGCACCTAAAAGAAAAGAAAGAAAATAACACAAACAACCACCAATAAGCAACCAAACAAAATGACCCAACAAGGGGAAATATGCAAATAAAGAAGAGCTGAGAGGCAACCAAAGTCAACCAAGTTATAATGATGCACACAATTTTATTTATTTCTCCTTTAGAACCTTAGTGATTTCAATAAAATATTCTCTCCAACAGTAGGTTCTTAATGGGAAAAGATAGTACTGGGGACTTGGTTGACTCTAGGTGTAAAACTCTCCCTTACTTATGCAACCTAGACATGGGGTGGTAAAGGTACAATCGGCCTGGCGTCCGTTTGGGAATCCATGGCTCACGGAGACTTATGGAGGTCCCAGATGTGGTCACCTAGTCGACCCCAAGGAATATGGAGGTGAGAGGATCACACACCAAGGTAGGAATGTAACTATGATATGAAAGATGAATGATCCTATGTGCACCGGAGTGCATGCAATTTCTACCTTAAGAGCTAACAAACAATATGCAAACAATGATATAAATATGTGCCACAATAAAGGAGAAGACCAGATAGCACCCAAGAGCAATAGAAATCAGCAAAAATGTAGAAATAACAGTACTCCTCGAGATGCGTGCCTATAATTGGAGAAACGGTCGCCTAAGGACCGCTAAAGAGATAAGACGGTCTAACACTAGACCACTTTTAAGCCATAAACGGCCGGGAGGAGACCGCCAAGGAACCAGAGAGCAAAAATAAAAGGGAATAAAATTGGAAAACCGATGGAAACACAAGGTAAATTGGAAAAAGCAAAGAAGAGCAGGTCAAACAGTAACTCTACACGATTGGCACTAGATGTCCCACTGTGATCGCCAAAAAATAGGGGTTGTAGATATTTGTGAAGTGGTGTGATGAGGTGTGTGAGAGATAGAGTTGTGATGTGTGAGATGTGCTAACTCAAACAAACAATAACATCAAGCATAAAGCATGTGGGCATGTCATCTTAACAGTGCAAAGAAAAGCAATAGGATGAACTAAACACATGCCGTGGGCGTGGAGCAAAGGAAGGAATAAAAACACACACCGTGGGTGTGGAGCAACTAAAAAACAAAGGAAATAAGAAAAGATGGAAGAATATGATGACCAGTACCCAAAGAAGAAGATGTGATCGCCACCAAAGCCAATAATGCAGCGAACTACACTACGTACCTTGGAAAAAAGCCGAGTGAAGCACACTCGCCCGCAGGAGAGACAACTCAAGTGTAGATGTGAAAAACGGTCCTGATGCGACCGCAAGGCGAAGAAAAATGGTATGCCGATGGACCGCAAGGGAACCCAAACGGTCTGCTGATGGCCACTAAGTGCACCCAGAAAAGTGTGATGTGGAACTTGAATCTCCACCCCTCCTGGCCGGCTAGAAGAGTTGGGCCTCGTGTGGTGAGCTCTATAGACCTGCAAAAGAGTGTTGACACAAAAGAAAAGAACCCAATTAGACTTGGAAAAGTGCAATATCTAAAAAATAATGAAACTAGTATGCATAAAAGGAAGGGTGAATGCCTGAGTGGTTGGTGGTTTATTAACCCCTGTGGGGTGTGAAAATAGTAGGGGATGTTTAAAAACGTGATGTGAGTGCAGAAGAACGTGGAGGAAGAATGAGAAATATGCTATGATGATGCAAAGAAAGACTAAGACTAAGAGAAGAAAAGACACAAAAGCAACTTAAAAACCGGCTACTCCCTAGACCTGAAGACTCAAGGACACCGACACGAGCTCTCCCTGGTTGGTTCTCACTCCAGAAGGTGGCAGCACCTCGATGTAAACTCCAAAAATCTCCTCTCCAAACCATGAAGTCAAGGGCTCTATTTATAGACCCCCAAAATCCTGGGTCGAGTTGGAGGGATAATAGCATGAAAATAAGGCTGAACCTTGATAAATCTCAAAGATAATACTCCCAAGAGTCCATAGAAACAAACAGAAGCTTCTGAGGATCAACACTAAGAGAGAAAACACCAAACCAAGGACTCTATTTTTATCATGGATGGAGAGAGGAAAAGCAGACAGAACATGACTCTCTGTCTCACCTAACGGTCTTGCGATAGACCACAAGGCTCGGCCGATCACAAAGAGATAAGACCAAAGAAATCGAACGGGACTCTCTCCTCCCTAGCGGTCTAGCAAAGGACCGCCAACATCCATTAACAGTCGCGCGATAGACTGCTAGGCTAATAGACGTGGCAAAAGAGATAAAGGCAAAGAAATCTCCGAGTTAATCCACAATAAAAATCCTCATTAGCGCTTATCTTGTCCCAATAAGCTCAAATGACGAGAATAGAAGGAAATAGGCCTAACAAGGGAGAGCGACCCAAAAAAATAAGCCAAAAAATGACCTAAAACAGCCCAATAATCGGTGATCACTCGGGACATCATAAAAATGGATAAGGAAATGACCCAACTCATTGGTCATAAAATGGGTGTCAACAATACCGTCTGAAATACGATGTTGAATAGTCAATACAACAATACATCCATATTAAATGCATAGTATCTGTTGAGATACTTTTTCATTTTCATGACGTATAAAATACATTACATAATCTTCTCGTGCATCACCCAATACCGAGAGATATATTTTATGTGCAACACTTGCATTACTTTTTATATATTTTACTCACTCTAGCACTTGAAATTTGAATTTGCTAATATTATTTCACGTCCTTACATGGGAGAAATATTTTCATCATTATTTCAGACATACAGATGCCAACAGTCAGGGGCAAGTTGTACAAAAGAAGAAAGAGGATAGACATATGTATATTCGGCAGTAGAAGATCTGATTCACCTACTACTTGGATAATGATGTTCGTTCACTCACAAAGAAGGTGAAAGCATAGCGACAAATCTAATCTGTTGAACGTTGTACCTGGGATCCGACCGTTGAAAGTAAATGTCTTAAATGGATACAATGAAGGCTAGATCTATAAATAGCGTAGATTTCAAAAATAAGAACGAACGAGTGAATTATATTGAGTAGATCGATCAATCAACTTTAGCAAGCAAAGCGATCCCCAAGCACTATCTTCCTACACATTCAAGTCAAGGAGAGACTTCACCATGTTAAAAGCATCATTGTAGAAGTGTCTCTCCCAAGAAAGTATTGAAGAGGAGGAATCTGTATCTTTACAACATTCCTACCATTCCCCTCTTCTATCTATTTATTAGTTAATTTATCTTTCTTTGCGCATTATAATTTCCATCACAAAAGCTAACCCTTACTCACGTTCGAACACTGCATGGAGATTAGGATTCTGATTCCTAGCAGGGAAAGCAGCTGTCGATGAGGAAGTTCTAAGTTCAGTAGGATTCTTTATGTGGAAATTCTAAACCCTTTAGGAAGCTTAAACCTTAAATCCTATAAATAAAGCCCTCCATCGAATGCGTTCAAGGCTAATACTGCGTTCGAAGGAGCCCTGTTGCGTCGACGTTGCCCTCGTCATTTTCCTCTACTTCCTGCCTGCTACCATCGTGATCCTCTTCTTCCTAGGTGGCTGAACTAGAGTGTGGAGACGTGAGGACCTTGTGGACGCACTAAAATTCGGAGGGGGGATCCGTTCGTTTGTTGGTCGGGGTTAATTCTTCTATTTAGTGCGAGGGCGTGCCAGTCACAAAGTGACGATTTATTCGGGCTTCATGGAAGCCCATGGCGCGCTCGATCTGACTAATCAGACGATTGTGTAGTTCGTGTCGGGACCGAAACCCGCCGTGCCGTAAAGGCCACGACGTTATTTACATCCCCCATACGGGGGAACACCCTTGATTGATTGCCGGGAATAAGGGCCCTACGGCCTACAGAGAATATTAATAATGCAGGAGGATAGTGAAAGATGAACTATGCTAGAAACCCGTATCGGGACGTGAACGCTAAGACTATGTCGGCCACTCATGGGCCACTTCATGTTCGGATGAAGGTTCGTGTTTGTAGTATAAAAGACGGTAGCAAAACCGCGCGAATGTTTGCCATGAACAAGGCAAGTTTAATGAGAATGCGGGAATGGATCCCGGTAGGGATGGGTCAAGTTGATAGACTGTTGGCCGGAGATGATTTCGGATTATGGCCATGTCGAAAGTTCCGTAAACCACGTCCGATACCATAAGGCGTCGTTGATTTTCTCTTTACACCCAGTCCGAGGGAGTGAATTGTTAAATGCGTAGCCCGAGCTCAATAACGTGCGCCCTCACACGCGGATCGACTGCGCGGTCAGGACACGGGGTTGAAGTGGGTAATAGAGTTCCTTTCATTTTTTGTTATTGATCTTTGCATTCTTCTTTTTATTTGAACATTTCTCTCCTTTTATTTTTTATTATTCTCCCCCCCTTTTTTCATATAAAGGAGGCACGCCGAGCTTGAAGTGGGCAAGAGGGGAGGCACGCCGGGTAAGAGCTTCGAAGGAGGGCGCCGGATAAGGGAGCACAAGGGGGAAGCGCGCCGGCTAAGGTGGCAAGTTGGGGCGCGCCGGAATAGGGTGAGGAATAGTATAGCGCGCCGGTTTAAGGCGGCTATGCAAGGGGCGCGCCGGTTAGTGGCAAAGAAAATGAAAGGGGTTTTGAGTGTAAGGCTAAACCGGCGCGGGGGGGTACCGCGCCGGGTTAGCCCACGCCGGATTAGGGCGCGCCGGGTTAAGCTTCTACGAGGTTTTGTTTGTTCTGTTTTGATTCTTTTTGCTCTGTTCTTGTTTCTTCAACTTACAGATTGATATTTTGGTTGGTTTATTCACTTAGTTGATGGATTAAGTTGATAGAGAAGGTGGTTAAAGCTTTCTGATCATTTGTTAAGACGAACGAGCATGCGGATTGAATATCTTATTAAGAGGGATTATGCAGGAACTTGTTCAGTTTGATTCAGAGACGGCTTCAGACATATGCTATTCTTACTCCCAGAGGCCTTGGCTTGTTCAGCTGTTCTTATGCTCAGAGAACTCATCCTGTTCGTCTGTTCTTGAGTGTTCTCATCCTGGCGAGATTTGGGCAGCACCTCCCCTGGACTGGGGGTTGCCAGATAATAATAAGGAACACCAAATGGATAACTCCGGGGTGCACCTCGAATCTAGACCTCATGGCAGTCCAATAACCCAGATGTGAGTGCTGGAGAGCTCGAGGACTAGCCTTCAAGAGCTCTCACAACTCACGGGCGATGACTTCGTGGAACGGGACAGATGTAGGCCGCAGGTGGCCATGACTGTTCACCCTTCGAACGGGTTCCCTCAGAGTTCATGCCACAGAAGGGCAAGCTCCCGAGGACCCCAGGTGATTCAGAGAACCAGAGAAATAAAACGGAAGAAAAAGGGGGGAAAGGATCAGAGCCATAGAATACTGCGCATGCTCACAAAGTCATTCTTTTATTCATCCTCAAGGGAAAGGGAAGGAAGAATACAACGGAGAAGATAAAAGAAAAGCTAAATGTTGAGGTGGGGGAAGAAGATACATCGACGGGGGAGAAGAAGGAACAGAGCACAAGCTCTCCCTCTCTTCTCTACCCTCTCTTGCTCTCACCCTCTCCCTCTCTTTCTTCACCTTGCAGGCATGAACGGATGGTTGTAGCTTCTTCTCTTCGGAGGCTGGAGAGCTCTCGAGAAGACCTCTCTCCCTCTTCTTCTTCAACCTTCCTCTTCTCTTTTCTTCTGTTCCCTTCTATTGACCTTCTCCTCTTTTTTTTCCGGCTTCACAATGCTGCCCCTTATATACATCAGCCAGCCTGGGAGCCTTCCTGCCATTTCCACCTCGTCCGCAACGAAGTCGGGAGTTGACTGGCTGTGCTGGACGCTGTTCATTTGTCCCGTACACTGCTGCTCATCCGAGGATGGGACGCTCAGAGATCTGTCGGAGCTTGCCTTGCTGCTACTGCTTGTGTGCTGTCGAACGAAGGTAGAAGCAGAGTTATGGGCATTGAATGTCCTCTGCACGCCATAATGATGCAAAACAGAGCATCGGCATGCTGACGGGACAGGATGGGGTTAAACCGGCATGGGGGGGGGGGGGGGTGAGCGCGCCGGATTAGCATCAGGATGAGGGGAAAGGCTTAAAGCCAAGGGAATAGTAGCGCGCCGTATTAAGGCAACCTCAAGGGCAAATGGGAAATGGGGGCGCGCCGGTTTATGGGGGCGCCGGATTAAGATGTTGAGGGGGGGCGCGCCGGTTTAGAGCACGTCGGTTTAAGTCCCTTCCGTGCCATTTTAAGCCTCAAATTGATTCTTTTCGAAGTCACGGCCGTTTATATGAATGTCGGCATTCCCAGAACATTCTGGTTGCAATGCATGGCCTCCGCAATATTCCGTTTGTAGCCTCAGGGACTCGGTCTCAGATTCTGCGTGACTTTCGATGCATGACGAGACTGTGCCGGAGTTCCCGACTTTTCTCTGATTCAGCTCTCGGCACGGCCGGTCGGAGCGTTGTAGCTGTATCTTCTGCTTAGGGGGCTTCCTGAGCGGGTAGCGGACCACCAAGCGCGTTCTCATCCTGATCGGGTGAGGCATGAGATTTGTTCAACATTTTCATCTTCGGCTTGCTCTCGAGTGTCGAGACGTGCATGCCGTATGATCCTCATCGACATTTTTTGGCGTCCACAGACCTACATCCTCATCTTCCTCTTGTAGCTATTAACGTGAAGAAGCCTTGCTTCTTCCTCTCTTTTTCCTCCGTTCGAGTACAGTTGCGGTTGCAGTTGCCGTAGCTACCTGCTGCTGCTATTTCTTCTATTTTTCTTCTCTGTCTGTCGCTCAAAACCCCCAAAGAGGTAGGTTTTCTCAAGTATCTAAGTCCAAGATCAATACCAAAGGTCCCTAGCAATCATAAGTCTAGTTAAATCATGATTCCATAGCGTCTGCTATTCCATTTACGTGGTTATGTTTGAGTTTACTATCTGTATGAAAATAGCAATCAAGCATTGGCCGCCTATTAATGAATGACCGTGCAGAAGGTCACAAATTCTGAATTTGCGACAGTCTTCTGGTCGCCCATTAATGAGCGACCTTACCCATGCCGCTATTTCTTTTATTGCAATTAATAAACATCACATGTTTAAAATTTTATATTTATCAAAACTGACGTTAAAATTCTTGCATGTGCATGATTTTAGAGTCCCTATATTTTTCTCTAGCTATCCATGTCCTTAGTTTCTTTAAATTCCATGTAATTAGCAAAGTGTTATTATTCATGTACAAATAAAAGAAATGAACAATATATTGTGCCTGTAAACGTTCCTCCTGCCCGATGCGTAGCATCAAAAAGAATGGACGACTATCACACAGTCGCCAATTAATGAATGAGTGCTCCTGTAGGGAGGCATTGTTTTGTAAAAGAATTAGTAAAATAGAAAATATATGAAAATCATGAATCTGCGACATAAAAATGGACGCTATTTAAAGATTGAGTGTCCTATTACAAGGTCGCTAATTATAATATGTTTTCATTGATTTCTGGAAAAATCCTAGAATTAGCGCTCGTGCTTAGTGTCGCTAATTCTTATTATATTCTTTGAAATTCTGTCAAAATAAGATTGAGCGACTTTTCAAAGAGCCGATATTTCTAGATATAGCGACTTCTGATTAGACGCAGATTCTTACACTCTTAGTTTTTTTCAATTTTCTGGCCCATATCGCGGGTCTATTGACACTCTCATCTCACATCCGTAGATGGAGTCTCTATTTTATTTCTATCGATTACATACTCAACTCTTGGTGATGATTAGACCCTCTGCGAGATATTCCTTCCTTCGGACTAGTACTTTCTTCATTGAGACATCCGTAAGTCTACGTTAGCATTGGATCCCTCAAGGCAGCTGAGCAGGTTGTACCCTAAAAACCCTGGAACCCTTACTTGTCACGTCACTCTGAAGAAACGTGATGCTTAGACCTCATAGACTGCTGTTTCTGGCCTCTTTTGAGAAGTATATCTCTATCAGTAATTAGCGACCATGACGTGGGCGCCAGAAGGAATTGGAGACCACTCTAGTGGCACTATAGCCCTCATTTAACGACCTAAGGATGGACGCTATTTCTTCGTGCCTGTACTGTTCACAGGAATGAGCGACCATATAGTGGATGCTATTTCTGAAATTGATGGCTGTCTAGTCGACGCCAATTACCCAGTTTCATGATATGTCATGAGTTTTATGCGATTTATCGGTATGTCATACTTGTACAAGTTCTGTCCTTGAACTCCGTCATTTCCGTGAAATCTATCTTATCATCCTACATTGGCTTATTCCTTTGAAACTCTATATTGGCTATAAAACTATAGTGGATGTCTAAATATATACATGACTCAATTCTTATGAATATAGGGCCCAATCTGGTCCTGGAAGGAGCACCCGAAAGTACTTGTGCCCATGGGAGCTATATTGATCACGGTGTGACATTGCACCGAAGTGCATGATTTGCTTGATTGTTGACATTCCACGAATCTTGTACTTGACTTGACTTGACATGACTTGCGTGGCTCGAAATGGGTATCTACTTGCTTGAAATTATAATAGCTAATTCACATGACTTGACTTGTTATTACATGCTTGACAATCTTGATATACTTCACATAATTATCTTGAAATCTTTACTTCACATAATTATCTTGATATACTTCACATAATTATCTTGAAATCTTGCTAGTTCATCTCTATTAATTCTTGATACTCTACTCTCGTCTTTATCTTGCGTACATGCATCACTATAGTTGCAAAGTTCATGTAACATGTAATTTACTTAAAACAAGCTTGATCTTGAGATATAATTCTTACTGAGTGTTCGCTCACCCTAGTTTTTCCCCTATTTTTTCGGTAACTCTGATGACGAAGATCATTCGGATGAGAACGGACATGAGTGAAGAGAATAGAGCTATCTGACTATTGGAGATGTTATCTAGTCGCGTCTTTTCATCTTTCTTGAGTCTGTCATTGTATTTTCCTCTTTATTGAGTCTAGTTTGTCATTTAGTGTTCCTTTACTTTGAAGGATTATATGTGGAACTAGTTGAAGTTATTAATGGAATAAAAGATTTGATTTATTATCTCTACTTTGCGCGCTCTGTCTTATGTGTCGAATTACCTCGTGCTCTGATTCACATGAATGATATAAACTCATCACGCATATCGGGTTCCTTCCGCGCTCGGGACGTGACACATGCCCTGTGCCACCGGATCAGGGACTTCCCCTAATATGAAGGCCACCGTATTGCCCATCTATCCCATTTCTTTGGATTTCAGCTTTTTGTTTAATCCATCCCAGTACTGACAGGGGTTTGCCAAGCTCTCCTGGCATGACCCCTGGTCAATAAAGAGGGGTACATATAGAACAACAGTATATCACTAGCTCTTCGATATATGCAACTGCTAAATCCCGTCTGTTTCCATACGTTCGGATTTTTCGATCACTTCCCGAGTGAACAATAAACTGCCTCACTGGCGAACAACTCCCCGACCTCTAAAGACACACGGACCCATGGTTATATCGGTGCTCCCCGGAGCCTCTACGTATATGCCGTGGTGGCACAAGGGTCAACATAATTGGCAGAATGTGATCGACGACCATTGGGTGATACGGGTCTCCCGATGGGTGAGTCCTCGGAAATCCCCTACCCGCTATGGGGTCTGGGCTGTCATTCTGACATGCCCATCTTTTATGGAGTCCGTCTCAGCTCGCTGTGGATAGGCCTCCTCTACATCTCCCCCGACACGTTTTAGGGCAGGGGGAGATGCTGCCAAAATTCACCCAGCACTCTGTGGCTTTTTCGTTTATTTCCTCTCTCATCATGAGCATAGGCAAGAGCACTTTGATATCGGTAAGGGACTGCTGTTGAATAATAAAAGAAACGAGTACAGGAAAATAGTGCCAGCATCTTGGATTAACAAAAAAAAGAAATATAAAAAGTATGCGCTAGGGCCTGAGTCGACTCAGCCTTCATCCTGGGTTGATGCAAAAAACCCTCTGGGTCAGCACAGTAGATCCTGTTCGTCGACCCCCTAGTCCCTACGTTGACGCCATCCAGCGGCCTTCATCTGGAGGGTGATCTTGCGGCAGATGATCTGGCAGCCGTATCAGCATCCCTCGTCGGATCACACCCCCGTCGGCTCATCCCTCTCTTTATTCCCTTTTCCCCTTGTTTTCTCCCATCCCAATTGGCCCATGGCCGCTCATGCATGTGTAAAAAATAATAAATAAATAACGTAATAATAATAATAATAAATAGGTATATAATAATAATAATAAACATAATAATTGAAATAATAATAGTAATGATGAAATAAATCTGGGCATACTTGCATTCATATGTGAATGGGTATCTGCTTCATTATGTGTGCTCGCATGTTATGACTCTTTGGTATATCAAATGGTGATCTGCAGAAAGTCAGATTAGGTCTGACTGAAAGCTCTCACTATGCGTGAGTTAAAGGAAACTCTGCCACGTACCGAAAGTCGATTTAATAAAATAGAACATTGCTGCATCGTGTGCTTGAGTGCATACTTAGGTTCCACGTTACATAATAAACATTTCTAGATTTACGTATTCCTTTCATTCAGCCCTAGAGGCTTCTTTATCTTGGAAATTAATCAAGGGTTGTCCTTCTTCCAGAAGGGCATAATTAACGTCATCGCCTTTATGGTATGACGGACTTCGGGTCCCGACACGATCATCCACTTTCACCTTATTAGTCAGACGAAGTGCATAATAAACTTGTCACAAGTGTGAGTGGCATGCCTATGCATTATATAAAAAAACCAATAAATAAACATACAAAAAAAATCCTCCCCCTCGAATAAGTTGGCGTGCCCGGTGGGACTCAGTCTCCCTTCATCTCTTCGCCAAGGTAAAGGGCCCCGGGGCCCTCCCCAAGAATACTGATTGTTTGCCTGTTTTGTCTCGCAAGAAATACAATGGTGACCGGACTAGCAGGACTTGCATTTGGGTCTCAGGTCCTGGCCTCCCACGCTGCGCACAGGTAACTGGTGGAGCACATGATCTTCGACACTATTCCCCCGGTTGTTGGGTTTCCCAACTTCCTTGGAGTCGCTTTCATCAGCTTGCTCGACGTGGAGGGCGGCGAGGCTGCAACGACTATCGCGGACAAGGCGGTCGCCCGTCCAAAAATGAGCCCTCCTCAAGGGGCTACTACAAACTTCAACACCATATCTTGCATGGTTCACCATGCTGATTATGGACCTATCTCCACTGGCAAGAGGCTACCTAGAGGCAACCAGAGGGATTGCCAGAAGAGAAGAACTATTGTTATTCCCCGGGATCGACTTTCAGCTTCCGAAAAGTCAGTGTTGATAGGCGTTCTTCGGGTCTATCTAAATGGCCGCAACACTGAGGTACTACCGGACCGTATTGTCCCAACGGTGCCTACTCGCAACACCTTCCAAGTGTTGGCGACTAGGCGGGTGAATCTTGATGATGACAGACAAAGGAAGCTGGCCTCTAAACCAGCAAAGTTTAAACAAGTTTGGGTCCCTAAAGGGACTCGGGGTCCGGCACCGACCCGGCAGAATTCCACCCGAATTGCTGAAGTCCCTAGGAGAGGTGGCAGGAATGCTGTATCAAGGAAGGAGGTGCGGGTGAACCCTCCACCTATCCCCAGGGCCTATGCCAAGCGGGTGAATATCTTCGTGTGCCCCAGAAAGCTAAATGAAGCTACTAGATTGTCACGGCTCTCATATATGCCGTCTGCTCAAGATCAAAGACTGCCCCGCACCCTTTCTCTGGGGTGCAGCCAAGATGAGATGACCAAGGTTGTCAAAGATTATTTCCATGGCTTGGGATGCTCTTCCCTAGGCCAGCAAAGATTGCTCTGTGTCATTGGTTTCGGAGAAGAAGAAGAAGAAGAGAGGGAAGATGGACAAAGAGAGGCATCGTCTATAGATGATGATGAATGTGAAGAGGGCTTTGAAGCCGGATACATTGAAGACCTTCCACAGCAGGAGGGAAAGAAAAGGTTGTCAATGTTTGAAAGGTTGGCCTTCTTCGATCAAGCAAAAAGAAGAGTCTGGAAGTAGAAAGGAAGAATACAAGTCTTCACTTGCAACATGGCCGGAGTGGCCGACAAATATGGGGCCCTACCTGAAGAAACAGAAGAATTGGCCAAGCTAGCCGAAAGGCCAGGGTCGAACACAAGAAGAAGTAAAGTCGCAAAAGAAACACCGGGAGTGGTAGAAGGAAAACAAGTCATTGCTGAAGCCATCAGCATGTTGACTGCCAAGGTGGTAACATCTGAAGAGGAAGAGGTTTTGCTGCCCACCTCATCCGAAGGTGCCTTGGGCGAAACAATGGAGGGCATCTCTAGTATGGCAGCCCTAGACTCATCGGTGTTGATGTTGTTGCAAAAGTATCAACAAGAAATAGAGCTTCTGACGAAACAATTCAATGAGAGGACGGAGCAGGCCCGTCGTCCAGCCAGCCAGAGATGCAGGCAGAATCATCATGGGGAGGTGTTAACCCCGGGCGATCTTCCACCACCATGTACCCTTTTCTAGCCCGTAGAGCATAGTTTGGCTGCTACCCAGCAACATCTACCCCAGTCGTTGCTGCCACCGATGTTGCCCCAGCTTCATCAGGCACCACTACTACGCCCTACGCCGCAGGCAACCACTTTGGTTACTCCATACCTGCAGCCGACGCACTTCTACCCTGAACCGATTGACCCGACCGCCATGAATATACTAATGGTTGAAAAGATGATTGAAATGAAGCTAGCCAAATGGGGCGAAGGAGATTATGTTACATTTGATGCATATCGGGTGCCATACTTGCCACACCATGCTGTCAAGCGGCTCCCTCTGTGGATCAGCAAGCCTCCAAACTTTGACAAATTTAATGGACAGGGCTCCCCAAAGGAGCACATTGCATACTATATGACAGTCATGGGCGATTTGGCTATAGATGAATCGTATCTGCTAAAATTTTTTGAGTCCTTGCTGACGGGACTCGCCTTTGAATGATACTCCAGCCTACCGGCCGGGTTGATCAGCGACTGGCCGGATATGTAGAAAAAGCTCAGAGAAAGGTTTCATGTTACTGAAAGAGAGGTCACTATGGTCGAATTATACTCAACAAGGCAAAGGCCTGGTAAAACAGCTCTAGACTACATCAAAAGGTAGAGGAACCTCGGTAGGAGGTGCAAGTGGCCCCCGCATCAGGAGGACACTATTCAAATATGCAAGTAGAATCTCATGAGGGAGGTTCTTGAAAGGATGATCGAATGGAGATAAGGTCTTTTGACTGCCTAAACAATGTAGTGATTGAGATTGAAGCCTTTCTGGCAAAGCATCCCTCGCCAATGACTAATATCGTCACTCAAAAAGCAAAGGCGGTAGATCGGCGGCCAGCATCGAAGGAAGCCAATACTATTGACCTAAAGGCATTTGAACAGCAAAGAGATAAAGGAAAGAAGGAAGCTACTCCTCCACCTGCTAGAACAGAAGAAAAGAAAGAAGGTCCCTCACTCTGGGACAAGATGAAGAAGGCATACTCCTTCCCCAAAGATAAAACTAGGGTCCTCTTCAACTAGGCCCATGAATACGATAAGGTCACCCTGCCTGAGCCGAAAAGGCCGGAGGACCTGAAGAGGAAGGACAATCTGAGATTTTGCACTTATCACCAGATACTCAGGCATCCAATCGAGGACTACTATGTGTTCAAGGACATAATGGAAACTCTGATAAAGAAGGCTGAACTTCATATGGGGGAGTACAAAGTAGACCCTCCAAGGCCTCATGAAGGCCCGATGAATAAGGCAGCTGTCAAGATGATATCTCTATACCAAGCGTTGCCAGAAGAAATCTCGGAGGTAAGTACACAGCATACCTATGAGTCGTGCTTTTTGACACCCTTGAAAGAACAGCAGGGATGGCAGGAGGTCCCTACAAAGAGTAAAAGGAAGCCTACACCTTGCCCAACAGTGGGGGCGCACATCTGTGGTGCTATGGCACGACCAGCTCCACCAACTCTGACACCAGTTTGAGTTGACCAACCTACTATAATTAGAATATCCACTCATAATCAGAGAAAACAAACTCCGTTGCCAGTAAATAAAGAAATGAGCCCGGAAGTCTGACGGCTACAGGCTTATATAGATGGGCTAGATGAGTATGAACAGCCTAAATTGCAGCATCTCCTGGTAAAGGACCATGTGCCATGGAAGCAATTTGAGCAGCTTACACTAGAACATAAAGAAGAACAAGAAGACCAAAAGAAGATAGCAGCTTGTTCTGGGGACAAGCGCCACCCAAGAAGGAGCAAAAGAAGAAAAGAAAGGCCCAAAGCACCAAGAGGGTTACAACACTCTTGTAATACCTTGTCAGCATTATTCAGCTTGATAGGTGAAGAGGATGAAAAAGAGATCTATTTTACGCCGTCTGTTGAGGCGAGTCATGCTGAAGCCACAACAACTGCTGCTCATGCCACCGGATCGGGGCAAAAATGGGGACGCCCGCCGCCGGCTAATCATAACATCATCTTCAGCGGAGAGCAGCCCTACCAAATACCCTCTCCAGAGGTCAGGGGAATTCAGATACCTCCTCCACCGGGGCTGACGTGAAACATACCTCCTAATCTGAGATTTTCTTTTCTTTTAAATTTTCTCCCATTTTTTTCATCACTTTTTTTCATTTTTTTTTTACTTTTCTCCTTCTCTCTTTTTTTTCTAGAAATATTTTTTTCATCATTTTTTTAAACCTTCTCTGCCACCCTTTTCTTTCATTTTTTTCTCAAAATAATAAAATGAGAGAGACAGAAGATAGAGAGAATGGGAGGGTGACGAGAGAGAAAGAGAATGAGAGAAGAGAGATAAGAGAGGATATACGGGCGAGAGACGGTGGCTATCTTCTCTCTTTAAACTTTCTTTTCTTTATCTTTTTTTTATCACAAATCTTCACGAGAGAGAGAGAGAGAGAGAGAGATCAGTAGTGTGAGAAAGAGTGGTCACGGGGGGTGGCTTTGCATTTTTTTATATATACACTGGCTTCACGAGAGAATAAGAGAGAGAACAGAATGAGAGAGAGAATGAGAGGGGTCCGGAGAGAGAAAGGGATAAGGGAGATAGGTGCGAGAGAGACATCTCTCTTGCTCTCTTTTTTTGTTTGCTAACAGGATGGCATCCCGTAGAGATAGAGAGAAAGAGCAAAGAGAATGATAGGGGGGAGAGAGAATGGAATGTGGGAACGGGGACCACGGCAGGGAGGGCAAGGGAGCCAGGTGGGCGACTGGCTAGCCAGGCGGCGTCCTCACGTGCACACCGGCGTGGTCAACAGCGTGTTCTGCATGGCGGCTGTGGCGGACGTGGAAGGAGTTCGCGGCGGGCTTGCGACGACTGGGGGGGCAGAGAATGGCTCTGCATGGCGGTCGCTATGGGCATGGGCGTGGCCACGGCGAGGTTGCATGCATTGTCACAGCGAGGGCGGTGGCTTCGACAGATGGTGATGACAAAGGTAGCGGTGAGGCTGCATGTAGGGCCACAACGAGGTGGAGGCGGCAATGGTGACATTGCATGGAGGGTCGCGACGAGGGAGGTGACTCCGACGGTGTCGCATGCGAGTGTTGGACGAGCGGTGGTTAGGGAGAGGGAGGGCTTGCGGTCCTGAGTGTGGGGTGAGTGAGGGTAAGGGGGAGGTCCTGCGGTCGTGGCTGGAGAGAGAATGCTAGGAAGGTAAGGCGACGAGGGGGAAGGGAGCTGTGGTGTGAAGTGTAGAAGAGAAAGGAGGAGGCCAACGGTGGTGCGGTATGAGGAGATATGGGACGGCTGAGGTGGAGGTTCGTGCGTGCGTGGGGGGGGAGGGTGGTGGATGGGGTGTTGTGCCCCTATAGTCATTTGCATCTTATGATTTTGATAATGGCTAAACACTATAAGTCATTGTTATTTTCCACTCTCATATGACTGACATACATGATGTTTTGTTCATGACAGATAAGCCAATGAATGGACAAGGAATTGAGTGGAGATGGCAAATGTGAAAGATCATTGATCGCGCCCAAGCAAGAATGGAAATCTATTCAAGAAGAAAGGATGGACTGCTATCAGAAGATCAAGTTGGTTTCAAAGAAGAATTCAACAGTGCAAAAGAATCAACGCTTGGCCACATGAGAGCCGATACACAATGAAGCATAGCAAAGAGAACACAAGGTCACAGACTCAAGATTCTGCCAAGGTTGATGCCACATACATGAACAGGCTGTTGAAGGAGTTAAAAGACTGAGCTAAAGGGGTTAAAGAAGCAAACGGACAAAATCTGGAAACTGCCTAGATTTCGGTCGACTGCTGGCCCAGGGGCGGTCGACCGGATATTATAGGGACAAACTCTCAACCAGTTTCTCAGTGGCGGTCGACCGCTGGCCCAGGGGCAGTCGACCAGAAAAAATAGAACTAAAATTTCTAGAGGGTTTTCTCCGTCCGGTCGAACGCCAGAAGGCTCCGGTCGACTGCCAGCCCCGAGCCTACAAATGTTGACTTCCGTTTTCTCTCCAAGTGAAGCCATTCTCCATGGATTTATTTAATCCTTAAGTCACCCAATCACCCACAAAATGTGGATCTGGTCTGGAGGATGTCCAAGGACCATTCAAATAGTATAAAATAAACACATGAGTGGTTAGAAACCCTAATGCTTCAAGGGGAACAAGGGGATACCAAGGGAGGCTAGAGGAGGAGATCCACAGGTACTGTAGCACATCCATGAACAGTGCTTCGGGCTGGAGTTCTTCATCCATCCAAGGTGATTCAAGCTTATTTCTGAAGCCATCAACCTCCAAGAAGGTGTAGAAGCAATCAAGGTTCAAGGCTGCATCCATTATCTCCTCCATCAACTCAAAGGGGATTCAAAGAAGGAGATTCAAGGAAGATCGGTTTGCAAGGAAGAAGGAACCTTTGTTGCTGAATAAAGAGGAGTCTTTGCAAGAGAGAAGAAGCCCTTGTTGCTGATCAACATCACATCTCAGACAAGATTTCATTTGCTCCTAGCCTTGATCATATTTCCATTTCTTGTCTGAGCATTTTCATACTTGTTCTCTTATCATTTTGTTCAAGAACTGAAATTGAGAATCATTCCTACCGCGGTTAGTAGGAAGGCAGTTGAAAGGTGTTCCAATCTGCAGTGATATCGCCCCTACCGGTGGTTAGTAGGAAGGCAGTCGGTGGTTCTGTGATTTACGGTTTGGTGTGCTGCACTAGTGAGGCCTCACCAGGTTTGATGAGGGGTGGACATAGGACTGGAAATTAAGTCCGAACCACCTTAAAAATCCATTCTGTCGTGGTTTGTTTGTGTGATTACTTCTTCCTAGATGCATGCTTAGGTTCGAATCGTTATATTATTTACTCATATTGCCAAGCGAATCGTAGTGTCCTTCGCTAAGCTAGTTGTATTCCGCTGTGATTCTCTTTATCTAGCTTTAAAGAGGGGTGTTCTGTGAAAAGAGGGGCAGATCTATTCACCCCTCCCCTCTAGATCTTCTATCCACTACTCAACAAGTGGTATCAGAGCCTAATCTCTTGTTATGGTGTCCAACGACCTTGAGGGAAATGGTGGATTAGCGTCCAAGGGTTTTTTACCTGAAGGACATTCTGTGAATAGGCCTCCTTATTTCACTGGAACTAATTATCCTTATTGGAAACATCACATGCAGGTGTTTATTTGCGCCCAAGACTACGAACTTTGGCGAGTGATCAGCAAAGGTCCCTATGAGCTTATGGATGATGAGCAGTTGTGGACCAAAGAACAAATAAGAAAATTGACTATCAACTGGAGTGCTAAACACATCATGCAATGCTCACTCCATCCAGTAGAATTCTCAAGAGTGGCTACCTACGCAACTGTAAAACGATTGTGGGACAAGTTAGAGGTAATTTACGAAGGAACCTCTCAGGTACGAGAAACAAAAGCCAACATTTTAGTTTCTGAATATGAAATGTTCAGGATGAGGCCTGATGAGTCAATTCAAAACATGTATGCTCGCTTAACTGTTGATGTGACACACCCTAAGGGAAAATGCAACGACTAGACTGAATTCCCTTAGACCTAAAGATGCAAGCACAACCACAAGGCTAGAAGCCTATGCAAGCGGACACTCGTACGGCGCGGACGCTCAACCCGTGGGTGACTAGGGGATGCTGAGTCGAGGATGTGGGGGGGGGGGGGTCCCTTGCTGGTAGAGGACCAGTAGCGCTTTAGTTAGTCTCCCCTTGGATACGGTCGCTCACCTTAATAGGCTGAAAGGTGCCAAAGGGCACAGATCCACTCACTCACACCCACGGCAGTCGCTCGGAGGCGGTGGAGCCTTGGGACCGGGCGCTCTCTTCCTTATCCGACGGCGCAAATGAGGAATATTGAATAAACAAGCACGATTAGGGGAAAGGGCAGCGAGCTCACCTAGCCGGTTTGAAGAAACTGGCCCCGATTCAGAGACGTGGGCGAGCGGGGAAGTGTGGGTTCCCCACACACTGCGTCGATGAAGCTTCACCCTGCTAAAGAATTACATGCACTACTCCCCTCACAGGGGGGAACTCAGGGTAGGGGACAATTGGTTACACTCAAACACTTCCTCCACACAGGGAGGGGCTGTAAGCCGGCTAGGCGGGGAGGGGAAATTAGGTGCCGAAGCTGCTCGACCGGGTTGCCGAATTTTGCCGGTTCTGTTCAGCTGCAGGCCTGAGGGCACTTGGGTGATGTCGTACTCTGAGCTGATAAGTCGGATCGATGCGGGACCACCTCTGGCTGAGAGAGTATCCTTCCTGGTGTGTCACAGTCAAATATCTCTATCTGATTCATCTCGGTCGCTTGGTGGCAGCCTCTGGATGCGGACTCGGATGCGTTGGGCACTTGGGCAGAGAATCTGTCTTGACTTGCAGATGATGTACCAACAGGACCTGAAGTCGGATTGTGGCAGGCCCAGAGTCTTCGCGAAGAGGGACAGCTCTGGGAGCTCCCAGAACTGGTTTGACCCAATTCTGAGGTGAGAGGCACCGGCAGCACCGGATCTTGTGAAGTCGCGCAGTTGCAGGAGCCAGCCAGACAGAGGGGAGGTACAGAGGGTGGTCCGCCCAGCAGGAATCTCACAACAAGGCGAGACCAGGCCCGTTTGGAAGCTTACTAACCTATTAATGTCTTCCCAAAAGGGCTGGAGCATAAACTAACTGCAGTGGCCGTGAGGTCTTCTGAGGCTGGCTGCTCATCCCAAACGCCGGCAGTTCAGACTGCAAACCAGATCAACTTGACGGGGGCATAACTCTCACACCAGAGCTCCAAATGGGACGAGACCAGTCCTGGTTGAAAGCTATGGAGGTTTAGCACACCAGAACCAAAGGGATCGACCAGGTGTTGTGGGGGATGGCCGGCACTACTTCTGAAAGCCGTGCTGGTCGCTATCCTGGCCTGATTTGCACAATCGGAGAAGAACAGACCTCCCGGGCAACACAGAGCTTGGTTGTCGACGAAACTGCCTCGCCTGGAAAGCGCTCTGGACGACCTTTCCACCAGTTTATAGTACACTACCTGGAACCTCTCGGAGTGGCCGGGGGAGCTGCTTCACTCCAGGGGTTGGATCTGCTGCTGCTGCAGATTGGGTAACAAGAGAGATAGGGAGGAAGAATGGAATGGTTAGGGGGAGGAAATGGTGGGAGATGGAGCTGTGGCCTTCTCAGGTGTTAGGGAGATGGGGGAGGAGGGTTTTGGCCAGGAGAATGGAGGTGGAAGAGGCTGGGGGGGCGGAGCTAACAGGGGGGAAGGGTTGGGTCGCAGGTCTACCTAGGGTTAGGGAGAGAGAGGAGAGGGGTGGCCTTGGGGTGAGGTGGCTAGATTCTCTCTTGGTTGGTGGGCTAGGGAGTTGATGGGGGACCTTGGGAAGGGGAAGATGTGCTTGGGAAAGTGAAGGGGTGCTTGGGGAAGTGGGATTCTCTCTTGGGAGAGGGGAGGGTTGCTTGGGAGAGTGAAAGGGTGCCTAGGGGGTGGTGGAGTTAATGAGGGTGAGTAATGGGTTTATAGGGAAGTGAGGGGTCTATTGATGATGTGGAAGGATTTGGATGAGGTGGAGGGTGATGTGGAGGAGAGAGGAGAGAGAAGGGGGTGCAGGTTTTAGAGAGAGAAAGTGGCTCAAGAGAGAGAGAGAGGGGGATATGGGAGCTTCTCACTCCAAGGGCTTCTCACCCTATGGGTTGGCTTCTCACCAAGGGAACACACAAGATTGAAATCCGGAAATTTTTCAAATATACATTAACCAAGTCATGGGGGGTTGGGTCCTATTTGTTGCATCCCTACGGTTTTGATGATGTCTCACACTATAAATCAATTGTTTTTGACTATAGATCAATTTGTCATTATACGGTGTATTTCCTTGTTTCTAAGCATGAAGGAGGTCTGTGTTTATAGCATGATTTAGGTCCATGCATTACATGTTCTCGTTCTCTGTTTAAGGCATATTAAGTTCAGTGCAAGTTCTACATCTCTTACATAAAGTGCTTGCCTCGGTGCAAGTCCTTGATCAGGTTCATATGTTGTCTCTATGCATTTCTCTAGGTCGTGTTCTCTAAGGACCGTGCATATCATGTCTCTGCAGCTCACCTTTTGAGGTCGGTGCAATTCTTGACCAGAATGCCTTGGTAAGGCTGGTCGTTCCTACACCTCAGTACAAATCCATCTTGGTGCAAGCTTTGACTTGCATCTATCATTGTCTTTTCAGTGCTAATACATCTCGGTGCAAACCTTGATTAGTCAAAGGGATTGGAACACAACTCGGTGCACGCCTTGCTTAAAATAAGATCATGTTCAGTGATTAATCTAGCCTACTCGATTCTCTGTTGCAACGAGGTCGGTGCAGTTCATGCATCAGGTCTATTAGACTCGGTGCAAGTCCTGTAAATAGCTAAAGTGGGCTGGTGCAACTTCTATTTCATTCCATATCGGTGTTTTTACTTGGCCGTCATAGTCAATGTTTATTTCTTTGACTCGGTGAAAACTTTTCTCTCTGGCAAAATAAATTCACTGTAACAGTTGATTTGGAAATTACTACTCAGTGCAGTTTTTGGTTTCTTATTCCTTACACTAATACGAATTGTGCTAAGTGTGTGTGACAAAATGACTATTTCTTCTCTGACAGTTTGTCTGTGCAATTCACCAGGAAGATGGCACGTGATCCGAGGTAGACATAGATCCAGAATATTCCCACACGTACCCCAACCTTTCAGGCGGGAAACGTGGTATCCATACGCCCAAGGATCTGGCTCAGACATATATATATGCTGAGGAAAGGGTTCGAGGTAGAGAGGATGGAACAGTGAGAAATGAAGAGCAGCATGAGAGCAGTGGATCAAGAGAGAAAACCAGAGACTACCCACTCTATCCAGAGCTGAGAGAAAAACTGTTGAGAGAGAGAGAAGAGATTGTGAATGTGAACTTCTGCTTCTACGGAAGCTACATTGCTTTTGTTTTTTGTGAAAATTGACATTCATCGATTGTTTTTGTTTTTCAAGTTTCCTTTACTTTCATTCCATTCTGTTTCCCTCCACTGTTCGGAGGAAGGGAGAGGTTCTCCAGTTTCCCTCCATTGTCGTGGAGGTAGAGAGGTTGATCCTCTGGTTGTGTGAGTTACTTGGGAGTAACCGCATAGGGTTCCCATTGCTGCGTGCAAAGGAAGGGAGATTGGTTCTCTAGTGGTTTTTTCTTTTGGTCGATCAGAAGATTGATGAGGCTATTCCTTAGGACAAGCTGTTAGACAGCGGTTGTTGCAGACTGAGTCTGCTGTGTGCAATATAATATTGCAAGGAAACCTTACTCTCTTGAGTAAGGGGTTGACGTAGATTGCGCATAGCAATCGAACCACCTAAAAAATTCCCTGTCTCTTCTGTGGTTTGCTTGTTTACGTTGTGCTGCTCTCCATCTACTTGACACATTGCTTCATTGTGGATTGCTTTCTCGATCTCATTCCTTTTACTAGTCATCATAGTTGCCTGTCTCTGAGGTCTACTTCACTGAAATTTAAGGGGTTGATAAATCGTGTCTGAGTTTATCGAATTTTTGGGATTGAGCTATTCACCCCCCCTTCTATCTCACTTTCTGCTGCGCGTATCACTATTTATAGGAGCTCAACCTTTTACAGGACCAAAATGGCCATGGCATTACACTAAATGACCACTGATGTCCTACAAAGCAAACCATGGGACAAATGACTCATACATAGGGAAATAACTCATGGACCTAAAGACATGACTCAAATAAAAGGAAAATTACACAATTATGACTCAAAGGAAATATAAAAAATTACATGCCATGATTAAGAAAAATGTGACGAATGCGATGGTGTGATGCCGGCGAGCACTCGGGGCCTCGAGAAAATATGAAGGGGTGAGGGATGCCCCCATCATACTCCCGGGGTGCGGAGGACTCGACTCCGTTGAGTGAAGATCCATCGCACACGGAGGGAGCCATGGCAATGCAGCCCACAAGTCTTCCGAAGGTAGCCGATCCTTCCACCTAGCAAGGTAGCGCCCATGCACCTTTCTCCAGGTGGTGGTGACCTGTTCATCCAATATTCTCTCAAGTTGCGCGTGTCGGGCTCTTCGGGCTGATGGTGCTCTCATGGGGGTGGGTGCTCTCTCAAGGGGGAAATTAGGCTAGATATCTTTACTAGGTACCACCGTGGGGCCCTTGAATGGCACTAGGTTGGCCATATTGAGAGTGAAACCAACTTGGTACTCCTTGAGGAGGTCTAGCTCATAAGCATTGGTGCTAGTGCACCTCAAAACCTTGAAGGGACCAACCCCACAAGCCCTCAATTTTGAGAGTCTCTCATTCCTCACCATCCCGGAATCACCCATTTGGATTTCTTGGTGGCGCCGGTGTGAGTCGACCTATCTTTTGTAAATTTCATGGCTCTTGTCGATGTGCTTGCAAGGGTGATTATGCAACTTGATGAATGCTATCCTCCTAATGGTTATGGGTGGACCTGGGCAACCAAAAGTGGGTCTAGCCGATTTATGCCTTCTATCAAGGTGGGTGAAGACGGGTGGGCCGGGGCATCCAAATATGAACCTATCATGCATAATGCCAATGATGAATGGGGAGGGCCCGCACATCCACATGTGAACCAGTCGTGTATTGGTCCTAGCATGTGTGTGACACAAATGAGATGACTGGCCTTACTAGCCCTATCAAATGATGCAAAATGTTGTGACACATACACTCCTATCCAGACGGTCCCTTCTATGTGTGTGGATTGGTTTGGGAGTTTCCACTCATAGGGGTCGAAGTGTGTGGGGCAACTCCTCATTCCTAGGTATGTGTTGCTCATGGTCATGACTACCCTTGTATGGTCTGGGTCGTGGAGGAGGGGGCTTGATCCAACGGGGTGGTTGGGGGTAGGAAGCGGTGGATGATGAGCGATGCCAGTGGGCCATATAGATATTCACACTCCCATGGGGAGGGGTCATGGAAATGGCCACAGTGAGGGACACTCTATCCCTTTTAGGACCCCAAAAGGTGATGGGTCATCTCTGGAAGATGGGGTATTGACTTCGAGGGGAAAGTTTGTCTTCTTACCCGAGATGAGGGATTCTAAGTTGAGGATATGGTCGGGCTCATTGGGTGTGGGAAGGAATAGCAGAAGGTCGCTAGTGTAGCAACCAACAGTGCAAATGGAGGTGATGGACCCGACACATAG